>JALXJV020000017.1:1895935-2052333 GCA_024633595.2 Lepomis macrochirus | reverse complement strand
TAAAGCAAACATTTATTTCACAGTAGTCTGGTGATGTTATAACTGACCACGTAGTCGATCACTTTGTCATCCATGTTACTGTTTAGAAGCTAGATTCAGACAGACTGTCACCTTTTTCAGGTAAGCTGCTCCTACATACGCCATCGATACTGTATCAACATCACTGTAATCAGTTTAACACTTTGCTCGCCTCAACGTTACATCTCCTTGACTCGAAATGTACATTAAACTGAATGCAGCATTGTAGACAATATTTTGTCCTTGTAATCCATGTTTCCATTGCATGGCCTTTGGATATTGCTGGAAATTGTCCCCCTCCTTAAAGGGTAAATTATCATAACAATTTAATAATGCATTGCATTTAAACAGAACTTTTCAGGGCTCCAGATTTTTTCACCTCCGCCCTTGAACCGGTCCTGAAAAACAATCTGAACCGGTCCTAAAGTGAATGTCAACCGTCCCAAAATCAAAATGTAAAATAAGAGAAGCTGGAGGTGGTAAAACAAAGATAGACAATTTATAAGCTATGACACTGACACACTATATTATTGGCAGATATTCTTTGCCTGTTTATTGCCACAGCTTTTTGTATTTTTCTCTTAATTTCCTATATGTAGAAAAAGAAAAAAAATATTTGTTCTGCATGAATACAAAAAAGCATTTAACTCCTGTTTTTTTTACCTGTTTACAGATAACTACTTTGAATGGAGCTAAATAAATATAATAATATACTAGAACTGCGAGCAGTTGTAAACGGGGTCCAAGCCACCTGTCGCCAGTCGCCCCCTTTGCCCCGCGGAGGGCGCGCGATTCGTCCCGGGCCCGCCATGATTAATTGTGCCATAATCAACAGGCCCCCGAGCCAAGGCGAGGTCCGTGGAGCAGAGAAGACCATAGTTGTAAATGAAAGTTGCTTGCGGTTATGGAGATCTGAAATGAATGTAAGTCTATGGGAGTGTGTAATGACATCGACGTAATAGCGTCACCTAGAGGCCGATTGACACGAATTTTCACAGAGGGCTTCGGCAAGCAGTGTCGCATAAGGTCACCAAGTTTGGTGTTGATCGGGCATTCCAAACCTTGTGAAAATGTGTGGTGGTTCGAAATCCCATTCATTTCAATGGGGCTTCTGACCGGATTTGAGCTTCAATTACAACGCCACCTTTAGGCCGAACTGTACCAAATTTTTGTGGCATCATCAGGGCCCCATGGGTAAGAATTGACCAACATTTGGTGTCAATCGGACTTGCGGTTATGGAGATATAAAATGAATGTAAAGTGAATGGGGGGTTTTTGACCAGCGCCAACTAGCGGCGAATTGCACAAAATTTTGCACAGCCCTTCAGGGGGGTCTCCTACATAAGGTCCTCAAGTTTGGTGTTGATCGGCCACCCCTAACCTGAGATCTAACATTACTTCCTTTTATTAGCGTTTTTCGCAAAGGTTTGTTAGCGTATTATTGCGACATTTTTTGTCGTATCAAAATTCCCTCTACAAAATTTGTAGAGCTCGGTCCAGAGATTATCCGTGCCAAGTTTACGTAGTCGATCGGACTTGGCGGCTTCGGAGGAGATGATTTTGGCTGGTATGTCAGTTTTGTAATTTTGCGCGACAAACGTAATGCAGAAATGGGCGTGGCCTACATCACGTGATTCAGCTCAATGCACTGAAGGCGTGGATATAAGGTTTATGAATGTGCGATGTAGTTGGCTTTAGTTATGGAGAAAAATGTACTTTGTTTGAAAATCCCATTGAAATGAATGGGGCATTTGAGCTTCGATAACAGCGCCACCTTTTGGCCGAACTGCACCAAATTTTTCATGTGTCATCAGGGCCCCATGGGTAACAATTGACCCAAATTTGGTGTCAATCGGATTTGTGGTTATGGAGATATAAAATGAATGTAAATCAATGGGATTTTTGAAAACATTTTTAATTTGCAATTACAGCGCCACCTATGGGCACATTAGTGTCCCCTTTGGTGCCTGGCATCAGGGGACGATGCTGAACAATTTGGCACTGGTTTCATGTCAATGTGACTTGTGGTTATAGAGGAACTAATTTTCTGGATTGAAGAGCGCCACCTAAGGGCGAGTTGCACCAAATTTTGCACAGGCCCTCAGGGGGGCATCCCAAATGAGTGGTTCAAATTTGGTGTCGATCGGCCATTCCAATCTGAAGTTATGCCCTCACGTCGTGCTAGTAGCGTTTTTCGCAAATATTTGTTAGCGTATAATTGCGACATTTTTAGTTGTATCAAAATTCCCTCTACAAAATTTGTAGAGCTTGGTCCAGAGATTATCCGTGCCAAGTTTCGTGTCGATCGGACTTGCAATTTCGGAGGAGATGATTTTGGCCGGTATGTCAGTTTTTGCGCTGTAGCTCGAAAAAAGTTTAGGCGGAAATGGGCGTGGCCTATACCAGGAGATTCAGCTGGATCCCCCGAACGCGTGGATATAAGGTTTTTGATATACGCCCTCGTGGCGGGAGTTCCAAGCCCAAACGCGTTGACCTTGCTTATAGCGCCCCCTAGCGGTAGAAGTGTGCGGATTTCTGCGCCTGAGGTGCGTGCAGTGAATGTGACCTACCCTGTGAGTTTAGCGTCCCTAGCAGTTACGGGGTATGCTGCAGTAGTGGAATTACGGCGGAAGAATAATAATAAAAGCGAAGCGATTACAATAGGGTTCCCAGCCACCGCTGGTACTGGGAACCGCTGATACCTGTAATCGCGGGTTCCCAGCCCGCTCGGGCTTGGACCCCTAATTATTGGCAGATATTCTTTCCCCGTTTATTGCCAAATCTCTGTATGAAAGCGGTTGTGGTCTCCTTATTTTGTTTGTGATAGGATTTTGTGATTGGCCATGATGTTCTGTGCTGAAGCCTTGATTTTTATATATAGCCTAGGTGTAAGGTAAAGACACGCTGATGCGAGCGGCAGCAGCCTGCGTAAGCCTTTCAAAAATGCTTTTTTACTAGTGATAATAACGTTTAAATTAACATTGTAATATAAGCTGTTTTATATCTGTGAATTTTATTTAAAGGCAAGTGAAGTGTTGATTTGAGAGGCTAAACTGATTATCACCTCACTGTCGCCTCTGGCCGCTTGGTCGTCACTTTAAATAACAAAAACTTTAATTTAACAACAAAGAAATGCTACAAACATTTTTCAAATTAACTTTATAAAGAAACGGTTTTATTGGCTGCAACAGTAACGTTAACGTTAGCTGTATTGTGGGGAGGAGGAAAAAACATGGGCTTTGCTCTTTAGCACACAGTGAAATACGGGGACATTTACGGGCACAGCTCCAGACGGACACAAGCTACCAGGGACTGTCCCCAGAAAACGTGAAAGTCTGGTCGCCCTAAATTAGACTGACTAAGAAAAAAGTCAGTCTAATTACACATTTGGATTTCAAATATATTGAAATCCAAATGTCTGCTTTAGCTGATATACACACACACACACACACACACACAGCCTGGGTAACTTAGCGCCCGTTAGCTAGCTAGTAGTAGCGAGCAGTTAGCAGACTGTTTTGATGTGAATTGTCCTCACATCAGACTCGGGGATTGTCGGCCTACTCGGGTTCGATGGAGGAGATGTAGGGCCGTCTTGGTGCTCAATCTGTTTAACGTTACCGTTGTTTAACCAGCGAAACATATTTACGATGTCAGTAAGCCATTTGATAGATGCACCTGGTACCACGGAACAAGTCTAGCCAGTGATAGTAACTATAGTAACAGCATGCAAAGACGCGCTCCGTTGTAGTCAGCGCTTGGTCGGTTAATTTTGGCATTTTCTAAGTAGCCTAATAGGATAATGATAAATTAACATACATACAAAAATGGCTTTCGTCCTGTAAGCGTCCTGGAGAATATTTCTCTTCGTCCTAAACACATTTTCTGTCGTCCCCAGGACGATAGGACGCCGTTAATCTCGAGCCCTGACTTTTCATACACAAACAGCGATAACAGTAGCCTACTGGTCCTCCAGGCTGGACATGCAGTCTGCCAAAATATGTTTCCCCCTCCATAATGCACAGATGATGGCCTACCATCAAGTATTTCATTTTGTGTATACTTCACATCATGACTAATAACAGCAGGTTGTGTCTGAACACGATTGAATCTCAGCACATTTAGTAGTTTCAGTCTGGACCAAAGCGGTGGACTGACCAACATTTCCATCTCTAAAGCCATTCTGCCAGCTGGGCTAACATGAGAATAATTTTATATTTTCTAAGTTTTTGATGTTTCTAATGAATGTGTGTTACCTTTCAATGAGACTTCTAACGGATCCATGTGTTTCCTAACTCATGCCAACTCACTGCTCTGAACAGAATTAAGAGAAATAAAACGTCCCTGATGATGACGGACTCGAGTAGAGAGACATTAAATAAGAGAAAATAGAGGCACCTGCAGAGTTAAATTGTTGTTGTTTGTCCATACCTGAGAGTGTTCAGTCTCCAGTGTGGATCCTTCAGTCCAGTAGACAGCAGCTTCACACCTGACTCTCCTGGATGATTGTAGCTCAGATCCAGCTCTCTCAGATGGGAGGGGTTGGAGCTCAGAGCTGAAGCCAGAGAAGCACAGCCTTCCTCTGTGATCAGACAGCCTGACAGTCTAGAATCAGGAAAACATCATATACTTTTAACATGAACCTAAAGCCAGATGAGGAAGATTTAATAGATCATCTGTTTATCAAATAGCTTAATACTGACCGGAGAATACAGACAGTTAGCCTTAATAGAAATGTAAACATTTGACACCATTGTTCTTTTAATGTGACTGAAAGCCTGGTTAGTTATGCAATCTTTTCTATTTTCTCTGGTTAATGATCAGCTATTGCTACTATTTAAGTACAATAATTTTAAAATCTAATGTGATCATTAACACCTGCCAACCTGCGGTGGCGGGTAACACAGTTACTTCACCTAGCCACTTTGGCATGTTGAACAATTGTAGTCTTGTCAAAAAGCATCTGACAAAACGAATGAATTGCAAGTTGACACAACAATACTACAACTCCCATGAGTACTACCTGCACGTAGTGTTTGCTCATTGGTCCAATCGTGAAGCCTATTGTCTTGCACGCTACTGACTGACAACACTGCAAACAAAAAGATGTTGTGGAGATTAAACTAGCAGACTGGCCGTCAGGAGTGCTGGGAGATTTCCCAATGGCCTGACAGCTGTTTTGGCCTGCCATTAATTATCAACTTTACCCGTGGTAGTGATAAAATAGCATGCTGTTTCAAAAGCGGGAGAATCCACACAACAGGTGTGTCTCACTCTCTCCTGCAGTGCCACCACATGCACCAAATATGACATTCAGACTTTTGTCAGATGAGAATATAAAAGTATAATCTGTCACAGGGCAGCCACAGTGCCATGGACCTGTAGACCGTCGGCCTCCTGCCTGCTTTTAACTTAATGGTAGGATCTCTGTCATCACATGCGACTGGTCACATGCACACACACATCATCACAGCGTTCTGTCAGTGCATGAGTGTGAAGTAAAAGCAAAATTCCAAACAAAGGAGTAAAGGTAATCCAGGAACTAGGGGAATAATACAAAAGGCCAAGGACACAGAGCACGGCAGAACACTCACAGGTGACGAGGACACAACAAGGACTAAACAGAACTGAGCACATTAAATACAGGGGCAAACGAGAAGGGAGGGAGTGAACAGGTGAAAGAAATGAGGGATTAATCAGGCTCAGCATGGCGAGACAGAGACAGAGCACTGCTCACAGCTTCAGGGACACCCTGCCTTTTGTCGAGCCTGCCACCCAGTTGAATTAATGCCTCCACCTTGTCTTGACTGCACTGCAATAAACTTTGTGATAGGCCTTCCGTCTTTGTCTGCTTCTGGGTCCTGTTGGTTCATGCCTCCCAAAACAGCAATTCTGAACTCTGTTTACCGCCCAGACCTTTATATTGGAAGTCTCGGGACCTATGTCACATGCATAAACATGTAGAGACCGCAGCGACAGGAAGAAGGTGAACCTACCTGATCTAGCTGTTGGGTTCACCGGTCATCATGCATAAAAACACTGACTTAGCTAACTGAAGGTCAGGATGAGAATAAGGGGATATGTGGGGGGGCTGTCAACGCCTTTAAGGCTAATGTAGTAAGCGAGACATCTAATGCTAATACTACTACGTAACTTCATTAACAATAATTAATCTTGTTTCACACAGGAACCGAAGGCAGGTCTCGTGGGTGAAAAGTGGCTAACTTACTATCCTTTCACCCAACCCACCACCAAAACAAAACTTTCTGCCTATTTATAACACGTGACCATCGGTTGTTGTGTTTGCGTTATACGGCCACTAGAGGTTGTTGCCACATGAAACATAAACATGAGTTGTAATTTTGTGTGGCTAAAATGACCTATACGGTTGATTATTTTGTGTTTGTAATCTGCTATCTGCACATCTGACCTGCATCATTCCAATCAGCACCTCATCTTAAGGCCTGGCTTCACATTCAATTCCCTCTGGATCGCTGAGTTTAGTGTGAACAGCCAGCTCTGTACTTACCTGTTAATCAGAACTTTTGCCCCTCTATCTATGGATGTGTTCACACTGCAGGCCTTACTGCTCAATTCTGATTTATTGCACAGATCCAATTTTTTATAAAACGACATCACACGTAGCATGCTGTCATACAGAGGTAAACAAGGAGCCACAAATGTTCACAACTTTCTGTCCTTTTCATTACATTCGTTACTGTTTCTGGCGCTGTACAACACATATGACCCACATCGCTCTCCCTCTCTACTGTTTCTGCCAGGACAGTAGCATGCACGTGACTGAGAAGATAGCTGGCGACCCGGTGGATTTCAGGTGGAAGAAAGCAAATTTGTGAGCAGATTTGTGAGCAACGTAGAGAAGAAAGGCAACCACATGTTTAAAAATGGCTTATGTAGAGCTTTTTAAATCACAGCAGCTCCGTCTAGCACAGAATTGTGACAACAGCTCCTCTAGAGTGACAGAGTCCCATGAATTCTGACCTGTATCGGATTTGGATCACAGATGAAGGTTGGTCAAATCCAAACTGGAAAAGATCAGATTCCATGTGACTTGGGCTGTTCACACTGTTATCAAATTAAAAATTAGATCTGACTAACACATGAGCAAAACAATCAGATTTGGGTCACTTTGGCCTCAGATGTCTTCAGATCCACCTGCTACTTGATTCCAATTTCAACCTGTCCATCTTGCCAGTAAGCCACTATAATACTCCCCACACAGTCTACAAACAGCTCCACTCTCCAGCCAGACAAACTTTGCCAGTTCACTCTGACCACACCACTCTGGACTTTTCACTTTTCTCTGGATTCTTTCTTTAAATATTCGGTTTTCTAAATAAACAGTTCTTGCCCTAAATCCTGACAATTACACTCTGACTGTCAGCCTTTACAATCAGCTGTCATCTGACCTGAGAGTTTCCAGTGTACAGAGTGGACTTGCCAGTCCAGCAGACAGAAGCTTCACTCCTGAATCCTGCAGGTTGTTGTTACTCAGGTCCAGCTCTTTCAGACTAGAGGATGGGGAGCTGAGAACTGAGGACAGGGATTCACAGCTTCTCTCTGAGAGGTTACAGCCACTCAGCCTGAAAAGACATTAGCAATGGACACAAGTACTAACATGATTTATTTGCTCAAGCTATAAAGATAGCAGAGCATTTATTGAAATTGCACATACATATATCCACCTACAGAGCTTTGTTGGAGGCTTTGACCACTGGCAGCAGCCTCAGAAGAGCCTCCTCTGAAGCAGAGTATTTCTTCAGGTCAAACACGTCCAGATCTTTTTCTGATGACAGTAAGATGAAGACCAGAGCTGACCACTGAGCAGGAGAGAGTTTATCTGTGGAGAGACTTCCTGAACTCAGGGACTGTTGGATCTGATCCACTAGAGAACGATCATTCAGTTCATTCAGACAGTGGAACAGATTGATGCTTCTCTCTAGAGACAGATTCTCACTGATCTTCTTCTTGATGTACTCAACTGGTTCCTGATTGGTCTGTGAGCTACTTCCTGTCTGTGTCAGCAGACCTCGTAGGAGAGTCTGATTGGTCTGCAGAGAAAGACCCAGGAGGAAGCGGAGGAACAAGTCCAGGTGTCCATTTGGACTCTGTAAGGCCTTGTCCACAGCACTCTGGTAGAGATGTGTTAGTTTAGGTTTGTCTCTGAAGACTTTAGACAGCAGGGAGGTTGATTGTTCTTCTGCCAGCAGATTGACACCAGAGTTGATGAAGGTCAGATGGACATGAAGAGCAGCCAGAAACTCCTGAACGCTCAGATGGACGAAGCAGAACACCTTGTCCTGGTACAGCCCTCTCTCCTCTTTAAAGATCTGTGTGAACACTCCTGAGTACACTGAGGCTGCTCTGATATCGATGCCACACTCTGTCAGGTCTGATTCATAGAAGATCAGGTTTCCTTTCTGCAGCTGCTCAAAAGCCAGTTTTCCCAGAGACTCAATCATCTTCCTGCTCTCTGGACTCCAGTGTGGATCTGTCTCAGCTCCTCCATCATACTTGGTGTTCTTCAGTTTGGACTGAACCACCAGGAAGTGGATGTACATCTCAGTCAGGGTCTTGGGCAGCTCTCCTCCCTCTCTGGTCTTCAACACCTCCTCCAGAACTGTAGCAGTGATCCAGCAGAAGACTGGGATGTGGCACATGATGTGGAGGCTTCGTGATGTCTTGATGTGGGAGATGATTCTGCTGGCCTGCTCCTCATCTCTGAACCTCTTCCTGAAGTACTCCTCCTTCTGTGGGTCAGTGAACCCTCTGACCTCTGTCACCATGTCAACACACCCAGGAGGGATCTGATTGGCTGCTGCAGGTCGTGGTGGTTATCCAGAGGCGAGCAGAGGGAAGCAGGTTCCCCCTGATGAGGTTTGTCAGCAGCACATCCACTGAGGTGGACTCTGTAACATCAGTCAGGACCTCATTGTTGTGGAAGTCCAGAGGAAGTCGACACTCATCCAGACCGTCAAAGATGAACACAACCTGGAACTCTTCAAAGCTGCAGATTCCTGCTTCTTTGGTTTCAGTAAAGAAGTGATGAACAAGTTCCACCAAGCTGTACTTTTCCTCTTTCAGCACATTCAGCTCTCTGAAAGTGAATGGAAATGTGAACTGTATGTCCTGGTTGGCTTTGTCTTCAGCCCAGTCCAGAGTGAACTTCTGTGTTAAGACTGTTTTCCCAATGCCAGCCACTCCCTTTGTCATCACTGTTCTGATTGGTTCATCTCTTCCAGGTGAGGCTTTAAAGATGTCTTCTTGTCTGATGGTTGTTTCTGGTCTGTCTGGTTTCCTGGATGCTGTTTCAATCTGTCTGACCTCATGTTCATCATTGACCTCTGCAGTCCCTCCCTCTGTGATGTAGAGCTCTGTGTAGATCTGGTTCAGAAGGGTTGGGTTTCCTGCTTTAGCAATCCCCTCAAACACACACTGGAACTTCTTCTTCAGCTTAGACTTGAGTTTACGGTCGGCACACTGCAGCAACAGTTCCTGAATGAAGAAAGAAGAAATGTGATTAATAAGTGGATGCTACAGTAAATCTGATAAATGTAAACTTTAAGACATCAAGATGGTATTTATTTTCCTCCTCCATGAAATCTCTTCAGCTCATCAGCTGTGAACAGTTTCTGAGTTTCAGCCCAGAAGAATTCATAGATCTGATCCAAATGTGTGCATCATATTAACAGCAGAGTTTGAAATGGAAACTTCTCCCATGTTGCCTCCATTTCCTCTTTCCATCATGTTAAATCTGTTCAAATCCTCTTACTGCTCTGCAGACGCTCAGCCAGCTCCTCCTGCTTCATTCTCCTCAGGAAGTGCAGTGTGATCTTCAGAAATGCCTCTCTGCTGCTCCTCCTCTGCTCCTCCTCCTCACCGCCCAACACCTCCTCATCCTCCCTCTGACTCTCTAAGCATGCTGGGTAATCTGGACCCAGAACTCTCTGGAACTTCTTCACCTCGTTCTTCACAAAGCTGCCAATGTTTTCCTGGAGCAGCTGGAACAGAAGAAAATGTAAAGTTGAACTGGTAGAAGTCAACATCAGATCATCTGTGACAGACAGAAAGCCTGCTGGTCTGCAGAGTGCAGCATGGAGACTGGATCAGAATGCTGCTTCACTATTTACTTTGTGGCTGTTGGAATTAGCAGTAGTAGCTGAGCTTGTACATTTACACACCATAAATATGGAGTCCAGGTCTGGTTGATGCTGCTGGGCAGACTGACCACTGGGAACCTCTGAGCTCTGCTGATCAACTCTGTGAAGTAGAGCAGAAGCAGAACAGACTACTTAACTGCCTGATAAAGACATAATACCCATTGGATGACAGGAAATCCCTCCATTAAAATGTTTACCTAGGATCAGCTGATGGGTGTCACATGATCTGAATCCAACAGGTCGATACATATACCCATCTCTCTTTTTAATCTGAATCCTGAACAATGTGTTCTGTTTGACGACGTGATCACATTGAGTGTATTTACATAATCCTGTAGTAAGAAACTTAATCACAGCCCTCATAAAAGATGCAGGTTGGGCTGCTAACCCTTCCTGCCCCCCCTTCCTGTGTGTTCTAATGAAATGAGGAAACTCGTGTTTAAATGTGGAATAAAAATGATGACTTTGTTCCCAGATTTTATTTTGTGATCTGAGATTTGTGAATGTGGATCCTGATTTGAAAAACTGCATGAAGGAGCTAATTTATCACTCCACTTTCAATGTTCTTACACATTCTCAAACCTGCATCCAGCTGTTTGTGGATTTTAACCCTGGTTTTGATATTTGGACTAAGATCTGCAAAATGTGAGACCAGTTTGAAAAAAGTGAAGAGTTAAGAACATGAAGTGATCACAACAAAGACACCAAACCTCATCTCAGGAGAGACACAAACATTTAACATGCTGACCTCTGATCAGCAGAGTGGGGTCCATCTTTGAACTTAATAGGATGGTCCATAGACCCGTCACTCTTCATGGACACACAGCTGGGTGCAGGTCCAGGTCCAGCAGAGTCTGGTCCCTGCTGCTGCTCTGGGCTTCAACACAACACACACAGAGCTTTGAGTGTGAATAATGATGGTGGAGTGATTTGAGTCCTGGACAGTTAGAGATCCTCATCTCACCTCTGAGCTTTGGTCTGGCTGTCATGTTCCCCACACAGAGTGCTTTTAGAGGGAGGGACTCCCTCCTCTCTGTCCTCACACTGATTCATAGCAGAGCCCACACCTTCACACAAACACAACAACATGCTGAGAGAGCTGCACTCATTCATTACAACAAGCTTTACATCTCAGGACACATTAGTTCTCCTTCCTCTCAGTAACATGACACAAATATTCAGGGCCGACAGAAACCTTGTTGGAGCCCTAAACAGGATCTGATGACCCCAAAATGTGTTACAGCCCCCAGATTCACCCAGAAGTTCAGTTTGTTGACCACAAAATATATCAGATGTATCAGACTGTCAAGATTTGTTACAGTACACCCAGACATCATGGTTTAAATCCTGATTATCAGACATTTACAGATTCCTCTGGTCGGATTCATCTGAACTCACTTCAGGTCAGCTTCTCACCCAGTGCATGCTGGGAGTAGCTTCAGCCCTTTTTAATGCAGCTGGACTTTAACTCGTGCAGCTGGTTAACAGCTGAGATGAAGTTAAACGTTTATCTTTTAAAGACGATCAGAGCTCTGTGGAAGTTTATTTTTGTAAATAAACTTGTTTTTTAATCTGCATTTTGTAATAAAATGTAAACTCCAGATTTATATGTTGCTTCTTTTAAGATCAGCAGTGTTTGTACATATTTAACACAATAAAGTGTCAGTTAAACAGAAACCTGTTGTCTGTTTTTAAGCTCTACTTTTTATATTGTACGAGATTACTGCTCATTCAGGGTTCCCACGCGTCCTGGAAAACAGCTGACCGATTATCCAGTCCTGGAAAACTCCTGGAAAATAAGAGAAAAACTGATTTTAACATTATGTTGCAGCAGCGTTGTGAACGCCCCCCTGAGTCAGGTCACATGTAGCAGGTTGGTGACATTAATTCAAGTGAAAGTTTCATTTCCTCCAAAGGTAAATATTAGTCGCTGCTGGCTGCTAACTGTGGTAGTTTTTATCAGCTTTAGAACCTTTTCTTCTCAGCTGCTTTTAAACGGTTGAATAATGTTAAACATGTTTGGTTCAGCTGCTTGATTTGCCTGCAAAGGTTTCAGCTCTGTGTTTCAGCTCTGGCTCGGAGCGATGGGCTCAGATGTGTTATTGTTGAGAAAGTTGGCTCAGAACAATGAAGTGAAATGAAGTAGTCCCAGTTTCTGACCGTATTACACTTGCATATCAATCCTCCAAGTTCTTTGTGAAGTTTAAATAAAGTGTGGCGTTGTGACAGCAACATGTCTGAAAGAGCTTTTTGTACCGTTACTCTGCGTTTGGGCTCAGGACCACAGAGATGTTAGAGAGCTGAGCTTCAACACAATGATGCCATTTGTTAGCAGCCTGTTATTATATTAGTTTTTATTTAACATCTGAATTGATGCTTTGTCAGGTCTGTCAGCAAGATGAGAAGAAAACTAGTTTTAAAAATTCTTCTTTCTAAATGGAGTTGGGATCGATCAGGGCTGTGTTATTCTAGATTGGTTCATTGCCAAGTACAACGATAGCTGGACTCAAGTAACGTTAACAGACACATGTTTAGTGAACTTACCAGGAAGTTCAGCTTCCTCTCTTTCTTTTCTCCAAGCAGTCTCCTGTTTCTGTGGCTCTCTGCAGCAGACAGGTGGAGAAGCGCGAGACAACTTAAATCCACTTTTAATCCCCGAGATTAAAATGAAAAGTTCATTTCATCAAAGACATTAACTCTGAGCTCCCTTTCGGTTTCGGTTTTGCCATGTTAACTGCTGACTTTCAGCCGGATGCGTCTGTGCTTTAAAACAGGAAGAGAACAGCTGTCCTCGCGAGTCTCCTCTTTCTACAGTTGTTCATTAAAAAGTCCAAACATTTCTGATTCGTCTTTGGAGTCTTTTTAGTCGCACTTTGAACTTTGCTGTAAAACAGGAAGAGGGCGAGTTGATCTTCCTGTGAATTCATCTGTGGCGTGTTGCTGCCCTCCGCTGCTCCTTATTCGCTATAACATCTTAGTCAGTGCTGGCTGCCTCTGTCCTTTTGGAGAATCCAGTTTTATCTTCATGTTGTTCCAAATGAAGCAGAGCGCAGGTTAAAAACAGTTCTGTTTCGTTTGGGCTTCAGAGGCGGAGCCAGATGCTGGAAACATACGGGGCTTGGCCCAAACCCAGGGGGGTCCAGGGGAATGCCCCCCGGGCTGATTGTTTTCCCATTAAGCTCTAAATTTACTATTTTTCATGCTGTTGAGATGATAGAATGCCTAAAAATCTAAACACTATCTGGGAAAAAGATGAAGGTTTCTTTGGAAAATAATCGTCCTGTAGAGCCTAAAATCATTTTTTTATCATATTTTATTTCTCCAGCTGCAGCTAATCCAAAACAACAAATGTTGAGGATCACTCATTTTCACTCCCAGCGACTAAAAAGAGACAAACTGTAACTTATCTGATGTTACTGTTTTTAGGTTACATAACCAAGGTAGGTAGAAACATGTTGGAACAGTTTCTGATCATCATTGGAGGTGGAATCTCTCAGCACCTCACGAGTCCATTGGATTACGATTCAGAGGGCTGCGGTGCGATTATAAAACAAATGATCAAATCTTTGAATAATCTCTTTTTCTGTGTGATTTATGGATAATTACTAAGCATTTCATCTGCACATTAAAATCCAAAACAAAGCGTCTCCTCATGGATCAAAAGTTTGCATCACTAAGTTACTTTACAAATTTCAGCTCCTTCATGGTCACCACCGTTGATCTCTCACCCTGCTGATCATAAACTTATATCATCACCATAAAGATGCAAACAATATTAAATGTGTCTTATTCTCTTCCTTCTGGCATCTGTGCTCCCTTTACTCATCTTCTATTCACTCCTTTCTTCTAAACACATGTTCATCTCTTGTCCCTCCTTCATTTCACCTGCTTTCACATTTAATTTCTTCTGGAGTCCCTAAATCAGCAGCAGACAGCTGCTGATCTCTCTCTTTTTGGAACTACTTTGCACAGACAGGTGTTTAATTCACACAAATATCACACTGTATATTATTTGACCTGAGGAAACTATTACTTATTTATCAAACTGGTAAGAAGATCTTCTTCCTTGTAGGCCTACATTTACTAATTTGGCAAACTTTATTATGCGGAAAAAGTCACCTGAAGAAGTGTGCTGTTTCCAAGATTCGAAACCAGCCCCCCAGTTTGCGGGACAGCTACTCTGCCGCCGTACTATTGTATAGACAAGCACCACTGAAAGTAATCAACTATTATGAAGAGTCTCTTTCGTTGTCAACTTCCGTTGTGATTCACTTCCGTTGCGGCTTTTGTGTTCATGTTGCGGCTTTTGTATTCTTGTTGCGGCTTTTGTGTTCTTGTTGCGGCTTTTGTATTCTTGTTGCGGCTTTTGTGTTCTTGTTGCGGCTTTTGTGTTCTTGTTGCGGCTTTTGTGTTCTTGTTGCGGCTTTTGTGTTCTTGTTGCGGCTTTTGTATTCGTGTTGCGGCTTTTGTATTCGTGTTGCGGCTTTTGTATTCTTGTTGCGGCTTTTGTATTCGTGTTGCGGCTTTTGTGTTCTTGTTGCGGCTTTTGTATTCTTGTTGCGGCTTTTGTGTTCTTGTTGCGGCTTTTGTGTTCGTGTTGCGGCTTTTATATTTGGTCTGAAACCTACGGGCCACCGTACGAAAACCTTCTCTTGCGGCGCCCCCTGACATTTTGCGCCCTATAGACAACCTATGTGGCCTCTGCACGGTGTTGTTTTGGTTGCCATACGAGTGCGTGTGTTATACGCAGATTCGTCACATATTCACAAACATGTTCCTGGCGAGTTTCAAGTCGCATCTTTAATCTACTGCGGCGATCAGCCATGGAAAAAAAATAAAGAAACAAACTTTGTAAAAATCGCATCAAGCTGGATTCGAACTCAGCTGAGCAATAAGTAATTTACTGCCAACACGGAGCCACAGGGAGAGAAGAGGAAATACTCTGCCCACAATAAACAGCAGGTCTGTTTACAGCCATCATCCAACACAAAAGCTCAAGTCAGAAACAGGGAACGAAAAAGTGCAGTTTGGGAGGAGGTTACTTTCTTACACTTAAACAAGCAGCAAATCCACTCCGGGACGGCGGAACCTGGGCCCAGTCCAGCGCAGACAAAACGCAGCAAAACACCCTGCTGTGTACGCAAGCGCACTGACCGTGTTTACAAACAGCTGATTGGGTAACACCTGAGACACGCCCACTAAACAGGAGCAAACACACCTTGAAGCCTGTTGCAGAACGTTTCAAGGAAACATGTCGTTCAATCAGAAAATGTTGCAAACCGGTGCGAAACGTTTTGAGATTAAAACTGTGATAAAACTTTTTGAAGTATTCTGAATCCTATAAAGGGCTGCTACAGAATCAGCACAACACACCACTCTGTCTGCTTTTACTTCCTCAGCCCACTGCAGTCCTACAATAATGGCCGTCATCTCTGCCGTGGACACTGACGTCTTTTCCCAACGCTGACATTCATTGTTGGTCTATATCTTCCTCTTCCTCCCTCGTCCTCTTCATCTTTAGATCCGTCTGGATACATTTCTAAGTAACTGGAATATTTGCTCCTTATGTGCTGACTTGCCAGATGTCCTTTCCCGCTCTCTTCCCATTCGCTCTTTACTTCCAATATATTAAAGAGATATTTAGAAACAGCCAATCAGCATCAAGAAGCATTTCTACTGTCCAGTTAAACAGTGATCCAGCACAATGTGATCAAAGTGATCCTGATTATCAGACATTTACAGATTCCTCTGCTCGGATTCTCACCTGCTGAACTCACTTCAGGTCAACTTACAGACACTTTGCACCTTCATGTGTGGAGGAAACACTGGGAGAGAAGAAGCTGCTCATGTCTTCCTCGTCAGTCCTGGTGTCTGTGTGCATCTGATCTGAGGACGCCGTCACATCCTCACAACTTCAGAGTCCACGCCTACAAAACATCAGAGGGACGTCCAAACCGGTCTAACCTGTGGCAGAAACCCAGTCAGAGTCAGAGGAATCACACATCAGCTGATGTAGTTCTGCTACCTGTCCACTAGATGGAGCTAACTAACCATCTGATGAACTAAAGATCAGCTCAGCACTGAAAGATGTCATGAAGCAGCAGTGTGGATCACGTTGGTACTCTACTAGATTTAGGACATGTTGGTTTGTAATGAGGCAGAATGCAGCCTGAGATCCCCGGGCGGGGCCCTTCACTCTGTTCCTCAGTCTGGGTTCCTAACAAAGGGGGACCAGAACCTCCAGAACCTCAGGCTGCCACAGATGGTGTCTGCTTTTAAAGCTCTTCTTCAAACAGACTTTGGCTTCCAAACATTTTTCTTTAAAGGCCTTTTTACTCGTTTGTCCCTGTAAAGACTTTTTACCTTTGTTTTAAAAGCTGTTAAACAGATAAAGTTTGGAATTATTGTCACTTCTAATAGTGCTGCTACTACAAATACTGCTTCTGTAATACAAGTACAATATCTACTGCTGGGACTGAAAACTGCTTAGAGGTCAGAGGTCAGGGTCCGGCTGTAGTTTAGCTGCTGTGTGCTTCTGTGAGGACAGGATTTGTGAGGACTCTGTCCTTAAAAAGAGTATTTGTGTAATGCACATCACAGCCTCTAGGGGGAAGTAGTGGAACTTAAAGGTCCCACATTAATTAATTAATAGATGAACTGATTAGTTGATGGACGGACGGATTTCTTTCACACAAAATGCATCCAGTGACTGTTCCAGATATTTCTTAGGAGGCTTCATGTAACAGGGAAAGGTAAGACAGGTGGAGCTTGGAGTCATTATCTGAGCCCTCAAGTGTTCACTGACCTTCCAGCTCTAGTTCTTTCTCTCATGTAACTGTCCAACAGTTAGACTGATCAGGTAGAGACAGCAGCTCAGGCGTCAGGCTGCCAGATATCAGTGTTCTCTGGGAATCTGACAAGGTCCAGTCTCACAAGAACGTTTCCAAGAACTCACTGGCTCCACAGATCAGAGTACAACTCAGAGATAGTAATAGATTCTAATATGATGCAGCATGCATCTGGGCCAAACAGTTCATCTCACCTCCAACACTCACTAAAAGCAGCAAAACACTTCATACATGTCTCAAAATAAAGTGGTTGGACCAAACACAGGCAACAACTCTCAGTCAGAAAGCAAACACTGTCACTGATAACACACTGAGCTAAAAACACTGATTCCAAGGAGCATTCTACAGAAATGATGAACTTTCATCTTTGAAGTGTGAAGGATTTTTCTCATCAATCAGTATTTTATTCCAGAAGAACAGATTTTCACATTCTGGACTGTACTAAAGTCTATGGAACAAGAAGGAATCAGAAATGCAGGACTTGTTTCTTTCTCATTCCGTACAGTCATTTACTTTGGAAAAGAAAAAGTTCAAACTAAAGTTCAGTGCTGCAGTATCACCTGGAATTCATGTTCCAACCCTCTGAAGCAAATCTGCTCAAATGAAAGCACATTTCCTGCTTTCCACTCAGACTGCAGCTCTTTGTTCAAAACACTGCACACAGTTCTCTACACACAGACGCATTGAAGTCAATATTCTGCTGAGCTCTTCTAGAGATTTCAGATTGTTTTTGCCATTGTCATTCTGTTTTGATAGAATAGAAAGAGTTCTGCAGGAGGTGGAGCAGGAAAGAAAAAAAGTGCTCATTGAATGTGTGTGATTGACAGTTTGTGTTTCTCTGACTGTGTGAAGAGTTTGGACCGATGCATGTTAGCAAGTGAAAAAAGCTGGAAGACGAGAGCCCAGTGTAACAGGCTTTAAAGATTAGCTAACGCATTAGAAACATATTCCAGTTTGTCACATCAACACATCTCTTCTAGATATCTGATATATGAACTAGTCAACATTGTGCTCTAGAAAACAAACTTTCAAACCATATCTGATTCAGTTTGCAGAGTTTGGAACTTTTACTTTGACGGACTTTGTGTAAAATGGACAAATAATAATGTTTCAAAACATCATTCAAGCTTGTTTTGGACATTTGATGAAAGTCTGCTAATAATAGCTGCAAAATAACTAAATCATCATTTTAGACTGTAGCGTCTGGCCGAATAGTCAATAAAGTGAAAATCTGTTTTTCTTAATATGGAATGAAATACTGATTAATGTGAAAAAGACTTGAGAAGCTTATTTCTGTATATAACACTTCCTGTTGTTCCAAGGGCGTCACTTTGTGTTGAAAAGTGGACATCAGGGCTCAGATGTGATGATGAAATATATGGGGGGTCTGGGGTCCTTTTGACCATCAAACACTTCATTTCCTGCATTCTGGAAACATTTTCTGCACCAACATCTGCTGGAAATGTCTTTATTTCTATGAAGGGAAACACTAAATATAGGTCGCAGGTGAGGATTCAAATCTAAAACTAGAACAGAATATAATGCAGAAATCAGCAGCTTCTTTTTCTTTTAGCTTCACTTCCTTTTTTCTTTCTTCTGCAGCTTTTCTTATTGTGCAAACAAACCTTTCTCAAAGCATTTTCATTTCTTACTTAACATTTCTTGTTGCTAGTTTTCACAACATTTGGACAAAATCTGTGTTTTGATGCTTTGAGTCAGTTTTGGAGGTGAATTTTTGCACATTCCTGTCAAATCTCCTGTTTATTTGTTGGATTATTTTGTGTACTTGTACATTTTGGATCTCTTGACTTTCTCTTTCTTTATATTTCTATTCTTCTGTTTCTGTGTCCTGTTAAGCAGCAACACACCGAGGCAAATTGCTGCTATGTGAAAATAAAGCTGATTGTGATTCTGAGATGAACTGTTTGGCCCAGATGCATGTTGGTGATGCAGACTGTAGGAAGAGCTTTGGAAAAGGGAAGAAAAAGTCTGTAATAATTCTGTGTTCCAGCTTCTCCAGTGTGACGAGTTGCTGCTTTTCTCTTTGGATCTCAGTAAAGTGAATAAACAGGAGCTCTGTAGGCGTCAGCCTGAGCTCTGGAGATGGAAAAGAATCATTATTTGCAGGTCAAGAGGGGAAAAAAGGAAAGAAAGATGAATTTAAAAAGAGACAGGAGGGACAAAGAGTTGAGATTGTAGGAAGAAGAAAGTCAAAAGAAAGAAAGAAGACAGTAAAACAGAGTGTGTCCATTAAAAAGCCCAGCGAGTCGTTTCAGCTGTTTTTAATGAGTCAAATCAAAGTGGACGTTAACATTAACCCTCCTCTCATAAACAGCCGTACAGTTTCCCTTCAGCCAACACCTTCAAATAAGAAGAAGAAGATTTAGAAGAAGAATCATCTCCTGAAAACATTTAGGAAACACAGAGTCACAGGTTTGATCCCAGCAGCACACTGAGAGCTTCTCACACAGCAGATACACCATGTGGCCAAAAGTATGTGGGCGGCTCCACGTCCGTCCTCCAGGGATTCGATCCCGTTCAGACACCGTCAGCGAGGTCGGGTCCGGCTCGTGTCGGAGGGGTTCAGGTCTGGACTCTGTCACGTATCACTGTGTGCAGGAGCGTTCAGATCTCCTGTGGTTGGATCCAAGAGGCAGCAGCAGCAGTTAGATATCTGATGTTTGGTGTTGCTGCAGATCTTCACTGAAGCTCCTTGTTGTTTCCATCCAGTCAAAGATTCTTTTGATGTCTGCTGGATCATTTTAAACACATTCAGACACATTTGGGATCTTTGGAAACTTTTTCATCTCTACTAGAATTGAAACTAAAGTTCTGTGAGTTTGAAGAAGGAAGTGAAAAAGCAAACAAAGATGGAGTCACGGTGTGGGAACAACATGAAGCCGTCAGGTGGAACAAAAAGCAGCTTCAGGGTTTTGTTTCAGGGGATCGTGGGGGTGCAGTCAGGTTCAGGTCTTTGAGTCTTTGTCCTTACTGTGTCCACGCAGACAGAGCCGTGACAGAGGACAGAACAGGAAGCGAACGAAGGTGACAGGAAACGCTCCTCGCCCGGCCGGATCCGCTTCAACGTGGCCGACCTGAAACGGCGCAGAGAGCCCAGCTGAGCACAGAGGAAGTCACGTCTCTGATAAACCTGCAGGAGGCGGCGCTGATGATGTTTCCTCAGCCAGCGCTCGTTGTCCTCCTCCCCCTCCACCACGATCACCTCCCCCTCAGTGAACGTCAGCTCGTCTGGATTATCAGCAAAACAGCTGTAGATGGCCTTCAGTCTCTGAGGCTTCTGCTTCTGCACACACACAACAACACACACCACACACAAACACACACAACACACACAATAACACACACACACACACGTTTCTACTCTCCATGCAGCAGGATTTAAGCTGCGTCGGTTAGAGGACAATAAACTAAAGCAAAGTGCATTAACAAAAACTCTAATTCCCCGTGGCCTCTCTCCCTTCCCCGTTACTGGACTAAACAGATTTCTTATTATTTGGATTTGTTGCAGGACCTGATTGAAACTGACTGAACTGATTTCAGGATGAACTCCTCGTCGTCGTGCAGATTAAGAGTTACTGTGTCATCGTTTCTGATTCAGAGACTTTGTTGTTGACATTTTGAACGTTATGTCTTAAAATCACAAACTCTCTGAGCGTCACTGTGTCGAGCTGCAGTGAAAAACTTTAAATCCACACACACATTTTCCTTCTGCTGCTGCTGACTGTGTGTTCCCCTCAGTGTTGACCTCTGACCTCTGAGCTGCTGGAATCTGAACTGTCTACTACAGAGCAGGGCTGGGCCGTACGGCCAAAAATGACTATTTCATCTCATTAAATCTCTCTAATTATCAGGATCAATGTGTTTAAAGGCTGATTTTTGCTCCTGACTTTGAAACTTTTCTTTCTGCTCAGAACAAACACTTGATGCCAAACAGTGGATCACTTCACAAATCTGAGGCAGAACATTCACAACTATTGTGAGAAAATCTCTTTTCAACAAATATGCAGGAGGAAAATGAAGTCAAATCTGTTTTCAGTCCCTTTTCCTCAACAAAATAAAGATCTTAGTAGAAACATTAAGTGCTGATTCGTTCCTGATTCAAATGAATTCAATCAAACACTTATTGAACATTTGTTATTTTGTTCATGAGGAAAATGATAGAATTCTCATTATTGTTTTATAGCCCAGCCCTACTACATACTACCTGCGAGCGCAGTATGTCCTACATATAGCATACTGCGTTTCATAGTAGTACGCAGTATGAAGCTGCTAACAGGTTTATTTTGCAGTAGCCGGTTCCCGCTGTTGGAAAGCAGAAAAATACAACAGAAGGAAAATAAATGGAAGAAGCAGGAACATTTTCTTCTAATTGAATCTTGTGTAAAACAATCTGTAACCAAGGTAACGTAGCGAGCTGCATCTGTACTACTACCCACAACAAATCCAGATATGTAGTCAGAATGTGCAGTAGTGCTTCTGTCAGTGTTTTTACAAATGTCTGTGCTCACATGCTGATGTCTTCTATGTGCCATCTTATCTGTGCTCGTCTGCTTTTGTCTGTCTTTATGTTTTATCCATGTTCCTGGGTTCTCTGCTTGGGATTATGTGCTTCAGTTTGTTTGAATGTTTTCTGGACGACATGTTTTCTGTTTTTTGTTCTGCCATCAACCTGCCAGGGACTCCAGATTAAATGAGTCTGTACGGCTAAATCTGGCATGCTTACATTTTGGACTTAGTCCTTCTGTTCACCAACGTGCACTGTCCCTTTAAAACAAACAAACAAACAAAGCATTAAAGAGCTCATATTAAGCTTTTTGGCTTTTTCCACCTTTTAAGTGCTTCTTCCATTTCTTTTCCTCCTATTGTTTCCTTTCCAGAAGCAGAACCGGCTGAGCCCGTTCCATACTATGAAACGCGGTATGCAGTTATGTACTACATACTGGCCGCCGCTGCTTCAGATTACAGCCAGTGTTTCCCCTCAGTGTTGACCTCTGACCTCTGCTGATGTGTTTGAGGACTTACGGAGAAGGTGCTTCTGGGTTTGGGACTTTGGGGATTTGCACTGTGACCCTACAGAGAGAAGAAGAACAACACACTTTCTTTCTTTCTTTCTTTCTTTGGCAGGGACATTAACCAACATCTCAGTTCACACATCAGTGTAAATGTGGCGGAGTTAGCTAAAGAGCTAATGTTGATGAGGAACAGAGAGATAAAACAGTGAGAGTTTGTAAAGGTCAGAGGTGAGGCAGTGAGATTCCTCATGACATCAGGATCTTCAGGGTCCTGAACAGAAACACAGATCTTCATGTTGCTGCTCATTTTAAAGTCGGACAGGCTCTTAAAACCCCTCTGTGGTGGGGGAGGAGCTCAGTGAGAGATAAACCATGCTTTGGAATGGAAATGGATTTTCATGTGAGCGTCCTCCAGACGAGCCCGTCCTCGTTCCAGCGGTGAGATAGTGCTGACCCTGAAGCAGGATTAAAGCTGCATGCTCAGAGACGAGCAGCTCACTCCGGTGATACTCTGATGCTGAGTGTTTCCCACTGAGTCTGGAAGAAAACTCACAGGAAGCTAGCGTTCGCCTCACGCCGTTTATTAGAAAACAAGAGTCGCCGTCACTCGTGTGAGAGGACTCGGACGCTCGGAGCTGAAGGTGAAACCGTCGCGTGACCGAGTCTGGGACTTTAAAGCTCCCGACAAACTGCGGCTGAGGCGTCTGACGCCTGAGTGTCCGAGGCTCGCTCACCGCTGGGATCAACAAGAACCTGCTGGCTTTTCAACACTGTCTTTCTGCTGAGTTCTTCAAGTGGGGAAACGAGTCCTGGAGCCGCTGTGAGAACCGAGTGTTAAAGTACTTTAGTCAGGAAATCACAGGACTCACTGGATCACAAGGGAGAGTTTATATAAAACCTGGTGCGGTTCTTTGTCTGCATTACTTTATTCTTTTACCAAATCTGCTGGAACTACAGAACAGACCATCTGCTTCCTGTTTACAGCAGCATGCGCATGCCCAGTGTACGTGAACGGCCACTAGATGTGCGTTTCCAGTCGACGGAGATTAACTCTGATAGGCAGCTAAAACGCTGCTGTGGACGGAGATCGGATTCGTTTTAATTCTCTGTTTCTAAACTCAAACAGTGTGGGCGGGGCCTTAGTCCACAAACTCTTCATTAGTTATGCTGCGTTCCAGGCAACTCGGAACTGGGAAATTTCCGACCTCCAACTAGAAAAACTATCCTGAACGCCACTTGAAGTCGGATTTCCTACTTGTGAACTCGGAGAAAAAATTTGTACCCCGACTTCACGAGTAGCAGCTGAATGACGTCACAAAACAATGTCGGCGCCCATGGAAGCACACAGTGTAAATGGTAAACCATAAACTAAACGGCAACAAAACGTATATTTGCATGTAGCCTATTTGAATTAAAATAATAGGCCTACGATCATATAGTAAAACCTGTTTTAGCCTAGGCCTACGGTATCTGGCTACAGTAAATAATCTCATAAAATCATCTTTTCTGCATAAATGTTATTGTTAAAAATGCCAAAACATTAGGAAGTGCAACCTACAACGTTGACTGACTTCAGGGCTGCCAACTTATAGGTAGGCTATGGGCTATTTATGTTAGTTGTTGCTAAACTGCCATCCTTTTAATTAACACCTAAAGCACTGCTGAGGGTGCAACTGTACACTTTGTCACAGTCAGTCATGACTTTCGTTCACTTTCGGCGTCATGCACCACCTTGCACCTGGAACGCTTTGATGTCGGAAGTCGGACGTTTCAACTGGGAAATATCCCAGTTACGACCAGTCTCGAACGCGCCATTAGTCACAGCGGTTACGACCAGGACTCCAGGGGAGAAGAGCGACTTCCTTCATAAGTAACGTTATACATCGTGTGTGAGTGTTTGGGTCATGTGATCACCACGTGAGGAGGTTTGAGCGCTCTGATGAACTCGCTGCTCTGCTGGTAGTCGCTGTGAGCAGAGAAGGAGATGTAGTCCACAGACATCTTCAGAGGAAGCTTCTGACCGGACACGGTGGCGATCTGGTCCGATGAACCTCACCGCCGTGTTCACAGCTTGTTACCGTCCGCAGTGTGGTGCGTTCACTGAACCTTTGATATGAAGCCGTTTTGTCCTCTGGTCTGAGTTAGAGCCGGACTGATGGGAGAGTTTGAGGCTGATGATAATATTGATATTAGTGTGAGATCGAGGTGCTGATCAGTGAAGTGCAGGAGAGGAGAAACATTTAATCTGATGGTTTGAACTCTTTGATCATCAACAAACGCAAAACGACAGAGTGGCGTTTGTGTTCCAATGGCGGTCAGTGCTGCCGACTCAGAGACTCATACTGGCTGAAATAAAGAAAACATGGTCTGACATAAAGTGGATGTCTAAAAAGAGGAAAAGAGTTTTTCTGATAGAGAAATCGAGGTGCTTGTGAGGTGGAAGTTAGAAGCAGCCTACATATTGTTTGATGCAGCTTGTTCACAAACAAAAGAAGATTCAGAGAGTTTAACAGAATTATACTATTCTAAACAAAGAGCGGTAGAAAGGTAAACACTACCGAGGCTATAGTTGATCTCATCAGACACACACCTGTCGGCTCCCGCTGCTAACAGCCGACTGCCAGAAACAGTGCTTATAGCCTACTTGTATTTGTACTGGGATGGCCCGGCCAGGTTGGTCTGTCAAATGCTGGACCCAGTTCACACAGATCCAAGAGCACGACTCTAGGGAATCTAAATCCAAGTATTACCCTACCCTTTCTCACCCTGTGAGATAATTTGAAGATAGAGGTTTGACAGGTGAACATGTTTTAATGTCGGTTTTGTTATGTTTGACCTGCATCATGTGGAATGATGATGAGGATGGAGAGCAGCGATTATGGGAGAGCTTTCCAGACATTTCAATTTCCACAGTCCATATGTGCAGGTGGTGAAGATGTGCCGGGTGAGTCGGGGTGAGAAAGCAGATCTGTTTGTAAGCCACCGCGGCGTCACAGTTCGCTCTGTGCGCCTGACAACGCAGTCTGTTCACTGCAGCGTGTTTCCACACAAAAACTAAATCTGCACAGAGGATGTTATTAAAAACTATTGAACTCTCTACTGCAATTCATTAATGCTATTTGATGATATCTCAGATTTTTAGATGGTGATAATTCCATCAGTTAGCCCAGTTAAATTCTGAAAAGGACTCAGTAGCTAAATTCATGTCTAATATCAGGGAAAGGCAGCCGGAATCCTGCCAGCTGACATTGTCCTGGCTTTAGGCTGCAGGTTCACAACTGACCATGAGTGTCCGTGACCGCACTCAGGCCCTCTCTGCTGCGCTCCGGGGGGCTGATGAAATATTTAGCGGACATTGATTTAAGATTTGGCACCAATTTGGCTTTTATTTCTTTTCCAATTGAAAGGTGCAGTATGGAATTGTTTAGGCTCACTAGTGCGAGCACAAATAACACTGCTGGTTTGAATGTTTAAAAGATAAAGTGAGAGCCATCATGATCTATTCCTGTCACATTCAATTTGATTTTGATATTAAACCACTACATACATGATCAAACTTGTATTGTGTATTAACGGATATAATCATTGACATCTGCACAGTAACTGGAGTGGAAACGCTATTTTGAAACATTTGGTGAATTTTAGCACTTTGGAGTTCACTGACAGAGCCAGACAAAAATTTGCGCCACGGCCCGCACATTCTCACATCACGTTAATTTTTATACATCCCATGTGTGCGTGAAAATCAGCGTACTTAACCTTTTTGTGCGAAGGCAGCGTTTATACATGAGGGCCCTGGTGAACAAGCAGTCGTCAGAAACTTGTGCAGAAACAGTGTTTGTGAGGATCAAACTCAGCAGGAAAAGAAATGTACTTGAGCAACAGAATAAATCAAGACTATTTGTTGAGTTTTTCTCTTCAAACCTTTATTGAAGTGAATGAGAAGCTCTGCAGCCATCAGCAGCTACTAGATGCTGCTCCAAGAAAACTTTATTAAAGTGAAAATCAAAGTCAACACAGTTTGTACACAACAAGTTCAGCCCTGAGGAGATCATTTCACCATTTCTAAGAAAACACATTTCTGACATTAAAGGCACAATCAGTGAGCCAGATGTTAACCAAAGTGAAGCCTCGTCCACCACCAACATTTAAACCACAGGACTGGAAGTTGTCTCCCTCCTACACAGAACACAGAGACACTGAGGAACCAGACCAGAACCCAAACCCAGGATAAAAAGGTTCAGTGAATGTGGTGTTGAAGGTGTGGAGGTGGATCAGTGTGTCAGAGGAGACTCTGTAGAAGGACAGAGAGCCAGCAGGACAGTCCACATACACTGCTACTCTACCAGAGGAGGAGGAGGAGGAGGAGGAGGAGGAGGAGGAGGAGGAGGAGGAGGAGGAGGAGAGAGGGAGGACTGTTACTCTGTTCTGGTGACAGACTGAGTAACCATCATCAGAGCACCTCAGACTCCAGGACTGATTATTGCATCCAAACACACAGTCTTTACTGTTTCCTCTCCTTCTGATTCCTCTGTAACTCACTGATATATAAACTCTTCCTCTCCACTCGACCTCCCAGTAACAGCAACCAGTCAGACCATTTTTGCACAGCAGCTGAGCCCAGCGGTCAAATCTCTCTGGATGATCAGGATATGGCTGCTTCTCTGGCACATGTGTCACCTTCCTGTTGTTGTCAGACAGTTTGAGGTTTCTGCTTGCTGTGTTTGTGTCCAGTGTGAGTTCACAGAAATCTGATGAGAGAACGAGACACAACACAGCAGCAGTTTATCATCAGACACATCTGAAGGTTTATTCTTTGTTTGTGTGCTGATGTTGTTCATTTCTATAAAGTTTAATGATGATGCATTTAGTCAGTAATGTTTGAATGAATAAATACCACAACTATCAACTTTGTATTGAAAGAGAAACTGACTGTGTGCTGTTTTGTCCTCATGAGTCAGATTGAATCCACACTTACACTTCCTCAGACCAGGTTTTAACCACTGCTCTCCACCATGGTCCACCCTGGAGGAAGAAACAGTCAGAGTGATTTTCTATCCAACATGAGTCCTAGCTGCTGTTCAACATTAATTTAATTTTAATTTAATTTGATGACCACACAGACACGCTGGTGGAATTTGTTTCCAGTACTGCTTTTGAAGCAGTGTTCCTCAGTTTGTCAGTGTGACAGAGAAACAGGCTGAAACTCATCTGTGTCAACTGTCAACTGTCTACAGGATCATGTCACTGAGAGAAAAAGACATGGTGAAGAAGAAAAAGTAGGTAATGTGAGCTACAAATAAGAAGAAAGCACAGTCACCACTGACCTGCTGTGGTTTTTATTGATGTTCTCCCACAATAAAAAACAGAATGTCAAATATTGTCCTCTGAAATGAACAGTCTGACTAGCATTCACACATGAATATGTTTACATACTGGTCTAACTACAAAATACAACTTGCATTGTATTGCGTAATTTACTTGTTAGAAACAGAGGATTTAAGGACAGAAATTGTATAAAATAAAAATTTTGTGAATTTTGAATAAATTATTTACATCAGTTTTAGGGCCATTACAGCCAAAGGAGGTAGGTAATATTCAGAGAACAATTTAAAGGTTCAGTGTGTAAGATTTAGTGGCATCTAGTGGTGAGGGTTGTGAATTGCAACCATCTAACCAGTCTACCACTGCCCCCTAACATTTCGCACACATGACAGCTACGGTGTCTGACAGAGCACAAAAGGTGTCTCTTCTGAAACAGTACAGAGTGGCCAGTCTAGAAATGAGGGTTCTTTAGGTAGATTTATTAAGAAATTATATTTACTGAATTATTCAGTAAAACCACGTTATTGTGACTTGGCCAATGACAGACAACATGGAAAATTTTAGCCAAAAGTGTGAAACACTGTCACAGTTTCTGCATCACAGTCCATTATAAACCACATATTAAATAAAGTTTATACAAACATTGACCAAAACTGCCCGCCATCAATAATATTTGGCCTATTGCCAGATTACAGTGCTTTGATCATGGCAAAAAATATAGATAGATACTTTGATAGTAGTGCAGAAATAGATCTCAGTTATGACAGCAACAGTTACTCACATAATCACTTCCTCTTTAGTGGTTTGCCTGATTGTTTACTGTAATGCAGTACTAGAGTTGAACTGAGCTTTTACTTTGAAAAACTCTGAACGACATTACTGAGTCTGTAGCCTGCTTGACACACCTCTGAAAAAGCCATCAGACAATGTGATTCCATTAAATATCCTCTGCCTGCTGAAGTAGAAGAACAACTTAGTGACGTAACGCGATCTGTAGCACCATTTCTGCTTTCAGCTACTGTAGAAATATGACGATGCAACGTGGCAATTTCCATGAAGGGGGTGCCCACGGTTATGTTTAAGCTAATAAAAAATAATGGTTATTCTGTAAGGTCTTTACACACCACTGAAGATATAGTTATGGATCTTATATGGCATTTCTGTCGATAGATCCTCATTTTATATTTACTGTGGTTTTTCACTTCATCTTTCTCTTGGTGGCACTATGAAGCACTTTTTACATCATTTAGAAGTATCTTCCCCTAGTTTATTTATTCTTTTGGTCTTTAAACAGAAAGATGCATATCATAATACTGGTTGGTGGAACTAGCTTACATGTGATGGCTGTTCAAATGGCAATCTCAAAAATATTTTTAAAAAATTTACTCTACAATTTTTTCTCTCATAAATTTATGACTTTGACCTCAGAGATTTTTCTTGGAATAATACCTTCTCCCTTGGCTCTGTAATTTTTTTTTACCTTGGATGAATTCTCCTGAAACTCAACACATTTAGTCATTTTTTTAATATTTCAGTGTTGACCAAAGTATTCGACCAACCAAAATTTCAATCCCTAGGGTCGTGCTGCTATCAGGCCCAACATAATAATGATGTTATATCCAAGTTTCTTATGTTTCTAATGAATGGGTGTTTCCATTCAATAAAACTTCTGGAGATCCATACGTTTCCTAACACGTTTCCTAAGGATTTAAAATTAGAGAAATTGGAGGCAACTACAGTGTATTGCTTCTTGTTGTTTGCCCATACCTGAGAGTGTCCAGTTTCCAGTGTGGATCATTCAGACCAGCAGAAAGAGCCATCGCCCCTGACTCTCCTGGATGATTGTAGCTCAGATCCAGTTCTCTCAGATGGGAGGGGTTGGAGCTCAGAGCTGACGCCAGAGATGCACAGCCTTCATCTGTGATCAGACAAACTGACAGCCTGGAATTACGAAAACATTGTAAACTCAGTGTTTTAGAAAAATGTCAGCAGGAAAATTCTACAGATGTTCACCATCTTCACTAATATTGACCTTAAGCAAGATGAGCAAGATTTAAAATGTCAGCTGTTAAAAAGCTTGATACTGACCTGAGACATTCCAGTGTACAGTGAGGACCTTCCAGTCCAGCAGATAGCAATTTCACTCCTGAATCCTTCAGGTCATTGTAACTCAGGTCCAGCTCTCTCAGACCAGAGGACTGTGAGCTGACAACTGAGGACAGAGCTTCACAGCTTCTCTCTGACAGACCACAGCCACTCAACCTTAAAACAAATACAAATACATATTTGACAACATTACTCCATCCATCCATCTTCAACCGCTTATTGGGGCTTTGGTTGTGGGAGCCACAGCTCAAGCAGGGGACCCCAAACCTCCCTTTCCCGGGCCACATTAACTAGTTTTTGGTTTTCCATGAGGCCTCCTCCCAGCTTGGTGTCCCTGGAACACCGCTCTAGGCATCCAGGAGGCATCCCTACCAGATGCCTGAACCACCTCAACTGGCTCCTTTTGACACAAAGGACCAGCAGCTCTTCTCTGAGTTCCTCACTGATGCTTGGCTTCCTACCCTATCTCTAAGGGAGAAGCCAGCCACCCTCCGGAAAAAAAACAACAATATTTTAGCTGCTTGCACCGCGATCCAATTCTTTTGGTAATGACCCAGCCTTCATGATCATAAGTGAGGGTAGAAGTAAAAAGTAACCAGCAGATTGAGAGCTTTGCCTTCGAGTCCAGCTCTCTTTTCTCTCTAACCCTAACCCTAACCCTGCCCCCATTGCTCCGATTCTATGGCCAATCACCTGCCACATTTTCCCCTCACTTGCAAACAAGACCCCAAGGTACCTCAACACCCATCACTTAACTCCATTGAACATTCCTCCCACCACCTGTAGCTGTAGGAAGGTGACCCTCTGGTCCACCGGGGTAAACTCCAACGTAGCGGCACTCAGTTAGGGACTGGTTCTTCTGGAACCTCCTACTGCTCATAATGCCATTTGCAAGAATCCACTCCCTGACCACTCCCTGACCAACCAATCATAGCCAGAAGTCTCTAAGACAGTGTCAATCACCGCCGTGGACACGCTGCGCAGCGCCCCTCCTTGCGCATGCCATCACTCAGTCAAGTCAATCGCCATGGAGAACGACTGACGCACATGGTTTCTAGGGCAACTGGCTCCTTCTTGTGGGTTTGGTGGGCGGTGCTTTGGGGAGTGATACGAGCAGGGGGAGAGATACAGAATGTTTTGCATTTTTTATTCAGGTGTTACTAACTGCTCTTTTAGAGATGTATAAATGTTCTGTGTGAGATTCTGAACATTAATATAGCAGCAAACAATTACTGCTATGTAAAGAGTTATTGGTGTAATAGTTTTCTGAGCAGAAAATTACATCACACCTCTTCTGTATAATCATATGAGCATCTCTGTTCTGTGTTTCGGTAGCAGGTCTGTCTACTTGTGCATATTGGTGAACAGTGAAGCTGTTGGCTTTGAGGGAAGTAATACAACGGCAGATTCTTTTCTCAACTTATGCCGTGAAAGAAGGATTTCTTTATATTAAACCAGAGTTGGTGATTTTGGAATAGTGGAAACACTAAAATGTGGTTTTGATGAGTTTTATTTTCTTTCTGTCCAGTTTGTGAATTGTGTTTAATTATAATCTGCAAGGTCAAATCTTTTTTTTTAATGGAATCTGTTTCTGGTTAAACAAAAATAATTTTACTGTTTAATAAAAAGGTCTATCTCTAAAGGGACTCTTCAAAATGTTGTCATATTGCACGTTCAGTGGACGTTGAGCATTGGAAAGAGTAACAAAGGCGTTTTGGTGAGTTAGATTTTGTTTAAGTCCAGTTTGAATGAAGTGTGTTTTACAATAATTTCATCACGCATAAAACTACTGGGGTAACTGGGGTTTGAACCCGTGACTTCTTGCTGCGAGGCAACAGTACTAACCACTGCACCACCATGCAGCCAGTAATCTACAAGGACAAAATTGATCTTTTTCTTGATGGACTAAAGTGGGCCATACTGCACATTTGCTTTGATGTGAGATGCTGGTGCTCTGGTGCAACATTAAGTGGCAGTGAATGTCGCAAACAGCTCCTTTGAAATTTTATGTGATGATTACTTGTGTTTTGTTGTACACTATAAATGATGCAAAACAAACACAAGCTCAGAATGACTAAAGCTAAAAAAAAGTGTGAAAGTTTACCATCGGCTTAATACAGACCTGAGAGTTTCCAGTTTACATTGTGCGTTCTCCAGACCAGCACACAGCAGCTTCACTCCTGAATCCTGCAGGTTGTTGTTACTCAGGTCCAGCTCTCTCAGACTAGAGGACTGGGAGCTGAGAACTGAGGACAGAGCTTCACAGCTTCTCTCTGAGAGGTTACAGCCACTCAACCTGAAAAAGGATTAGCAATGGACACAAACTAAATGATTTATTTTTCAAATATAAAATTAAGCATTTTTGAAATTGCACATACATATATCCACCTACAGAGCTTTGTTGGAGGCTTTGACCACTGGCAGCAGCCTCAGAAGAGCCTCCTCTGAAGCAGAGTATTTCTTCAGGTCAAACACGTCCAGATCTTTTTCTGATGACAGTAAGATGAAGCCCAGAGCTGACCACTGAGCAGGAGAGAGTATATCTGTGGAGAGACTTCCTGAACTCAGGGACTGTTGGATCTGATCCACTAGAGAACGATCCTTCAGTTCATTCAGACAGTGGAACAGATTGATGCTTCTCTCTGGAGACAGATTCTCACTGATCTTCTTCTTGATGTACTCAACTGTTTCCTGATTGGTCCGTGAGCTATTTCCTGTCTGTGTCAGCAGGCCTCGTAAGAGATTCTGATTGGTCTGCAGTGAAAGACCCAGGAGGAAGCGGAGGAACAAGTCCAGGTGTCCATTTGGACTCTGTAAGGCCTTGTCCACAGCACTCTGGTAGAGATGTGTTAGTTTAGTTTTGTCTCTGAAGACTTTAGAACGCTGGGAGGTTGATTCTTCTGCCAGGAGATTGACACCTGAGTTGATCAATTTTCTATGGACATGAAGAGCAGCCAGAAACTCCTGAATGCTCATGTGGACAAAGCAGAACACCTTGTCCTGGTGCAGTGCACTTTCCTCTATCTGTGTGAACACTTCTGAGTACACTGAGGCTGGTTTGATATTGATGCGACGTTCTTTCAGGTCTGATTCATAGAAGATCAGGTTTCCTTTCTGCAGCTGCTCAAAAGCCAGTTTTCCCAGAGACTTAATCCTCTTCCTGCTCTTTTTATTCCAGTGTGGATTTGTTTCAGCTCCTCCATCATACTTGACCTTCTTCAGTTTCGACTGAACCACCAGGAAGTGGATGTACATCTCAGTCAGGGTCTTGGGCAGCTCTCCTCCCTCTCTGGTCTTCAACACCTCCTCCAGAACTGTAGAAGTGATCCAGCAGAAGACTGGGATGTGGCACATGATGTGGAGGCTTCGTGATGTCTTGATGTGGGAGATGATTCTGCTGGCCTGCTCCTCATCTCTGAACCTCTTCCTGAAGTACTCCTCCTTCTGTGGGTCAGTGAACCCTCTGACCTCTGTCACCATGTCAACACACTCAGGAGGGATCTGATTGGCTGCTGCAGGTCGTGTGGTTATCCAGAGGCGAGCAGAGGGAAGCAGGTTCCCCCTGATGAGGTTTGTCAGCAGCACATCCACTGAGGTGGACTTTGTAACATCAGTCAGGACCTCATTGTTGTGGAAGTCCAGAGGAAGTCGACACTCATCCAGACCGTCAAAGATGAACACAACCTGGAACTCTTCAAAGCTGCAGATTCCTGCTTCTTTGGTTTCAGTAAAGAAGTGATGAACAAGTTCCACCAAGCTGTACTTTTTCTCTTTCAGCACATTCAGCTCTCTGAAAGTGAATGGAAATGTGAACTGTATGTCCTGGTTGGCTTTGTCTTCAGCCCAGTCCAGAGTGAACTTCTGTGTTAAGACTGTTTTCCCAATGCCAGCCACTCCCTTTGTCATCACTGTTCTGATTGGTTCATCTCTTCCAGGTGGGGCTTTAAAGATGTCTTCTTGTCTGATGGTTGTTTCTGGTCTGTCTGGTTTCCTGGATGCTGTTTCAATCTGTCTGACCTCATGTTCATCATTGACCTCTGCAGTCCCTCCCTCTGTGATGTAGAGCTCTGTGTAGATCTGGTTCAGAAGGGTTGGGTTTCCTGCTTTAGCAATCCCCTCAAACACACACTGGAACTTCTTCTTCAGCTTAAACTTGAGTTTACGTCGGCACACTGCAGCAACAGTTCCTGAATGAAGAAAGAAGAAATGTGATTAATAAGTGGATGCTACAGTAAATCTGATAAATGTAAACTTTAAGACATCAAGATGGTATTTATTTTCCTCCTCCATGAAATCTCTTCAGCTCATCAGCTGTGAACAGTTTCTGAGTTTCAGCCCAGAAGAATTCATAGATCTGATCCAAATGTGTGCATCATATTAACAGCAGAGTTTGAAATGGAAACTTCTCCCATGTTGCCTCCATTTCCTCTTTCCATCATGTTAAATCTGTTCAAATCCTCTTACTGCTCTGCAGACGCTCAGCCAGCTCCTCCTGCTTCATTCTCCTCAGGAAGTGCAGTGTGATCTTCAGAAATGCCTCTCTGCTGCTCCTCCTCTGCTCCTCCTCCTCACCGTCCAACACCTCCTCATCCTCCCTCTGACTCTCTAAGCTTGCTGGGTAATCTGGACTCAGAACTCTCTGGAACTTCTTCACCTCGTTCTTCACAAAGCTGCCAATGTTTTCCTGGAGCAGCTGGAACAGAAGAAAATGTAAAGTTGAACTGGTAGAAGTCAACATCAGATCATCTGTGACAGACTTCTCAGATGATCTTCTCAGGAGTTTCTCTGTCACAGTAGGTGACTTCTCTTCATCATCTGCTCCTCTCTATTGCGGGGTGCCCCAGGGTTCAATTCCTGTCCTGTTCTCTTTATATATGTTGCTGTTAGGGGCTATGATAGACAAGTACAACCTGTCATTTCACCTTTATGCAGATGACCTGCAAATTTATCTGCTTATGAAACCTAATGACAGTGTTGCACTTAACTGCCTGCTTAATGGCATTAATGATATTAAGTTGTTGCTCTTTCTGAACTTTCTTAATCTGAATGATGATAAAACAGAGTGTATTATCTTCAGCACTAAACTGAGCTTTGACCTCATGCCCCAAGCTGTCAAAGTAGATTAGCAATGTTGTCAGAACAAGCTTCTTCCAACTTCTGGCTCCTCCTGGCTAAAGTTAAGCCTTTCCTTCATAGGCACGATCTGCAAAAAGGCTATTCATGCCTTTATTAGTTGAAGGCTAGATTATTGCAATGCTCTTTAGGTTAGTCTAAGTCAAACAGCCATCTCGCATCTTCAACTTGTGCAAAATGCTACTGGTCACTTTTTAACAATACATCTAGAAGTGCACACATCACTCCGATTCTATTTAAGCTACATTGGGTTCCAGTGCATTTTAGAATCAATTTCAAGATTTTATTGTTTATTTTCAAGGCCTTAAATGGCCTAGCCCTGGATTGTTTATCCGAACCTTTAACTTTGGGTGGGCAAAATCGCCTGTTGTGGTCTTCGGATTAATGGGCTTTACAAGTCCCAAGGTGGAGGTACAAACAGTGGGGTGATTGGGGCTTTGCTGTTGCTGCCCCAATACTATTTATTTGGAATGACCTTTAATACGCAGGGGTGCAACATCTGCCCCCTTTTTCTGATGTTTTTAGGTAACTTTATCTGGCTTACTGTTTTATATGATTCATGTTTTTTCTTGTCTTTTATTGAATGCTGTGTTGTTTATTCTTGGATGAAGTAAAGCACTTTGGACACCTGTTGGTTGCTGTAAAGTGCTATATAACTAAATGTTGTATGATTGATTGCTGGTCTGCAGAGCGCAGCATGGAGATGCTATGTCTAATCCTCTGTTAGGTCTGTTAATTCATTGTTCATTATAGTATTCAGGGAGCCAACCCACATTTTGGCTGTGTATGTTACAAGCAGTTTGCTTCAGTTGGCTGTTCAAGTGATAGACTACATTTGTGCAGGGCAATACTTTTCTTTACAAGTGATCTATGAATGAATGAAAACTGCGGCATTGCTTCTGATATTGATTTTCCTTGTGTTGATGCAGCTACAGATAACTTATGTTAGCCATTCTGGACTACAAGTTGATGCTTAGGTGCTTATGGTCATGTTATGAATATGATAATTATATCTGTTTCATGCACATTAGCTTATGGCCCTCACTCAGCTCACCTAACTCAGCATGTCATTTCGAAATATGTTATGTCGAGTTCAAAACATGTTCAAACATTTATTACCTATTGTTAGCACTGTTGAGTGTCTTACAGTTGAGCTGAAATATGAAGTGGCTAAGTATTGCTAACTTGGTGACAGAACACATAAAGCCGAAGGTTTTTCACACTAAAAGCAGGCTGCAGGTTTGTTAGCTGGAGGATTTGACACAAATCATACATAACAGGCAGTAAATTAACACAGTGTCTGCGAAAGATAAAATCAATGTTTTAATGCTGTGATAGTGTAAAAGGAAGAAAATTTGTAAATGTAACCATTTGATTCCTCTGTTTATTACTTGAGTTTAAGAGACATATTTGTATCACTCCTAATTATTGTTTATATTAGGTTTGCTAATATACATATTAATGCATATAGGTGTAATGAGTCTATACATGTTTTAGTCTTTATTCTTTGTTGTATTTTGTTTTTCTTCCTCTTTATAGAAACCACAACCAGACATACAGTAAACACTCAGCTGTTATTGCAGAGCTACTGGAGTACCTGCATATGTGTTACAAACAGAAGAAGTTAACAGCATCTTTCATTTCTTTCTTCATATTTGGCCTTAAGTGATGTGCTGCCAACACAAGGTAGCAACTAGCACCCAGACTGAACATGTTGCTATTAGCTCCACAAAATGTTCACTCAACTATATTTTTTAGTTTTTCTACAAAAAGTCTGCTCTCATAAAAGAATATCATCTGGTACTGACAGCATTATGAATGTGGTTCTGTTTGGACTCTCATAGCTCTGTGTTAATGTTAGACAAAGATCCTGGTCTGGTTCCATAAATACCATAAATATCGAGTCCAGGTGTGTTTGATGCTGATGAGCAGACTGACCACCGGGAAACTCTGATCTCTGCCGCTTACGTCTGTAAAGAAAATATGATGATTTTAGACATGTGATAACCAACAGTAATATATGTGCTGTGTTGTATCTTGTGGATTCTGATAGAAACAGATCATCCTACATGTTAAAAAAGGCTTACATGTTCATTACAATTATTTCTGGGAAAAATACTATTTAGAAATATTATATTAAGCAGTTTAACAAAAACTAATTTACTTGGAAAAATGCTTTTCCTGTATCTTGGAATAGAAACGTCTGAAGTGGTCACTTTTCATTGAAATATAGCTGGGTGCAGGGTAGACTGGACTCTGCAGCTGGATCCTGATAGACACAAACACTGATTAATGCACAGGTTCTGATAAAACGCTGCTGAAAAGGATGTTGAAGTTCAAATATTTTAATACTAAAAAGCAAAAATAAATTCCAGTTTAAATTCTTACCTTTGACTTTCAGAATGCTGTCCATCTCTGAAGTCTGGTCCCTGCTGCTGCTCTGGGCTTCAACACAACACACACAGAGCTTTGAGTGTGAATAATGATGGTGGAGTGATTTGAGTCCTGGACAGTTAGAGATCCTCATCTCACCTCTGAGCTTTGGTCTGGCTGTCATGTTCCCCACACAGAGTGCTTTTAGAGGGAGGGACTCCCTCCTCTCTGTCCTCACACTGATTCATAGCAGAGCCCACACCTTCACACAAACACAACAACATGCTGAGAGAGCTGCACTCATTCATTACAACAAGCTTCACATTAGTTCTCCTTCCTCTCAGTAACATGACACAAATATTCAGGGCCGACAGAAACCTTGTTGGAGCCCTAAACAGGATCTGATGACCCCAAAATGTGTTACAGCCCCCAGATTCACCCAGAAGTTCAGTTTGTTGACCACAAAATATATCAGATGTATCAGACTGTCAAGATTTGTTACAGTACACCCAGACATCATGGTTTAAATCTATCAGTTTAGAATTTAGACAAATAAAATATCTTTATAAACCAATTCAACAATTCAACATTTATTTTAATCTCTAATTACTTTTTATACCCGAGTGTTGTGTAGCCACCAAAATGTGTTTGTTAAAATCAAAACATTTATTGAACAAGTATTTATTTTACAGTGTCAGAAGAATGAGCCCCAAATGCTTAATCTCAAACTTTAAAAGAGCAGCTGCAACGTAAGTATCATAAAATTGATAAAGCTGCTCCAACGCTTTTTCTGTTACAATGCACCCACAGGTTATTTCCAATAATCCTAAACGTAATTAAAATGTCAAAACCCTGAACTCTTGTTACAGCCTGCAGAACAAAATGCATTTTGGGGATTTCTGGGTGCCAAGAGAAAAGGTCCGTGTCTTTAAACCTTGATTTTTATCTTTAAATCTCTAAAGATCTGATTATATAACTGTTTTTACACATACTTTTATCACTTTTGTAATGTAGTTATCCATCATAATTTTATTGTGTGCTTCTTGCAGTACTACTAAAATGATGACAACAGTTTAACAGAGAGAAACAGGAGAGTTCACATTTTCCATTCCTGTGGGGGCCCCTGAAGGCTGAGGGATCTAATCAACCTCTAAGTTCCCTTCCACCCTGCTGGCTCTGGTCCATCTAGAAAGGATCCTGGATCCTTTGGGACAACTGAGACCTAGACTGAGTTAAAGGGTCTCAGTGTTGGAAGATGTCTGTATTTGAGCCCTGAACACTTCATCCATGCACTAAACTTCAGAGTATTAACAGTTAAACCAGAAACCTGAGCCAAGTGGATCCAAGCTGTCAGACCAGTTCAGACTCACCCTGCATATTTCACTGATGATGTGAGCTCAGACTACAATCAGACTGCTGCTGATTCTACTTGAGAAACATGAACAATATTACAGGGAAATCTTTCTGAAATCATTGTTCTTTAACTCGGAGAGAAATTCTACAGCAGATTTCAAAGAGATATTTAGAAACAGCCAATCAGCATCAAGAAGCATTTCTACTGTCCAGTTAAACAGTGATCCAGCACAATGTGATCAAAGTGATCCTGATTATCAGACATTTACAGATTCCTCTGCTCGGATTCTCACCTGCTGAACTCACTTCAGGTCAACTTACAGACACTTTGCACCTTCATGTGTGGAGGAAACACTGGGAGAGAAGAAGCTGCTCATTTCTTCCTCGTCAGTCCTGGTGTCTGTTTGCATCTGATCTGAGGACGCCGTCACATCCTCACAACTTCAGAGTCCACGCCTACAAAACATCAGAGGGACGTCCAAACCGGTCTAACCTGTGGCAGAAACCCAGTCAGAGTCAGAGGAATCACACATCAGCTGATGTAGTTCTGCTACCTGTCCACTAGATGGAGCTAACTAACCATCTGATGAACTAAAGATCAGCTCAGCACTGAAAGATGTCATGAAGCAGCAGTGTGGATCACGTTGGTACTCTACTAGATTTAGGACATGTTGGTTTGTAATGAGGCAGAATGCAGCCTGAGATCCCCGGGCGGGGCCCTTCACTCTGTTCCTCAGTCCTGGTTCCTAACAAAGGGGGACCAGAACCTCCAGAACCTCAGGCTGCCACAGATGGTGTCTGCTTTTAAAGCTCTTCTTCAAACAGACTTTGGCTTCCAAACATTTATCTTTAAAGGCCTTTTTACTCGTTTGTCCCTGTAAAGACTTTTTACCTTTGTTTTAAAAGCTGTTAAACAGATAAAGTTTGTAATTATTGTCACTTCTAATAGTGCTGCTACTACAAATACTGCTTCTGTAATACAAGTACAATATCTACTGCTGGGACTGAAAACTGCTGAGAGGTCAGAGGTCAGGGTCCGGCTGTAGTTTAGCTGCTGTGTGCTTCTGTGAGGACACTCGGGAAAACTGGGGATGGTTATATCGATGGTCAGTTGTAACACGTAAAATTTCTCCAATCAGAAACAAGTTACGAATAACCTGATTCACTCTGCACATGCTCAGTTCAGTCCTTATTCCACATGGGAAAAAGTAGCACCCTGCGGCAGACACAGCCAATTAGGAGGTAAAACACAATTTTTATGTAAGCAAGTATTTTTCCACTGCATTTCTTTTTATTATAGTATTTCCTGCTTTGTAGTTAAACTCATCAAGTTAAATCATGTTTATTTTGTGTATATTAGGACAAAAATCACAATTATTTGGGTAATTAATTGAAATCACGATTATTATTACAATTATTGACGTAGAAAACATCATGCATTTATTTAACGTTTAAAATTGAATGCTTAATGCAAAATAGCCCATGAAATAGTTTAAACAGCATCTTATAGCAAGCCAAGAGGAAGACAGCAACGTTGTGTGTGTTTGTGTGTACATACGCACACACACACAGAGTGGAGAAGGACAGGTGACAGGTGAGTACTTGTGTTGACTACACCTTGTTAAGTTGCAATGCTGAAATTCAGCCGTGTTTTGTTGGGAGCTGGTTAAACTAACGGTAAGAAATGTATAAATCCGGTAATAGTTAGCAGACAGGGACATGGTGAATATTTTACATGCACGGACCGGGTATAGCGAGGCTTAACACACAGGCTTTAGTATACGCATAAATAACACGTAAATTATTAAGCCATGAGTAAAAGTTCACTAGGCTAATTAATGCAGGGTAAAATGCCATAGGCTTATGCTAACAATGGTGACTAGCGAGTTGTAGCAGTTATAACCGCTTTTCATCTTGGCTCCAGCTGAAGTAAACATCCCAGCTGCTGAGAGACAGTTTGGGCTTTTAGGGGAAAAGGAGCGCTGGATTTATAACATCAGACAAAACTAGTGTCATTGCAAAACAGCACGCAGCACAATAATCATTTTTCTTTTTATAATTGCTGGAAACCAAAATCGAAATTGTGATTAAATTTCAAAGAATTGCACAGCCCTGGTATCTATGTAGAAAGCTTGCATGCAAGTTGTTGGTGTTAATGTTTTAGCTGTAAGCTGCAAGGTAAGCTGGTTTATGGCTATAAAAGTTTGGGTTAGTTGTAACAGCTCACTAACAGAAAACCTATTTTATTTGTTTTTAAATTTCAGTATGTATCTGAACCACAGTAATGTTTAATTATTTAATTATGTTCAAATGTTAGTGTAAGACCTGTAGACTTCTCCAGGAGTACATATGTCTCTCACCACTTTGATGGCGCAGGTACTGTTACATTTCACCCCAGGGTGTGTTACAACTACCCCAGACTGAGGGGAATTGTAACATCTTATTCTTTGTGTTTGCATTTTCTGTCTGTGTAGCAGATATAACAGCATCACATGTGTGTTTGATATAACACCAAACACAAATGTCATAAATGTTACAATCATTGAGAAACAGAATAAATCTAAACTGAAAACGTCAAGTTAACGCTGACTAAAACATTTGTCTTGTATTGTGAATGCCCTTTGCAGCCTCTATGGGAAAGTATTCAATTCAATTTATTTTATGTAGCTGCCAAATCACCACAACAGTTATCTTATAGTGGTGGAAGTTAAGTTACATACAGTTAAATTTATAACGAAAATCATGCATGATGATACAATTATCATTAATATCATTATTATAACCAGATGTTATCCAGAAGATTGTATGTGATTATGTGAATATTCATTTTCATTTTTTATGTATGTTAAAAAATTGAACCGCACATTAATGAGTTTCCAGATGATTCTTTTACAGACTGTGACTTCAATCATATATGAAGTCTCATACAAACCTTTCCTTAAATACTTATATTTAAAGTCATTCTACTGTACAAGGTTTCAGAGAAATTGAGGTGAAATCAGTCCATCAAAGTGCAACATAACATGCCCCCTTAGTTACTGGTGCTAAGTCTGAAAAACAGTCCAAGCTGTCTGACTTTCATCACGGCGGTGCCACTGTGTTTTACTGCACTCCCCGGATAAATATTGTGAAATTTGTTGGAAAAAAAACAGTTTAGCAGTTGTTTTATACGTTTGAAGGTTGTATTCAAGCCGTCAAACTGACTCAAACGGATGTGAAACAAATGAGAGACGATCACAAAGTAAAAGTAAACCACGTGTTCTCCCATGATTGAGACAAACCAGCAGCTAGGCAGCATGATGCTGAGTGTGACGTGTGACGCAGAGAGGTTACAGCTGTGTTCAGTTCAGGAGCAGAGTTTCTGTGGGAGATGGGAACTCCCTTTGGGCTTTTTTCACTTTGCAAACCTGTTACAGCACAAAACATGATCAGTAACAATAAAGGAGAGGAGATGAAGACAAAAAGCAGAATATCAGCTCTTTAATGTTCAGCTTGGAGAACTACTAACATCCAGAAGTTTCCTGCAGTCGCATCTATTTCTTAGCAAAAGACAATCAGACCACAAACCAAACACACACAGTCCTCAGGAGCAGCCACTATTTTTCTAGCAGTGGTGTAATAAACACATTACGAATGAATTACCAGAAATAAAAAAATCAAGTATGGTTTGTTTGGCGTGCGCTGAAAAGATAATGTCTCTCTTTATGCAGCGTGCTGAGTGACAGGTGATGTTTGTCTGTGCTAAAGTGTTTTTAGGATGTATTTTAAAAGTAGACTGAATATAGAGACATCAGCAGGGTCAGGGGTCACAGCTATAAAACACTTCAATGGATTTCCATCTGTGCTTGGTGTTGGAACATTTGTTTTATCCACAAAAAATACTAAATGTAAATAGTTTCCACGTCTGAGAAAACGTTCAGGTTCTATTAGATGAATTTAAGAGTTTCACCAGCAGGAGGTGACATTTGTTCACAATCTGGGACACAAGAGTTTTTAACAGGACTGTGTTCACTATGAATAATCTCTAGGAATATTTACATAAAAAATATATTCAAGAACTTTCTGACCTTTAATCCTGTGACCTTCCTTATTAAAGTTGAGATTTTTAAACTGATGAATAGGTTTCTAGTTTCAGAAGAACTTAAATTAATACATCAAATAATTAAAAACAGACAAAAATGAGCAAAGTCAGTCTGAGGATGGAGACTGTGACGAGGTGGAAAGCTGCAGAACCAGAGAGTGGACTGGAGCTGAGACGGTTCTGAGCACAGCTTCCTTCAGAGGATCTGTAAGATCCCTCCTGCAGAGGGAATATAACTTCAGGAGAATAATGAGGTCGTCACCACATTTAATCTTTATATACACTTTAATTTAATGATTGTATAAAAGTGCAGTTTACATCAACAACAATATTCTTAAACTGCCGAACAGAAACTTTTACATTTCAAACTTTAATCCAGAACAGGAAACAGACTCCCCCTGTCACAATAAAGGTCCCGTTAGTTAAAGAATTTGCATTGATTTAATGTAAGAAAACAAGTCAAGAACTGGACTTCCTGCAGGATTTTCAAAATATTATTTTATAACTACCAAAAACCAAACTGTAGATTCTCCTGACTTTTACTTTAAAAAGCCAATGCTGTGTTTCCTCTTCCTGTTTTAGATCTTTAAAATGTGACTATAATAAATATTAAAGTGACTCAGACGTCAAATTGGAAAATAGCTAAATAAGGTTGCTAATATTTTATGTTAACACCTGACCAGTCTGACTTTTGTCTTGTTTTGATAATCAAGCAGGTTCAACAGACAGGAAGTTAAAGGAACTCTGGTCCAGTTTATCTGAAGTTTAAACGAGACTTTGTTTAAAAAAGCTGCCGATGTGTCTTCAGTGAATTTAAAACATGAGACCGTCTGTCAGATCTTCTGTCACTCGGATCAGACACGAGAAGATGAAATGCTGGTTTCAGTCTCATCAGGACTAAATAAAGTCCAGACTGGATGTAAACGTCTGTCATTGAGGCTCGTCGCTGGTTGACCTGAAGCAGAGTTGTTGCTGATTGAAACTCCAACTGAGTCAAAGTGAAGAAGAAGAATCCTCCAGGAAACTCTCAGTCCTCCGAGGTGCTGAATAAAATAAAAATAAGTTTCCTGCAGATGAAATCTGTTGGTGTTCGGTCGTCGTCTTCTTTCAAACGCCTGCAACAGAAAAGTGTAAATTATCTTTAGTGAAGAGAATAAAGTCCTGAAACCGGACAGACTGACCCCAGCAGAGTCTTTCCTGCCACAGCAGCAGCTTCAGCCAACCTCTGGGCTTTTAATGTGGCGGGACAACTTCCCATGAAGGTCCCGGGGCCACAGGTTGAGACCCCGTGGTTAAATAAAAAGGAAAAAAATTAAATTAAATCCAAAATAAATTGTCTTCATAACTTAACTTTCCAAAATGATCCATTTCCGTCTCTGATTTAACAACAAGGAGTCAGCCGGCTCGGACACAGGAAGTTTTTACTGAGCATGCTCGTGCGTGAAAATATGTAACACAAATTACACAAATTGCGGGTCTAGAAAGAAAAATCATAATGGTGCCTCAAAAAGGGCAAAGCACATAACTACAGAGCTGAAAATACAAAAATACTAAACACAACTCACAAGTAACCGTCAGCCATCACATCCACCCATGAAACACCACGTCAGGCAAACAAAGTTACAGCAGGTCCGAGCCAAGAGGGAAACTTCCAGTCAGCAGTCTGACGCGAACGCCGGAACACCTTAAACCTGCGTCCTCTCCAGCAGCCAGCAGGGGGCGACTCCACCGGCTGCAGCTGAATAATTACCCCAGTAAACACTTTCCTGATGAGTTTATGGTCTCAGTCGCTAGTTTCAAGTCTTCAACACAGCATGATGTTCATTTAGTAAATTATGGTCCCATTTATTTTAAAATAGACCACAAAGCAGAGAATGTTTCAGGGCGGGATTATCTATGATTGACAGGTCGTACCCTCGGCGCTGTGTAAATTTAACCACAGACATTTGTAAAAACACTGACAGAAGCACTACTGCACATTCTGACTACATATCTGGATTTGTTGTGGGTAGTAGTACAGATGCAGCTCGCTACGTTACCTTGGTAACAGATTGTTTTACACAAGATTCAATTAGAAGAAAATGTTCCTGCTTCTTCCATTTATTTTCCTTCTGTTGTATTTTTCTGCTTTCCAACAGCGGGAACCGGCTACTGCAAAATAAAGCTGTTAGCAGCTTCATACTGCGTACTACTATGAAACGCGAGTATGCTATATGTAGGACATACTAGCGTCGCGAGGTAGTATGTAGTAGGGCTTGGCTATAAAACAATAATGAGAATTCTATCATTTTCCTCATGAACAAAATAACAAATGTTCAATAAGTGTTTGATTGAATTCATTTGAATCAGGAACGAATCAGCACTTAATGTTTCTACTAAGATCTTTATTTTGTTGAGGAAAAGGGACTGAAAACAGATTTGACTTCATTTTCCTCCTGCATATTTGTTGAAAAGAGATTTTCTCACAATAGTTGTGAATGTTCTGCCTCAGATTTGTGAAGTGATCCACTGTTTGGCATCAAGTGTTTGTTCTGAGCAGAAAGAAAAGTTTCAAAGTCAGGAGCAAAAATCAGCCTTTAAACCTGATGGTTTTTTGATTAAATCGATATCAAATGATGTGAAATGTTTTTATCCTGATAACATTATTCATTAACATCATCCTGCCGTGTGTCAAAACCACGTCAGCCCAGCTGTAACAGGATCTGTCTCCGCCCTGGTGCAGCTACGTCTTTTACATTTTTAAGAAACGATGCTTTTAGAAATTGACTGAGACAAAATGAGCCGACTGAGGGACAGACTGAGGGACAGACTGAGGGACAGACTGAGGGACAGACTGAGGGACAGACTGAGGGACAGACTGAGGGACGAGCTGCTGGTCTCACCTCCATCGTGTGTCCTCAGCACATCAGAGTCCTCACAGTCTGGTTTGGGGAACTCGCTGGACTGCAGAGACACAAAGAGGAGAAAGAGGTCAAAGGTCAGATCCTCCTGTGATGATGCAGGTATAGACACTGTCAGCATTCCTCGTCTCAGACCAGCTGATCAGCCCCTCCCTCACTGGGTGGACGAGGAGTGTAGAGGCTGGTGATGGCGCAGTGGATAGGACACATGCCTTTGGTGTGAGAGACTCGGGTTCAATCCCCCACATTGTGTCCCTGAGACACTTTACCCCTCGTTGCTCCAGAGGCGTGCGGACATGTATAGCAGGTAGGACAGACGAGGCTGACAGATGGGCGACAGGTGAGCAGGCATCGTGATCATAACCCCGTCCCACAGGCAAACCTTTTCATTTTATTTCTCTTCTGTTCATCAATTCACTTTATTGGCATGACTGTAAAACAATATTACCAAAGCATCACACATATGACATAATAATCAGCCCCAAACATTTCATTAAAGAATTAAAGCATAAAGTAATCAGAGCATCTGTGTTTGTGTTAAAAAAAAAAAGGAGAAATATATATATATATATATATAAAAAATAAATAAACAAAACAGTAAGTGTGCGTGTGTTTGTCTAAAAAGTATTAATAAAATAAATAAAACTAATACTAAAATGAAATAAATAAGCAGAACAGTAAGTGCGTGTGTTAAAAAACAAAACACAAAACTAAAAACACAACTAAATAAATAAAACAGTGTGTGTTTATAACATATTTAGTTATATTAATAGACAAAAAAAATCAAGTATAAAATGTAAAACAAAACAGTCACTAAAATATCAAACGATCAAAATAATAATTTTAAAATCTGTCCAATTATTTCTCAGGCTGAGGTCCTCTGGTTGTCCTCACTTCATGACATGTGGAGACATTTCTCCCTGTAAACAGGAGTTTCTGTCTGAGGAATTTGAATTCGGGGAATATTTGGACAATGTTTGCAAAGTGTTTTTGTCTTGACATTCAGTCTGAACATGTCTCTACAGAGTGACGCTCCACATGTGCAGGACATGGGGCCCCAGTCTGTCCCCTGCAGCTGCACTGAGACCACCGGTCCACCTCAGGAGCCTGCAGGGCCCCTCTGTGCCACTCTGTCAAGACACGACGTAGAAGGTAAAGCTGCTGTGAAGAATCAGCAACATCAGAATCTGGACAAAGAAAAGCTGAGACTAACTAACACACCAGGATGTAAACCTGGAGCCATGGACCTGGTCCACAGGGGTGTCCAGCCCAGTCAGAGGACCTCAGTGCTGCCCAACTGGACTTCTAAATGTTTAAACACCCACTTTATTTAAACACAGCTGATAAGTTTTAAATGAATGAGTCCAACAAACAAACGTTTCCTGCAGAACTTTGTCAGAACAATATTTTGTCCACACACGTTTTTTATTTTCATTTGGTTTCTATTTCGCCTTATTTTTTATTTGCTTTGTTTGTAGGAACATGTGGAGCCTTTTCATTCTGAGGACTGAATAAAGTTTATCCTTCTGTGTGGGCCGTTTGTCTAAAACCTGTGTGATGATGGTCAATTAATGCACATCTGCACCTGCACAGTCAGTACCCCACTTAGGCCACCCCAGTCAAACATGTCCGGACACGACCTGGTCTAAAGTGATCTGGATCAAGAACCGGTCTTAGGCTCCAGTTTTCTAATCGATACATTATCAATAAGTTTGTCTTTAAACCAACAGCAGCTGGAGATTCAGAGCTGATCATCGATACCTGATCATCGATACCTGATCAATATCCGGGTTGTCTCCTACCTGGCAGGTGTGGCTGCTGGTCCCGGACCTCTCCCCGCTCTGTGGCCGCTGTTGGCGCTGCTGTGTCCGGTCCCGGTGGAGCGGATCTCCGCGGTCCACCGCCGGGCAGGAGGCGTCCAGCTCGGTCTGCAGGTCCAGGATGTAGTCGATGACGTGCTGCAGGATCTCCACCCTGCTGGCGGCCCGTCCGGGCGGCAGACCGGGCACCAGCTGCCGCAGCAGCCGGTAACACAGGTTCATGTCCTGCAGCAGGAGCTCCGGAACGCGCGGCTCGTCCTCCGCCGCCGCCGGGCTCTTGTTCCGGGGGAGGCACCGCAGAGGGCAGCGGAGGCTCCGGCGGCTCTGGGCGCCGCCGCTCCTCCTCCTGCCCGCAGACGGCACCGGGCCGCCGGCTCTCATGTCTCCTGGAGGTCGGTGCAGCTTCACATGGGAACAGACAGCTGCAGGGATCAGGAGCAGAGGGACACCGAGAGACCACCGAGACACCGAGAGACCACCGAGAGACCACCGGTGCGTCAACACGTTACTGAGACATGACACGAACGGCGAGAGGAGCCGCACTGAGCTGCGGGAGGAGCACCGGGCTCCTTATAGAGCCGCTGCAGGCTCAGCTGCACGCTCATTGGCTCTCAGCGGAGTCAGTCATCTTCTCGAGCCATCTGATTGGTTCCTGAGCGAGCAGCGAGACCAGCAGCTCACCTGTCACCTGCCTGCTGTTCAGGAGCAAAGAAGTCCTGCAGGCAGTGACAGAATATGTTGCTGTTTGTAGAGATGATGTGTTTTTATCCGAGTCTCCTCTCACCTGGTCAGAATATTTAAATCAGCTGCTGGACTCGTTTTACGGCTCGACTGTTGCTTGAGGTGGATTTACTGTGAACAATCATCTTTCAGTCAAACTGCAGGTTTTCATGTAAATAATAATATATAAATTTTAATCTGCAGGAAGTGAAACGAGCTTGTCGCTGCGAGTGGAGACTGAAGAAGAAGATGATTATTTATTATTTTGCTAAAATCTGAATAAAATCCTGTTTCCAGCTTTTATTTAATAACAAATAACATAAGTCAAGACTTCTATCTGTGTAAGTGATGCATCTAATGACCATAACGACAGAAACGAGTGTTGACTGAACCTTCAGCTGTTAATAATCTAAAGATTTCACATGTGTGTTTGATGTGATGATACTAAAGAAACGTTCACAGACTGTGAAACAGCTGCAGGACGTTCAGCTTTAAATTATAAAACATGACGTTTATCTTCCATCATGACCTTTGACTCAAACACAGAAGCCTGTTTTAAAGACAGAAGGTTTTTCCATCACGACTCTGCGATGGTCAGCCGGCGGAGGTCAGAGGTCAGAGGTCAGAGGTCGGCGCTCTCAGCTCTTCTCCGTGTAAACGAGCTCGACTGAAGCTGATTTGATGAGGATGAAAGACAAAGTGCAGATCAGACCTGCTGACCTCAGATCTGTCCGAACAGCAGCTGATCCTCCACAGAGTGTTTCCCCCTCAGCTGATCTGATTGGACGATGAATCACCGTCCAATCAGACGTCCTGGTTTCACACTTTGATCAAAATAACAAACTTTCAAAATAAAGTAACTTCATGTGAGAACAGATTAAAAAAACAGTGAGACAGAAACATTCAGCCATCAAACATCTGCTGAGCTCCTGCAGCCTGTGAGCCAGTCCAGACCGGATCAACCAAGTCCAGAACCTTGTTTGTGGCTCTGTGTTCACATCCTGTCTGCTGGACTCGTCTCACCACTGAGAACAGAAGCCCACAGCTGCAGGACTGGACCATGTCTGTTTTACTCAGGTTTAAACTGGTGCTTCGCGCTGGTTCCACCAGAGGACAGAACCTGGATCATGTTCTGTTTCAACACCTTTAACAGTTCATGCACCAACAAGCTGAGGGCAGGGACCGGCAGGACTGGATCATGGATACAGGGGACCGGGGGTCTGGGCTCGGCCGAAGAGAGGGAGGAGGTCAGACGTCCGGAGGGAGACCAGAGTAGAGCTCAGGTGGTTCAGCACCTGATCAGGATCCTCCTGGACGCCTCCCTTTGGAGGTTTTCAGGCCACAAAAGACTTTAACATGTTATTTTTAACTTAAAGCTGATGTTCAGAGCTCACAGAGTCCTGGAGGCTCAAACACAAACCGTTTAATATCTAAAATCTCTAGAAGTTCATCTGTTCTTATTTAAGAGTCTCTTCTTTCTAACGTCAGCTGTCACTTCTGAGATTTTAACTTTAACCTGATGCAACGCTGAAAACTGTTTTCCTGCTCAGTTTGTTGGTTTTCAGCTCGTGCTGCAGAAAACGTCCTCCAGTCTGCTTTTCTGGACTCTGCAGGACCCTGACAGTGTTCGGGCTTTGCTGCAGCAGTTTCTCTGCATAAATCCAGTTTATCTACTTTATAAAGGTGAAAAGGGGTTTGATCCTGTCTGTGTGGACCCTGTTCTCTCTGGGTCTGGTGGGTCCTCCAGGTGCTCCGGCTTCCTCCCACAGTCCAGAGACAAAGTGTCCTTAGCTGTGAGGGTGAAGCTGCGTATGTGAGGGAGCGTCAGGGTGTGTGAGTCCTTAACGAGACGGCGTGGGACTGAATGTGACCTGGGTCTCAGGGTCTCAGGTTCTCAGTGGTCTCAGTGGTCTCGGTGGTCTCAGTGGTCTCGGTGGTCTCCGGTGGTCTCAGGATCTCAGTGGTCTCGGTGGTCTCAGTGGTCTCAGTGGTCTCGGTGGTCTCGGTGGTCTCAGGATCTCAGTGGTCTCGGTGGTCTCAGTGGTCTCAGGATCTCAGTGGTCTCAGGGTCTCAGTGGTCTCAGTGGTCTCAGGGTCTCAGTGGTCTCAGTGGTCTCAGTGGTCTCAGGTGGATCTCAGTGGTCTCAGGATCTCAGTGGTCTCGGTGGTCTCAGTGGTCTCAGGATCTCAGTGGTCTCAGTGGTCTCAGTGGTCTCAGGGTCTCAGTGGTCTCAGTGGTCTCAGTGGTCTCAGGTGGTCTCGGTGGTCTCGAGTGGTCTCAGGGTCTCAGTGGTCTCAGTGGTCTCGGTGGTCTCGGTGGTCTCAGTGGTCTCAGGGTCTCAGGGTCTCTTTAGCAGCTTGTTCTGGAGCTTTCGGTCCGTTTGCTCAGCAGCTCATATCAGTCGCTTTGTTTCCTCACGCTTTGTTTGTCGGTTTGTTTGTCGCAGTCGGTTACCGTGGCAACCAATTAACATAGGCAGAAAACAAAGAGCTGTGCAGGAACGTGGTTTACCTGCACACTGACGCCATTTATTCCCGCCTGACCTTATCTCCTCTGAGCTGGCAGGCGAGCGCAGCTTCAGGTCCACAGGGGAACTCGTGCAGATCTTATCTCTCCAACGTCTGTTTCACCACAGACACAGACAGGAAGAGAGCGGCCGGCTGCCCAGGTCCGGACCTGGAGCCGATGGACCGGGTGATGCACCTTTAACACATTTAGATAAAGTTTGAAATAAAATGAACCAATCAGATTTTCTGACAGCAAACTAAACATCAACAGGAGCCAGCTGTGTTTTCTACATCAGGTTCCTCCGCTGGTCTCAGTTCACGTCTATAAAACCGACCCGGTAGAGTCGAAGCTCTTCAGTCTGAGGCCGCGAGGCTGAGCAGGCTGAGCAGGCTGAGCAGGCTGAGCAGGCAGGAATGTGTGCAGACAGAAAGCTGCAGACTAAATCAGTTTAATGTGTCAGTAATAAGCAGGTGAGCTGAGCGACAGTCTAGACACCTTAATGTGGTGCATTCAGGCTCGACTGGGTAATTACAGCTTTGTTTGTTATAATCTGAGCTATTAAAGTCATCTCTGTGACAGAGTCTGCAGCTTAGCTTAGCATAAAGCTAGCCTGCCTGTCACAGCTGGTCTGATTCAGCTGCACAGAAACAGGGATGTGAATCAAACGTGTGTCGAACAGCAGAAAGTAAAACGTTTCCACAGCAGAGTCCAAAGTAAAATAAGTCTTAGAGACACAGTGTGCAGGAGACAAAGAATGTTTGTCTGCTCTGGGCTCCTGTAGAAACACGGCGGGCTCTGTGGACCTGCTCCTTCTTCTGAGACCAGGGACGCGACACGCTTTTGATTGTGGGCCTCATAGTTGTGATTTTGAAGTGCACCTGAGGCTGCAGCCTGAGAGCAGCTGGACTCCTGCAGTCTGAACATTTGTAAGACAAACAACAAAAGCCTGTTGTGCTGCGGCGCGGCGGCAGTGTCCTCTGTTAGGGAAATGTCTGTGTAACAGTAAAACCCCTCTGTGGCCTCCTGCATTTGAATATGTGCAGGCCGTGTTTTGCATGTTCCAGCTGGCTGTTGGTGGATCAGAGCGGTGCTGCGAGCTGCGTAGCTGCAGGCAGGCGCCGATCACACCCAGCGATAAGATGCAAAGTCTGAGGACGGACAGCGGGACAAATGTCACAGCTGCTTCGCCTCCGGACTCGCCGGCGATTAAGGCTGCAGTCAAATGAGAGTCGTCATCTGTCGCAGCGAACAACAGGAAATAGGTCACCTCGCCTCACGTCCACAGTGTCAGCATCCCAAACCCTGTCCGAGTCCTTACATGGACACGTCCTGCCACTCGGCAGCCATGTTGGTAAGACCTCCGTGTTCAGAGAAGTTAAGTCTTAACGACAGGATCATCTGTTCAGCGCAGACACACGAGCCTCAGGATCTTCACACCGAAGTAAAGTTACTGTTTAGAAATGATTTTAAAGCTCTTATTATTATTATTATTATTATTATTATTATTATTATTATTATTATTAACACTGAACAGGATTCAGAGGTCTGGACCTCTGTGGTGGGGACGGGTCAGAGTAAGGAGGACGAGCTGGACCAGAAGCTGGACTCTCACCCAGCAGACTGGTGTTTGTTTCAGGTGTGAAACAGAAAGTCAGCGTTGACACTCACTCACACACACACACACACACACACACACACACACACACACACACACACTCACTCACTCACACACACTCACTCACACACTCACTCACACACACTCACTCACACACTCACTCACACACTCACTCACTCACACACACTCACTCACACACTCACTCACACACTCACTTCACACACTCTACTCACTCACACACACTTACTTCACATACTTCACTCACACACACACACTCTACTTTCACTTCACATACACTCACTTCACACACACTCACTCACACACACTTCACTCACACACTTCATCTCACACTTCACACTTACTTCACACACTTCACATACTACTACTTCACTCACACACTTCCACACACTCACTTCACACTACTCACTCTTCACACACACACACACACTCACTTACTCACACACACTTCACTTCACTCACACTTCACTTCAATACACACACACACACTCACTACACACACACTTCACTTCACACACACTCACTTCACTCACACTCACTTCACTACACTTACTCACACACTCCACTCACTTCACTACACTTACTTCTCACACTTCTACTTCACACACTGACTTCACTTTTACATCTACTCTTACTTAACACATTATCTACTTCACGATGATTTACACTTACTTACACACTTACGCACTTCACTTGCCATACTTTCACTACTGATCACGACACACTTACTTACACATGCTACATCACTACATACCACTTGCTACACACTTACTTACACACACTTATCACACTTGCATCTACACATGCCCTACTTACACACTTATCTTACGCACATCATCACATGACTACTGCCGATTGATCATCACACGATTCACTTCACACTGACTCACTTCACTGATGACAACTCTTACACACTTCACTTCACTACACTTCTACATTACTACTGCACATGCTAATGTTTACATGACTTCTGATGCATCACTTCGATCTGATCACTTACATGATCTCACATCTACACTCTACTGACACACTTAATTTGCACTTCACGTTACTTTACTTAATTTCACACTTACTTCACACTTACTTACACACTTACTTCACACTTCACACTTCACACACTGCACTTACTACACTTACTTCACTTACACACTTACTTCACACTCACTTCACTTCACTTCATTCACACTCCATACTTTACTTCACATCTACTTCACTTCACTTACATCGATTCATTTCTACTTACTTACACACTCACATTACTCTTACTTACATTTCACACTTCCACACTTTCACTTCCTACTTCTTACTTACAATTTCACTTCCACACACACTTACTTACTTACTTCACTTACACACACTTACTTCCCACACATTTCACTTACTTCACATACTTTACTATTTACTTTACACACACTTTCAATTTCATCACTTCATACATTTACTTCACACACTTTACCTACTCTACATATTTCATTTCATACACACATTTCTACTTCACTTACTTCACACACTACTTCACACACTTACTCACACTCACTTTCACTCACACACACTTCACACACTTACTTACACACTCTCACTTCCACATACTTCCATTTCACTTCACTTACTCTACTCTCTACACACTTACTTTACTCACACACACTTCACTCATTTCACTCACTTCACTTCACTTACTTACTCTCACACACTTCACACTTCACTCTACTTCACCTACTATCACTTCACTTACTTACTTCACTTCACTCACACTACTTCACACTTCACTTCACACACTCTCACTTCACTTCACACACACTTCACACACTTCACTCTAACACACTTACTTGCTACACTACTTACATCTCACTCACTTACACACTTACTTCACATATCACTTCACACTCCATTCTCACACACTTCACTTCCACTTCCACATCTCACTCACTCACACATCATTTCACACACTTCACTTTCACACACTCTCTACTCACTTCACTTACCACTTCACTCACTTACACACTTACTTCACTACACTTCACATCTACTTCACACACTACTTACACTCCACACACTACTTCACTCACTCCCACACTCTACACTTCACTCTACTCTCACTTCACACTACTTCACACACTCCCTTCACACTTCACTTCACACACCTCACACTCTCACTTCACACACACACTCCACTTCACCACACCTACTTCACACACCACTCACACACTCTACACTCACTACTCACTACACACTCACTACCTACTCCACACTCACCTACACTCCACACACTTCACTTCACCTCACTTCACACTCACACTTCACACACACTCCCACTTCACTCTCACCACCACCCACTCATACCACACACTTCACTTCACACACTACTCACTCCACACACTTCACCACACACACACTCACACTCACTCTCACTCTCACTCTACATACTTACTCTCACTCACTTCACCACACACTCACTCCCCACACACTCTCACACTTCACCCCACTCCCTACATTCCACACTCTACTTCACACCTACTTCACCACCACTTCACTCCACACACACTACCTCACTCCACTCCACACACTCTCACCCACACACTTCACTCACCACACACTTCACACTCACACTCACCACACACTCACTTCCACACACCACCCACTTCACACACTCACTCCCCACACACCTCACTACTCACTTCACACTACACCCACACACCACCTACTCACACACTCCCACCTCACTCCACACACACTCACTTCACTCCACACCTCACCACACCACACTCCCCACCACCACCACTCACACTCACTCACCACACACCACACCACCACCTCACTCACACCACTCCACCTCACCTCTACCACACCACCTCCACACACCTCACACACTTCACTCACTCCACCTCTTCACACTCCACTCACTCACACACCTCACCACACACACTACCACCACTTCACACACCCCACCACTCCACACACACTCACTCACTCACACTCCACACACTCACTCACTCACTTCACACTCACTCACACACTACACACACACACACACTTCACTCACTCCACTTCACTCACTCCACTCCACACTCACTCACTCCCACTCACTCACTCACTCACACTACACTCACTCCTCACTCACTCACTCACTACACACACACTCACTCTCACTCACTCACTCACTCACTCACACTTCACTCACTCACTTCACTCACTCACACTCACTCACACTCACACACTTCACTCACTCTACTCACACTCACACACACACACCTCACTCACTCCACTCACACACACTCTCACTCCACCTCACTCACTCACTCACTCACTCACACACTTTCACACACACACACTCACACACTCACACACTCACTCACACACACTCACACACTCACTCACTCACACTCACACACTCACTCACTCACTCACACTCACACACACACACTCACTCACTCACTCACTCACACTCACTCACCACACACACACCTCACTCACTCACTCACCACTCACTCACTCACTCACACTCACTCACTCACTCACTCACTCACTCACTCACTCACACTCACTCACTCACTCACTCACTCACTCACTCACACTCACTCACTCACTCACTCACTCACTCACACTCACTCACACACACACACTCACTCACACACACTCACACACTCACTCACTCACTCACACTCACACACACACACTCACTCACTCACTCACTCACACTCACTCACACACACACACTCACTCACTCACTCACACTCACTCACACACACACACTCACTCACACACACACACACACTGACAGGAGGAGGACACAGTAAAGGTTCACAGGACCTGCAGGTCTACGGGCCTCGGGTCCAGTGGACCTGGACGTCCTGTGTGTGATGTAAATGTGTGGGGGGGTGTACAGTGTGTTTTCATTGAAAATGTGTTCTGATATTCTTCACAGAAAATGAGCCGAGTCTGAGTTTGACAAAATAAATAATCGTATAATTTTTCTGTTGATAAAAAATGAAACAGGTCCAACAGACACCACACAAGGGTTACGTCACAGATTTAACCACAATCTTTTCCTAAAACTGAGACATTTCACAACTTTAACCACTACTTTTATTTTGAAAGTCTAACAGGACGTTGCATATTTGCTCTCCGGCCCCTGGAGCCCTACACGTCCAAAAACGACGCTAAAGGGATCCCAGGGCGTAAAACAGAAACGCCATGGGGTCGTGACCACGTGAGACGGGGTGAGAACATGATTCTGAATCCAGCCTGGACCTGGTCTCTGATCCAGATCCGGGAGACGATCCTTTACAGGTTTCCTGTTCTGTTAAAGCTGCTGTTCAGCTGCAAACACGTAAGGACGCGAGCTCTGACGACCTCAATGACTCTGACAGAGGAAACAGGACGTCCCCTCTGTCCTCTGCCAGCCAATCAGGAGCTGTAAGCGGCCTGTTTATCTCTGCATCGTCCTGCTGTAGGCGTGCGGCTGCTCATCAGACAGTCCTGAGGAAAGGGAGGGGCTGTGTGATGAGTTCAGCCGCGGTGCTGCAGGGGCCCCTGAGGGCCCCGAGGGCTTCGCTCTGCCTCAGCTGGTGGAGCAGCAGCACTGAGCAGCTCTGAAGTCAGCTGGTCGACTCTCTGTCAGGTAGCAGCCTCCTCGTTGAGGGGCAGAGGGGAGGACAGGGTGAGGTCGGGGATGAAAGGCAGCCCCCCCCCCCCCCACCCCCACCCCACAGGGCTTCAGTGCTCCGGCCAGGAAACGTCATGTTGAGCATCAGGTGTGAAGCAGCAGAGCCAGCAGCCTCCTCTTCATCACCTTCATCTTCCTCATCACACAGCAGCAGCAGGACACTTCTCCTGTTCACTGATCTATTTCTGATCTATTACTTAGATTTAACATAAGGACGTTACTTCACTCAACTTACATAGTTTGAGTAAATTTCTATAAGCAGCTTCACTAAAAACATCCTGACTTTTTCACTGATGTGAGCAGGCTGATGTGAGCAGGCTGATGTGAGCAGGTAGCGTAACGGCGTTCGATCTGACACACCTCTAAAGCTTTACGCTGTCAGGTCTTTGCTGTGGTTCGACATCTGCACTTCCTGTTTTACAGAGCGACGCACATTTAGCTGCAGATTTAAAATCAGTTCAGCAGGACACAAAGACGAACTCTGCAGCCGCCTGAAGGAGAGGAGCCGCTCAGATTTACAGAAATCAGACAGGAATATTAATGCTATCAGTTACTTTAACATAATAACTCTCTGACCATCTACTGTCAGATTAACTTAATTTATTATTGAGCTCCACTTCCTGCTCTTCAAAATAAAAGTACTGGTTAATGAACGCCACATGGTTAAAGTTGCAGTAGATTAAGGAAAAGATCGCGTGTTGGGTTAAGACAACAAGGTTACGTGACTTTAATTACTTGAGTTAATTAACGTTACTTATATAAGTTACATGACGTCACTAAAAGGAACTAAATTTGTTTCATTGGGAAATCGAACACCGGTCTCCTTGGTACCGAACGCCGTAGCTATCTGATGCTAAAGGGTCCAGTGGGAAGGTGTTGGACTGACGCTCTCCGGATCAGAGCTGCCCGTAGAAACCAGCTGATTGTCTGTAAAATGTTGCGTCGTTTGAACAACAGAACTCGTTTCGTTAGATTCAGATACAGGATTTTACAGTCTGGATCTCAGCTGCTGGAACCAGTTTCTGCTTCACCCTCAGGACCAGAGGCAAAACATCTGTCCTCCGCCTGCAGCCAAAACACCAGCAAGGTCACCGTGGTAACCATCACCTCCTCCTCTTCATCACCGCCTGCTAACACACACAAGAAGCTGGTTAGTTTATTATTCTTAAAGGGACAGTGCACAGTGGACCCTAATAAAATAATCAGGGGTCTGATGAAGGCTCTGGAGGAAGGCAGTGAGGTCAGAGGAACGTTTTTAACTTCCTGTTGTTAAACAAAACGCCGCCGTCGTCCTCCTGCAGCCATTTGTTCACTAATCCCCCCCCCCCTCGCCCTGCAGCCCCGACCAGCCGGCGAGCACAGATTGTGTGAATAGTAAATGCAGCGCTGCGTCTCTGGAGTGGAGATAAACTGGCCCGTCTTTGATCCGGAGCTGCAGCCGGTGGCGTCCTAACGAACCGACCGTCCCTGAAGGGGCCTCGCAGCTCGGAGCTGCTGTCACACACAGCTGGACAGGTGTCACCAGGATCACCAGGATCACCAGGATCACCTGGACGTTTACTCTGAAGAAATCTGATTTCATGTGACAGATTTTTATTTAGTGTACAAACTCTAAACTTTGTGGGCGGAGTTAAAGTCTCCTGACGGCGTCTGTGTGAATAAAGTGGCTGTTCAGTGTCCTCACAATAAACAGGGTGGAGAACATTATCATACTGACTCCTCCCTGTCGGCCCCTCGGCCCCACCGGGCAGCACGTCTCAGCTCAGAGGCAGCCGCTCATACACCAGCAATTCACAGTTTACACGGAGCAGCCAGAACATTATGACCACTGACAGGCGAAGGACGCTGATTACCTGGGGCCCGTTCTTCGTACGTTGCTTAAAACATCCGAGATAAAATGAGACATCCAGGATAATATCATCGGCCTAATCATGATCTGGCTAATTGGGTTCTTCGAACACACCTGCCGGTTATGATTAGTATAGCTGGATTGAGTTATCGGAGATAATTGCGCGTTCATGCACTGGTTTAAAAGGGGACATGTATCGATAGTAGAAACATTGATCAGCAACGCTGCTATTGGCTGTTCACCATGGCCAAAGAGCGCGCTCAGTTTTTCTCCGCAGCAGAGCAAGAGTTGTTGCTAGAAGGATATACAGAATTTGAAAACTTAATTAAAACGCCAGGGAACACCTCAAAGTGTGCAAAAGCCAGGAGAGAGGGCTGGCAAAAAGTTTCAGACAAATTAAATGCGTAAGTGCTCCAAGTTATGATCACTTATTACAGTATATATTCTTGTATTTTAATAATTTTATAATTGCTTAATGTCAGAGCCACCTCAGGACTAGAACATGGGAACAAGTGCAAGTGAAATACCAACCTGTGGTCTGAAGTGGCTTGGAAATACCACAAAACCCCCTTAAAACTGCTTGAGTGCCAGACACACTTTGCGAATGACAGACAGACAGCACTTTTCCCCAAGTTTTCCGCATCTCCAATAGTGTAAAGGAACGTGCCACTCGCAAAGAATCTCAGGGCAATGCACACAGTTTGTGCCGTTGTTAAAGCTCCCGACGAAGTCGAACTTTTAACGTGTGGTTCCAACAAATTAATGATGTATATGACACCCTCACGAAGAAAAACGATATCTCTCAATAAGAATATTATCGCGCTGCATTAAAGGATCCTGTCTATCTCGCAATACGCGATTAATTCGAAAAGCTCTTCGAATTATTCTGCCACTTCAGCAACAGGTTCTTCTCGTAAAAACGGACAAGACATGGCTGCGAAAGACTTCCCCTATCACCTCCGCTTATAAAGCCGGGATCTAATCCTGTTGACATGATATAAGCCTGCTCGCGAGCAGGTTCAAGCTTACGCACCTGTTGCTATGACAGCAAGTCCAGGATGAGCGTCGAAGAACCAAACAATCCAAGATCATGCCAAATCCCCAACAATCAAATCCAGCTAAGTGAGTTAGCGACGTACGAAGAACGGGCCCCTGGTCACCATGGCAACTGTCAGTGGGTCTGTCAGGTGAGTTGACGTGTTGGGAGCAGGAAAAATGGGCAGCGTGACGATTTAGGCGACTGTGACAAGAACCAAACTGTGATGGCTGGACGACCGGATCAGAACATCTCCAGGGACCGGGTCATGGCACGCAAAGCTGGCCCGAGTGGTCCGATCCAACCGGGTCAGGGCTGTTTTGGCTGCAAAAGGGGGATCTGCACAACATGAGGCAGGCAGTCATAATGTTCTGGCTGATCGGTGTACATTACCAGTGATATAAATGTGTTGATGATGGGGTCTTCACTAAGAAGGGGCACTTGGCCTGTTGTGAGTCGGTCTTTGTTTATATCAGGGGTCCCAGTCAGGTCTCTCTGGCACACAAAGCCAGGCACACTTCAGCTCCGAGTCCTGGACTTCACTTTTCTACTGAAGCTCAAACTGGTTCTGATGGAAAGGTGTCAGGGCTGGTTTGGCAGCAGGTGGTCATAATGTTCTGGCTGAGTGTTTTACAAGGAAAAAGATCAGAAAGGAAACTTCTGGAAATGTTCTGTAGAGACAGAAGAGACTCATCTGTCCTGCTGTTATTACAGACATGTGAACTAACCACAGACGCCTGCTGCTGCAATTAATACGAGTAATCTGATTACTATCTTTAATGTTACCATAACTATCTGTACTATTATTCATTTCCTGCTCGAGGTCTCTGCCTCTTAGTCAGGTCTGGACCTGCTCGGTCTGGACCTGCTCGGTCTGGACCTGCTCCTGCTCGGTCTGCACCTGCTCGGTCTGGACCTGCTCGGTCCGGACCAGCTCGGTCTGAAAACAGACCTGGTGTTGAGCTGTATAATAACAGTGAGCCTCAGACTCAGAGAGGATGATGGGAGTCAGTCGAGGAGCAATGGCGCCATCTAGAGGCTCAACCTGTGTCTCACATCAGCAGCAGACGTGTGAGGTGTCCATGTGGTGGAGCAGGTCCGCCTCCAGCAGGTGGAGCCACAGACCAGGTAACATACACACATGGGAGGGGTTGGGCTTCAGAGTCCTGCTCAGAGGCACCTGGAGGAGCCAGGGCCTGAACCAACAACCGGTCTGTGGCTGCAGAGTCCAGAGTCCGTCATGTCCTGTTGGAACCAGGTCTGACCACCCCCCCCCCAAACTGTGAGTGATGGTCTGGTCCTTCCTGTTGAATTATTAACCCCTCCACCTCTGGCCAGCGGTGACATTTACACCCAGCAGTGGCGCTTCAAAGCGGCGCTGAGGCCCGGCTGGTGGATCCGGTTTCACCCCGCGGTGCTGCGTTCAAAGTCAGCCGGGATATCCAACACACAGGGACAAAAAGACTCCGGGCTGCAGAAACCTGATCCTGAGTCTGAGGAGGGGACACCGGCCGTGACCTCTGACCTTTCTGCCTCACAGCAGGTCGTCAGGTGACAGCGGGATTTTAAATGATGTCGATCTGAAAACTGGTCTGACTGTAAATCTGGACCTGATGTTTCTGTAAGAAGCTGAGCTGCCGGCCTGTCGTGAGCTGGTCGTTTATCCGCCTGAAGGTTCCTGCTGCTTCAGGACAGAGAAGAAGAAGCTGACGTCCTGACTCAGACCAACAAGTCCCAAAGTCTGAGTTTGGACCCCTAAACGAGTCTCTATGAGCCCGCCATCACACGCACCTTCACTCTGAGCCTGAGGGTGCTGATAAAGAAGACCAGGTGTGAACGGCGGCACGGAGGAATGTGAAGGACAACAGACGGATAAATAAAGACGGAAACTGTATCTGAGGACACGTCAGAATCAGAGCTTCAGCTTCAGAGGGTCAGACAGATGTTAAAGGACAGTCAGCAGATGTTTCTGTGATGAACAGAGACCCAGACCAGCGCTACTGAGTGCAGACATGGCGGCTGATGGGTCAGACCGGTCTGGGCTGGTCGGGTTCTGGAGGACCCAGTTTTGGTTTGCAGCCTGACTGCTGTTTCCTTCAGGAGGTCCTGTATCTTCTTCCTGAGGAGCAGTGATGGGACAGATGGTCTCTGACGACCCTGAGAGGTCAGTGAAGGCAGCAGGAGGTGAGACGGTGGCGATGTCCGCCAGCTGGACCCTGAAGAGTTTTTCCCAGGAGCCTTTATTCTTCACGCAGCAGCTGAACCAGAAGAGGCGCTGAGGCGGTTCCTCAGTCTCTGTCAGGTCCAGGATCCTGATGACCCAGGCTGCGGTGATCAGTTTCTAGACTTCAGTCCTGGACGCGGCCTTGTCAGGTTCAGGAGGAACCTGCTGCTAAACACACTCGGCCTCACAAGGACAAACCCTTAATCTTAGTCTTAATCCCAAAATAATGTTACAATTCATCAGGACGAGAGACCCGCCCCCCCCCGAACACCTTTGAATCACAGCTCGTGTCATATGGACGCTCGCTCAGACGCCTTGGCGTCCGTATTTAACGCCCTGGATACCTTTTAGCGCTGTTTGTACTTGAATATCCTGCACCTACGTTCAGAAACGCCGCCGCCCAGCTCGTCCCCTCGTCCCCTCAATCTGCCGTCACTGCAGGGAAAATATGCAAAACATTTTTCTGTGGAAAAGAACGAGGACGTGAAGGTTAAATCAGCAGAGAGATGAAACCGTGATACCGTTCATTTCCTCCATGAACAACGTCAGCCGCTGACGCTGAGCTGGAAAATATTAAAAACACGAGAGAGGGGAGGCTTTGTAGGGCGGCCATCTTGATTACAGCCACTGCAGAGACCAGGATGCATCTGACTCATTAGAGTTTGAGTGACGTTGGCAGAGATCTCTCGTACGTACAGCAGTAAGTGAACGCATCACCGTTCAGATGCCGCTGAACACACGTACCGAGCATGTGGCGTTTGAGGCCCTGGAAGCTAAAAATAAAAGCCGTCCTGCTGTTTTGATTAGATGCTTCAGATTAAAATTGGCTTCTAAAAATAAAATGAAATGTGTGCGAGCTCCTGACCTCGCCGTGTTTTCATACCCGGCCTGCAGATAAGAGAGTTTAGGTAGACTGAAAATATGCAAATGCCTGTGAGAGGAAGCAGACTGAGATGGAGGATAAGAGGCTGAAATTAGAGGGAGGATTAAAAAGCAGCACAGCTGTTCGGCTCTGTCATTAGCCCACATCATTAGCTGTCGCTAAACACAACCAGGAACAGAGCTGATGTTTGCAGGCCACATTTTTGTGGTCCGCCTGCAGGTTTTACTGAGACTGGACTCGATCCAAAGAGGTCAGGGATTAAGCTGAAGCTGGGTTTCCTTTTTAGGAGCAGACTGACGTGAAACTCTGCCAAATGAAAGTCTGTTAGCAGGAGATCACGACCTGGGGCCTGTTAGCTTTAGCTTCAGTCTGTTAGCATGACATCATGACCGGGGACCTGTTAGCTTCAGTCTGTTAGCATGACATTATGACCTGGGACCTGTTAGCTTTAGCTTCAGTCTGTTAGCGGGACATCACGACCTGGGACCTGTTATCTTTAGCTTCAGTGTGTTAGCATGACATCACGACCTGGGACCTGTTAGCTTTAGCTTCAGTCTGTTAGCATGACATCATGACCTGGGACCTGTTAGCTTCAGTCTGTTAGCATGACATCACGACCTGGGACCTGTTAGCTTCAGTCTGTTAGCATGACATCACGACCTGGGGCCTGTTAGCTTTAGCTTCAGTCTGTTAGCATGACATCATGACCTGGGACCTGTTAGCTTCAGTCTGTTAGCATGACATCACGACCTGGGACCTGTTAGCTTTAGCTTCAGTCTGTTAGCATGACATCATGACCTGGGACCTGTTAGCTTTAGCTTCATTCTGTTAGCATGACATCATGACCTGGGACCTGTTAGCTTTAGCTTCAGTCTGTTAGCATGACATCATGACCTGGGACCTGTTAGCTTTAGCTTCAGTCTGTTAGCATGACATCATGACCTGGGGCCTGTTAGCTTTAGCTTCAGTCTGTTAGCATGACATCATGACCTGGGACCTGTTAGCTTTAGCTTCAGTCTGTTAGCATGACATCATGACCTGGGGCCTGTTAGCTTTAGCTTCAGTCTGTTAGCATGACATCATGACCTGGGACCTGTTAGCTTCAGTCTGTTAGCATGACATCATGACCTGGGGCCTGTTAGCTTTAGCTTCAGTCTGTTAGCATGACATCATGACCTGGGACCTGTTAGCTTTAGCTTCAGTCTGGTAGCATGACATCATGACCTGGGGCCTGTTAGCTTTAGCTTCAGTCTGTTAGCATGACATCATGACCTGGGACCTGTTAGCTTTAGCTTCAGTCTGTTAGCATGACATCATGACCTGGGACCTGTTAGCTTTAGCTTCAGTCTGTTAGCATGACATCATGACCTGGGACCTGTTAGCTTCAGTCTGTTAGCATGACATCATGACCTGGGACCTGTTAGCTTTAGCTTCAGTCTGTTAGCATGACATCATGACCTGGGACCTGTTAGCTTAGCTTCAGTCTGTTAGCATGACATCATGACCTGGGACCTGTTAGCTTCAGTCTGTTAGCATGACATCATGACCTGGGACCTGTTTTAGCTTCAGTCTGTTAGCATGACATCACGACCTGGGACCTGTTAGCTTCAGTCTGTTAGCATGACATCATGACCTGGGACCTGTTAGCTTTAGCTTCATTGTTAGCATGACATCATGACCTGGGACCTGTTTTAGCTTCAGTCTGTTAGCATGACATCATGACCTGGGACCTGTTAGCTTCAGTCTGTTAGCATGACATCATGACCTGGGAACTGTGAGCTTTAGCTTCAATTTGTAAGAATGACATCATGACCTGGGGCCTGTTAGCTTTAGCTTCAGTCTGTTTGCATGACATCATGACCTGGGACCTGTTAGCTTTAGCTTCAGTCTGTTAGCATGACATCATGACCTGGGGCCTGTTAGCTTTAGCTTCAGTCTGTTAGCATGACATCATGACCTGGGACCTGTTAGCTTCAGTCTGTTAGCATGACATCATGACCTGGGACCTGTTTTAGCTTCAGTCTGTTAGCATGACATCATGACCTGGGACCTGTTAGCTTCAGTCTGTTAGCATGACATCATGACCTGGGACCTGTTGCTAGCTTCAGTCTGTTAGCATGACATCATGACCTGGGACCTGTCTTTAGCTTCAGTCTGTTAGCATGACATCATGACCTGGGACCTGTTTTAGCTTCAGTCTGTTAGCATGACATCATGAGCTGGGACCTGTTAGCTTTAGCTTCAGTCTGTTAGCATGACATCATGACCTGGGACCTGTTAGCTTCCAGTCTGTTAGCATGACATCATGACCTGGGACCTGTTGTTAGCTTCAGTCTGTTAGCATGACATCATGACCTGGGACCTGTTAGCTTCATTCTGTTAGCATGACATCATGACCTGGGACCTGTTAGCTTTAGCTTCAGTCTGTTAGCATGACATCATGACCTGGGACCTGTTAGCTTTAGCTTCAGTCTGTTAGCATGACATCATGACCTGGGGCCTGTTAGCTTTAGCTTCAGTCTGTTAGCATGACATCATGACCTGGGACCTGTTAGCTTTAGCTTCAGTCTGTTAGCATGACATCATGACCTGGGACCTGTTAGCTTCAGTCTGTTAGCATGACATCATGACCTGGGACCTGTTTTAGCTTCAGTCTGTTAGCATGACATCATGACCTGGGACCTGTTAGCTTTAGTCTGTTAGCATGACATCATGACCTGGGACCTGTTTTAGCTTCAGTCTGTTAGCATGACATCATGACCTGGGACCTGTTAGCTTCAGTCTGTTAGCATGACATCATGACCTGGGACCTGTTTTAGCTTCAGTCTGTTAGCATGACATCATGACCTGGGACCTGTTAGCTTCAGTCTGTTAGCATGACATCATGACCTGGGAACTGTGAGCTTTAGCTTCAATTTGTTAGCATGACATCATGACCTGGGGCCTGTTAGCTTTAGCTTCAGTCTGTTTGCATGACATCATGACCTGGGACCTGTTAGCTTTAGCTTCAGTCTGTTAGCATGACATCATGACCTGGGACCTGTTAGCTTTAGCTTCAGTCTGTTAGCATGACATCATGACCTGGGACCTGTTAGCTTCAGTCTGTTAGCATGACATCATGACCTGGGACCTGTTTTAGCTTCAGTCTGTTAGCATGACATCATGACCTGGGACCTGTTAGCTTCAGTCTGTTAGCATGACATCATGACCTGGGACCTGTTAGCTTCAGTCTGTTAGCATGACATCATGACCTGGGACCTGTTTTAGCTTCAGTCTGTTAGCATGACATCATGAGCTGGGACCTGTTAGCTTTAGCTTCAGTCTGTTAGCATGACATCATGACCTGGGACCTGTTAGCTTTAGCCTGTTAGCATGACATCTTGAAATGTGTCATTTTGCAGCCAATGACAGATGTTTTCACCTGTTTGTTCGGGACATGCAGGTGTGAAGTTTTCAGGAAGTTCTCCAGGACATCCTTGTAAAAGAGATTAAACATCTCAATGGATTTCTTTCCTGGTAAAATAAAGGTAAAATAAAAAATAAAATAAATAAAGGAAGTTGTAGTTTGTTAGCAGGAGAAGTCAGACACTTTAAATCAAAAGTCATAACTGAAATCTGAACACAGACATGAAATGAATATTTTTAGATTCAGCGTGACTTAACGTGTCCTGAGGAGATTTTTGTCTCTGATATCATCACCAATAAAACTCCAGAGGTCTGCTTTCACTAACGGAGCGTCTCACAGTGATGCTGTCTGCACATCCATGCTAACCGCTAACAGGAGGAGCTAACAGCTAATTCAGCTGCTGTTACTAGGGACAGTTTGACTGAATGTAAACAAATGCAGTGACAAGTTTTAGCTCACAGTTTGACTCACTGGAATGCATGACAACATTGTGCTCTCCTGTTCAGATCTCCCAAAGGATCATGGGAACTGTAGTACTAAAACTTACATCCTGATTATCCAGCATGTTCTTATCAAATACGGACACTTTGAGGAAGCCCGTCCGCCTGAGCCACCGCGGTCTGAAATAAGAACGTGAGGGCAGATGGGTCACAGATAGCGACGCTGCTCCATCATCCACCAAACAGACTCCTGTACTGTACCGGTCTCACTCTCCTCTGTTGGTCTGGGGTGGGGGTGTTGGGGGAGGTGCAGGTGTCCTGGTGGGGGACTACAGAGAAACCCCACAGGCTCCCACAATCCTCTCTGCCATTGTGTTGCCCCCCTCCTCCCCTGCCGGCTCCCTGCTGACGTCCTTTGTGGTGATAATCTGATTCTTCATTTCCATATTTTGAAAAGCCGTTTCCTGTTTAACAGCCGGGCCGTAAAACGGGCGCCGCAGAGAGGAGTTAAAGTTTGACAGGAGCGCTCACTCTGCTGCTCGGTGTCCTGCTGGAGCTTTAATATCTGCTGCATCTGTTATCTGTGACCTTTGACCTCCTCACCTCTCTAGCTCTCTGGTGGCCTGAACACATCTTTGACATTATTTTATCTCCCTGACTTCTGTGTAACCTCGTGCTCCCATTACCCAGCAGGCCCGGCGTTGGTCTCAATTATCCGCTCAGATTTATCAGACTGGAGAGGATCCAGCTGAGAGTTAACGCCGTCTTTGATGTGCTGCCAAACATCTGATCAGAGAGCAGCCCTGCAGATCAGGACTTCCTGCGGCACCGCTCTGATCACGGCGCTCAGTCCTCTTCTTCTCTCCGCCGCCGCCGCCGCCTCGCTGATGACGGAAAAACAATCTGAGACAACTCGTCCATCTTTGTTCTTAAATTCTTCCTGCATGGAGTCCAGATGAGAAACAGCTCGTCGGAGGGTGAACAGCGGACATCACCTGACGCCGCCTCACCTCCACCACCTGAAGCTGCGAACAGCCAATGAGGAGCCGGCTGTGACCTCAGTCAGTCCAAGCGACCCTCACCTTTCCAAACAGTCAGCGCAACACTTCCTGTGGCGAGGACGTCCTTCTGACACCTGTCCTCCATGATGCTGCGTTCACTGATCATCAGGAGAAACTGGAGAACTGGGCGTCGCCTCAAAGCTGCAGTTTATTCATAAAGTTAAAGGTCAAACACGGCGAAAATGTACAAGTCGCTAAAGAGCAGCCCCTGGGCCACGTGTCGCCGTGCTGTACGAAATGTTTGTGGCACGTCTATCATGTCCAGACGCACAAAAAAGCCTCTCGGAGCGATGCCCTAAACCCAACAGGAAGTCGGCCATTTTGGATTTACTGGTCTTTTTTGCGTAGATTAACGAACTCCTCCAACAGAATTTATCTGATCGACTTTAAATTTTCGCTGTACAGTCTAAAGGCTTTCACCATTAAAAGTTGTGCTATCTGTGAGTTTTTATCAAAACGTGTGCCCGTGGCGTGGCGTCAAAAATTGATGATTCGCCACGAAACAGGAAGTTGTTCTAGCTGCAGTGTACGTGCTCACATGCGCACCAAACTTTACATGTTTGATAAGAGTCACGCCCTGAACACATTCACTCATAGTCAAAGCGCCCCCTACTGGCTGCTGTCCTTTTTTTACAGACTCAAACCAACACTGGTGTCTCCTCCTCGTCTGAGCCATAGAAACCACTGAACCCATCAGAGAGCCTCACCGGGTCACATGTTCCTTCTTCACACTGTAGTTTGTTAAACTCACTACAGCGCCACATGTGGATTCATCCGCCGCTGAAACTAGTCCCCCACAGACGCTCTATTTCCTCCTGTCTAACAGAAGATCCAGCTGTGTGAGGAAACTTACACTTCAGGCGTCTGGTGATTCAGCCTAAAGAGCGTGTGTGGCGAATATTTCCACACGGGAGAAAAAAGGGATTTTAACGACTTTAAATTTACTGTGGAGGATTTACGGGTTTAAATTAAAGTTTTAGAGGCGAGAACAGTTGGTGAAATGTTTCCAGCTTGTTCCGCTTTTAGAGCGAACGTTCCATAAACACACGAGAGCAGCGACCGTTAACTCTGCCAATGGTTTCCAGACCGCCGTCGCTCCGGCTGCCAGAAACACAGACAGGCCTCGAACACACCACGCTGCACGAAACACCACAGGCAGGAAGGTTCAGTCCTGAGGAGGCTTTTAGGGCTGCTTTTAAAAGATGAGAACTCGTCCTCCTCAGTTAACCGAAGTGTGTGTGTGTGTTGAGGTTAAATCCTCGTCCTCGTCCGACCGTGAAGGTTTCATTAGCAGCAGCAGCGTTGCGTGACGTCGACGCCCACCGCTGATTTCACCGTGACACCCACGAACAGGCACAATAACCGCAGACTCCGCGGAGGGCGAAGAGCTCGTCAGAGATGAGTTCCTGCTCCGGGACCAGCGGGCCGCTTCGCTTCACTCGGGCGTGCGTGTGCGCCTGAGTGCGGTGAGGTGTGCACGCGTGAGCGCTCATCTTAAACTGGCCAATCAAACCGTCAGACGCAGATGGAGCGAGGAGGCCTGCCTCTAATTAAAGCTTATGGTCATTGATTTCAGAGGGAAATCCTCCAAAGCACCTTCATCAGAGGAGCCGATCAGTGAGAGGGACCAGGGTTTGGACATAGACCACCTGAACAGCAGTGTGAAGGGGGCTGGTCTCCCACACCAGGGGTATGTGTTTTATCCACTGCGCCATCACCGCCTCTTCATGGGGCCTTTAGTGTGCAGGTCACATGTTGGTCTGATCCTCCTGTGTTTCAGCTTCTGTCCTCACTGAATGTCAAGTTTCCCTCTGTGGATAATAAGAACTGAACTGGGAGCAGTTTATCTTGCAGAGACGTCACAGGTTCGATACCAACAGCTGTCTGACGTCCTCACAGCTCCACAAAAACACTGAAGCAAGTATCCAACCAGGAAGTATAATGGCTAAATGTCTCCTGACGGCGCCGCAGCAGGATCACTTCCTGTCTGTGGAGAAACCCAGGTAGGTCTGTGACATCACTGGCTCAGGTGAGCCTGGGTCCAGCTGTTCAATCACGAGGCTTCGGTCCAGATAAGTCTCTGCTGGATGCAGGGCTGTGAGCAGCGAGGGGCCGGCGGAGGTCCAGTGGCCCCCGGGGGCCCCTCTCATTATCAGCCCCAGCCCAGTGCTCTTACCCACAATGCATTATTCATCCACACGGCTGTTGGTTAAGATATAACGCTGCTGTGTTTAAAGAACAGACCTGCCGGGATTTAAAGCAAAGCCTTGTGGGAGCGTTGGCCCCGGATGGCGGCCCCAGGAGGCCCCGCAGACCCAGCAGCAGCAGGAAACATATTAAACAGGGACTCCTTTAACGCTCCGTCACACAGAGGAGCTGGAACCAGCCTCAGGTTCTCTTTGTGATTATGGTCCTGAGCAAACACAGGACATGTAGATCAGCTGATCATGTGACCGCAGAATATCGCTGATCAGCTGATCATATGACCGCAGAACATCATCGCTGATCAGCTGATCATGTGACCGCAGAATATCGCTGATCAGCTGATCATATGACCGCAGAACATCATCGCTGATCAGCTGATCATGTGACCGCAGAATATCGCTGATCAGCTGATCATGTGACCGCGAGAACATCACTGATCAGCTGATCATGTGACTGCAGAACATCACTGATCAGCTGATCATGTGACCGCAGAATATCGCTGATCAGCTGATCATGTGACCGCAGAACATCATCGCTGATCAGCTGATCATGTGACCGCAGAACATCACTGATCAGCTGATCATGTGACTGCAGAACATCGCTGATCAGCTGATCATGTGACCGCAGAACATCATCGCTGATCAGCTGATTGTTGGTTCCGGTTCAGATTCTTGTCACATTATTTGAATAAGAAAAAAAAGATTGAAGTTACCATCTGAGCTCTGAGAACACGAGTGCGCTCACTTTCAGCTAACATGCTAATGTTTAGCACATGTAATGTTCACCATCTTAGCTTAGCATGTTAGCATGCTAACATTAGCTAGATAGCAGTAAACAGCTGAGGCTGATGGGAATGTCTTTATCTCTGCAGGTGTTAACATGTTGACCTGATGGTGGCGCTACAGGAAAGGTTCTTACAGTCCTGAGGGGTCACGTTCTCATCCCACCTCCTATCATACAGACGCCCCCTAGTGGATTCTCCAGGTCCACGCAAAGTACGCAGGGAAGCGTGTGAAAGATGCCGTCTGCGTTGCTGGCGCCCGTCTTCGCCTACGCATCGTTGAAAAGCAGAGAGCCAGAGCTTTACTGTAGGTTAGACTTTCAAAATAAAACTAGTGGCTATGTTTAGAGAAAGATCCTGGTTTGGGATAAAAGAACTTACAGTAAAACTTCAGTTGATATCCTCCTGCCTGTTTTGGCGGCCTGCTGTGGGAACACATGCAGACCGATGGACCCTGGTCTCTTTGGGACGCCCGGTCCGGTTGGTACAGACGTTCTCTGGATGTTTAAACCTGCTGGTTCTCCTGCTGGTTCTAAAGGTTTAAACTTCTGTCAGTATGAACATGCAGCACAGCGTTAGATCGGTTAGATTCTCCACATTTCAATCCTTCAGCTCGTTTTACAGAGACAACGAGTCCCAGAGTCTCTCAGATTAATCAGCATGTTTAACAGCTGAAATAAGAAAGACTCATGTGAAGTCCTGTCTGCTAACATTTCACACACACACCTGAACATGCTACAAAATAAATGATTTATTTGACATCATGATTTTATACATTATTCACTCTGCCTGTTCCACATCTCTTCTGAATGTTTTGTGTGTCCCAAACCTTTATAGCCCGGGTCAGTCTGGGGAATTAAGCAAATAAAAGCCTGACTAAACTTAACGAAGGAGTTTTTGTTTCACACGGGAAACAAACAGCAGCCTCCCTCCTGCTCAGCCGCCTCCTTACTCTGAGGTTTATGTTATCTAGGTCTACTTTTAGCTGAACTTTGACTCTGAGGGGTTTCCCCGGGTGTTACAGGGGCTCCGGACCGAGCGTCCATGTGTGGCGAGCTGGGAGTGAGAACGAGCCGGAGGACCAAGGTCTGAACCAGGTTCCAGCTGCTGAGATCTTTCAGTCTGCAGGAAACATAATAAACAGTTCAGCTTCACCCTGGTGAACTGGGAGGATCACACTCACACTCACACACACACACACACACACACACACACACACACACACACACACTCACACACTCACACACACACACACACACACACACACACACACACACACACACACACACACACACACACACACACTCACACACTCACACACACACACACACACACACACACACACACACACACACACACACACACACACACACACACACACACACACACACACACACACACTCACACACACACACACTCGCAGCCTCAGGTCAGCACAGGAAGGTGGGAAATGAGCGACAGGAAGCAGGCGCTTGGCCCTGTCTGACCTCGTCTGATTTTTCCACAAAGTGGTGTGTGTGTGTGTGTCACTGAGTGTGTTTGTGTGTGTTAAACTGTGTGAGTGTGTTAAAATGTGTGTGTGTCTGTCTGGCTTCCACCGCAGCCTTAATGAGGTGACTCATGAGAGAGACTCTCTCTCATTGGACGAGCGAAGCAGCTGCTACAACAACCGGAGCGATCGAGTCTGGAATCGACTCTTTGTTTACTTTGAGTGTCTGATGTCTCTGTGTCCCATGTTGCTCCGTCCAAAACAAAGACACTTACAGCTTTACATGGACAGGTTGGACAGAAGAACACCTTCTGCTCCCAGTTCAAATCAATTCAAACTTTATTGTCCCTCAAATGGAGCTAAAAACAGACAACAAGCAAATAAACATGAGACATAAAAGCTGTAGCTGTTACCAAGACAACCACTGCACGTCCCCGCACCACCTCTGCGTCACAGATGGATGCTTTGTCGGGACTTTGGCGTCACTCTTTGGCGTCCTGGGAACCCTCAGAGACGTTTTGAAAGGAGACTTAAAGAATCCTGAGTTTAGCTCTAAAAGCCCGTAACGCCAAAGATGGCGGTTATCTGCTGTCGTTCCACTGTCAGCTACAAGTTTGACCAGCGGCAGAGTTTCCTGCTGATTGTCTTCATGCAGGTTTTCTGATCCAGTGAAAGTTCAGTTAGAGACAAGCTGAAAGAACTTTGGTTTTTCTGCACGTGCAGCTCAGAAAGAATAAATACGTAACGTTCGCTTGGACTTTCAAAATAAAACCAGTAGTTAACCGTTGTGAAGCGTCGCTGTCTGGTTGGGTTTAGGAAAAGATCTTGGTTTGGGTTGCTTCTTCGTGCTTCGCAGTCAGAAGGTTCTGAGTTTGAATCCCGTGTAACCGAGGCAGCAGCACGCCACGGGTCCAGAACCGGAGCTGGTCCTGGTGGCCGCCCTCTGAGGGTGTTATGTTTATATGAACTGATAATTCTTCATGTTACTGAGCTGCTCTAACAGATGAAACGCACTGAGGGGGGGGGGGTTCTGACGGGTGGTTTTAAATGGCGTCCCTGTGACCTATGATCTCACTGCGGTCAGACACCGAGTCTTTGTCTTCTGCTGGGGTGAAATGAGCTCGTCTGTCATCGAGGCCTTAAAGAGGACGGAGATATCACAACAACACGCCGCTCATATTGGCCTGTCAATCACAGGCCGACGCCTCCTCGCCACTCATAATATATATTATGGACTGACCTCTGACCCCAAAGCCCATCATACTGAGACCCTGAGCTGAACCACCTGACAGGTTCATTTAGGCTGCAAACACCTCCTATAGCAGGAGCAAGCTGAATCCTCCAGTGGGATCAGATCAGGTCACCTGGTCTAAATAAACCTCTCAGCTCGTCTTTTATTCCAAAGCTGCCTGTTTCAGATTAACAGCTAAAAGATAAACTAGCTGTTTGATGCTACCATGACACCAGTTAGCAACAATCAGCTCACACTGTGCTAGATGTTTTAGCCATCATCAGGGCTCTCACGCCACACCTGGTATCTCTCACTCTGAGAAGAAAGATAATTAATGGACGATCATATGTTTCTCTGCAGCCTAATAAATGTCAGAGCCGTTTAGTCGATCAGAAGTTAAAATGTGTTGTTTCCGGGTAAACTCCCGCTGCAAGCACGGCCGTTACCAGGCAACATGGATGAGCGTGCACACACGGTGGGAGTTGGAAGCGTGAGACCCGATGGATGAGGTAACTGTAGTTTGGTCTCTCATTTTGATTTTATGATTCCTGGAAGAAATCAGGTGGCTGTGATCAAAGATAGTGAGAGCAGCTGACGAGTCAGAAACTCTCCAACCTGCAGCTTTGGCTTTTTTTACTTTTAGTAAAAAACTCTGCAAGTGCTGTGTTGAAAATGTTAAGTAAAAGTATGTAAGTAGCCTGTGAGCTGAAAAAATGTACCTATAATATTATATATAACTATTACACTATAACTATTATATATTATATCATTAGATTATTATTCCTCGTGCATTAATGTAGATGGTTGAGGTTGAACTATTTTTTATCAGATTGAAATGAATGATTATTTTAATTATTGATTGTAATAAATTCTGAAAATAGTGAGAAATGTTGTCACAGTTCCCTGAGTGACACCTTCACAATGTTTTGTCAGTCCAAACCTCAAAATGATTAAAAATACATTCAAATAATCAAAAGTAAAAGCAGCAAATCTGGAACCTTAAATGTTTTCACATAAAAAGTACTAATACCAAAACAGGTGGCAATTAAATTTCTGTCAATAAGCCTAACTGACGTAGTTCTGCTAGCTGGACTTCTATAAACTGTTAAGCAATTTAATTTATATCAAAACATCCTATTTTTAAACTCTTCATACGTTTTGAGTGTATTTTTTAAAGTAACTAGTAACTGAAGCTGTCAGATAAGTAAAAACAATATCACATGAAAAGAAAACACTCACATTCAGAACAAATACTTTGTGTACGTAAGTGCAGTACTTTACTAACTGTCCACCACGGGGCTCAGCTTTGGCTCTCTGAAACTAAGGAAAGGACCAGAGATGTTTTTCGGCGCATCCATCATGATGGTGTATTGGTAGGATTGTTAAAATTTCTATTTGTTCATGTTAATTTTGAACTATAGGTAAAATTGAACTGCTAGTAAAACGAGAATTGGCCGAGGGCGGGGGGCCGCTGCTGCAAATATCTGAGTGGCTCCTCCTCCAACACGCCTTATCTCACTCCAAACTTTTGATAAAACTTGAGAGCCCTGGCTATTTTCTATCAAATCAAAGGCTAGCTCATGTGTAGCACATCTATAGGCTAGCTATTTCCCCCTGCTTCCAGTATTTGCGCTAAGCTAACATGTCCTTGTAACACCTTAGTGCTACAAACAGCATAACATCAAATAAGCTAGCTGTTTGTAATGACAACATCAGCTGGCAAAACACTGTTAACATGTTGTTGGACATAATTAGAGTTTACCTGCCATAATTTCAGCTACTTATCAATACCAAAAATGACTAATGTGCTAGCTGTTTGTTGCTACTGTAACATGAGCTGGCAAAAAACAGTTAGCATACCACAACACCAGTTAGCAACAAACAGCTAGAGGTATGGCACCATATGCTAGTTTTAATGCAGCACGTTGGCTAGAAATTTCCCCCTGCTTACAGTATTTGTGCTAAGCTTAACATGTTCTCGTAATGGCCTAGGGCTACATCAGCATAACGTTAAATAAGCTAGCTACGGCATAAAATTAAATAAGCTAGCTCTTTGTGGGCAGCATAACATTAGCTGGCAAACACACTGTTAGCTTATTGTATATGATAACAGTTTACTCACCAAAACACCAACTAACATTACCAAAAATAACATATGTGCTAGCTGTTGGTTGCTAATGTAACATTAGCTAGCAAAAAACAGTTAGCATATTATTGATTATGATAAGAGATTGCTAACAATAACTAAAAAAATAGCATAGAATGTTAGCTTTTTGTAGCTACCACAACATGCGTTTGCAACAAAGGGCTAGAGTTATGCACGATGTATAAATTATTTAGCTATCAAGTATCATAGGCTAGTTTTTATGTAGCACGTTGGCTAACAGTTTCCTCCTGCTTGTGCTAAGCTTAACATGTTCTCGTAACATCAAATAGGCTAAAGGCTGTTTGTCTACCACCAGCTAGCAAAAAGCAGTTAGCATATTGTTGTTTGATGTATTTATAAAACGATCTGAGTCTCAACATGATTCAGGTTTAATGTTGGTAAAAGTTCTACATGTGAGCAGAACCAACATCTGGACGGTGCGATGAGCTGAACTTAGCACAGGACTCTGAGTGGATCAGTCTGCTGCTGATCAAAGCTGCTTCCTACTGACACACATTCCCAGAGCTGCTGCAGATACGCTCTCTGCATATGTAGGTCAAGTGTTTTCAAATGAGTCTGTGTGTTACCCAGTTAGTCTTTGGGGGGGTCTATTAGAGACCTACAGATTTCCTTTTCATGCTCCCTGATCGTCTCCGCTTTGGTCCTCGCTGACTCATCACAGCGTTTTGCTGAGCTGCTGTTTGCAGGATGAAACTCCTTTATTTACATTTCTGATACTTTAGACCTGGACCCCAGCACAGCTCAGAGGGACATGTGGTGCACTTTAAAACAAGCATGATGGTGAACCTGACTGAACTGCAGCTCATTTACTGTCCACCAAAGTGTCTCTGATCTGCCAGGAGCTGCTACGCCAACCCAACGTCACCTCATGTGTTGTTGTCGTTGTTGTTCCTGGTCTCTCCTCCTCCTGCAGTCTGGCTCCTGGTCTCTCCTCCTGCTGGTCTCTCCTCCTCCTGCAGTCTGGCTCCTGGTCTCTCCTCCTCTGAGACTCCTCTTGGGCAGCAGCAGTTGAGGAAACAGGTCTCAGACTGCGCTCCCATTGGCCAACCCGGTGACCCATCTGACCTCCTGACCCCCAGGGAGACTCTGATGGAGCAGAGACTGGAAATCACGCCCCTGTTTTGGATTCTAGTTAACGTAAACAAACGAAGGGAGAATGCAGACAGAGTGAAAACCAGCTGCAGACTCCGGGTCCTGCAGACTCCGGGTCCTGCAGACTCCGGGTCCTGCAGACTCCGGGTCCTTCAGACTCCGGGTCCTTCAGACTCCGGGTCCTGCAGAGTTCTCAGAGTTTCTTCTAAGTTAGTCTGAACTCTGAACCTGTTCTGTAAGGAGCGACAGCAGAGCGAGTCGTTAGCTGACGGTTCATTATCTCCGTTGGTAGAAGCGCAGCAGATCGTCACACTGGAGAAGCTGGAACTGAGAATCATTGCAGAGTCTTTGCCTTTACAGTTTTTCTTTAATCTGTAATGAGCTTCGTTTAAAACTGAAGCTGCGTCTGCGACATCATGATCAACCTCCAGGACTCTCAACCAAACATCCGTCACTTTGTAATTTATTTTATTGATCTGAAAAATAGCAACAAGAAATCACATTTCCACCTTAAACAGGAGCAGAGAGTTTCTCAGTTTAATGCTCAAACCTTTCCGACTCATCCGCCTCAGTGTTGTTTCTCTCTGCTCCTCTCTGCAGAGCGACGCCTGGAGATGTTCCCAGAAAACGTTTTCAGCTGTCGGTGACGCTGCGTTGTAGGTGTTCATGTATTCATGCAGTAACGCTACACTCTCCACCTACAGAGCAGCTCCACCCGCTCATCACGCCGCCTACGGTTAGCACGCTGACGTTAGCATTTAGCATTTTGACCGCGAGCAGAAACACGTGTTTATCGACTCAGAAGAAGAAGAATCCACCGGACGACGTCACAGCAGCTGGTTGAGTTTTATAATTTGACAAACTGATGTTATTTTGAACGCAGACCTTAAGAAGTGGAACAGGATGTGGGTTCAGGTGCGACAGGAACTTGATGGTTTACCTGCTCAGGTGTTTGTGTCACATGGTTCTTCTCCCCGCTGAGCAGCAGCCAAACCTCTGTGTAAAACCTGCTGTTCCTCGCCGCTGCCTCTGAGGTCGCACCTCGCCACGGCCTGAGTCTCTGCTGTCTGAACGTGTCCGTGTGCAGGCGAGTCTGATCTGTTAAGAGCCTGTTAACGGGCTCCGGTTAATCCGGTTTCTTCTGCCCGGGTGTTTCAGGGGGGGCCGATTAAACGCTGCGCTCAGACTGCTGAGTCTGGTGCTGCAGCCTGAAACGGCCCCCTAATCTGATTTCCCATCAGGCGTCTGGGCGACTCGTCTCGGCCCGTTTGTTTATCAGACGCTGAACGCTTCCTGCTGAGAGTACTTCACACGCTGTACTTTATACCGCTGAGAGTACTTCACACTGTGTACTTTATACCGCTGAGAGTACTTCACACTGTGTACTTTATACCGCTGAGAGTACTTCACACGCTGTACTTTATACCGCTGAGAGTACTTCACACGCTGTACTTTATACCGCTGAGAGTACTTCACACGCTGTACTTTATACCGCTGAGAGTACTTCACACGCTGTACTTTATACTGCTGAGAGTACTTCACACTGTGTACTTTATACTGCTGAGAGTACTTCACACTGTGTACTTTATACCGCTGAGAGTACTTCACACTGTGTACTTTATACCGCTGAGAGTACTTCACACGCTGTACTTTATACCGCTGAGAGTACTTCACACTGTGTACTTTATACCGCTGAGAGTACTTCACACTGTGTACTTTATACCGCTGAGAGTACTTCACACGCTGTACTTTATACCGCTGAGAGTACTTCACACTGTGTACTTTATACCGCTGAGAGTACTTCACACTGTGTACTTTATACCGCTGAGAGTACTTCACACTGTGTACTTTATATCGCTGAGAGTACTTCACACGCTGTACTTTATACCGCTGAGAGTACTTCACACGCTGTACTTTATACCCCTGAGAGTACTTCACACTGTGTACTTTATACCGCTGAGAGTACTTCACACTGTGTACTTTATACCGCTGAGAGTACTTCACACGGTGTACTTTATACCGCTGAGAGTACTTCACACGGTGTACTTTATACCGCTGAGAGTACTTCACACAGTGTACTTTATACCGCTGAGAGTACTTCACACTGTGTACTTTATACCGCTGAGAGTACTTCACACTGTGTACTTTATATCGCTGAGAGTACTTCACACGCTGTACTTTATACCGCTGAGAGTACTTCACACGCTGTACTTTATACCGCTGAGAGTACTTCACACGGTGTACTTTATACCGCTGAGAGTACTTCACACTGTGTACTTTATACCGCTGAGAGTACTTCACACTGTGTACTTTATATCGCTGAGAGTACTTCACACGCTGTACTTTATACCCCTGAGAGTACTTCACACTGTGTACTTTATACCGCTGAGAGTACTTCACACTGTGTACTTTATACCGCTGAGAGTACTTCACACTGTGTACTTTATACCGCTGAGAGTACTTCACACGCTGTACTTTATACCGCTGAGAGTACTTCACACGGTGTACTTTATACCGCTGAGAGTACTTCACACTGTGTACTTTATACCGCTGAGAGTACTTCACACTGTGTACTTTATACCGCTGAGAGTACTTCACACGCTGTACTTTATACCGCTGAGAGTACTTCACACACTGTACTTTATACCGCTGAGAGTACTTCACACACTGTACTTTATACCGCTGAGAGTACTTCACACGTACTTTATACCGCTGAGAGTACTTCACACTGTGTACTTTATACCGCTGAGAGTACTTCACACTGTGTACTTTATACCGCTGAGAGTACTTCACACACTGTACTTTATACCGCTGAGAGTACTTCACACGTACTTTATACCGCTGAGAGTACTTCACACTGTGTACTTTATACCGCTGAGAGTACTTCACACGCTGTACTTTATACCGCTGAGAGTACTTCACACACTGTACTTTATACCGCTGAGAGTACTTCACACACTGTACTTTATACCGCTGAGAGTACTTCACACACTGTACTTTATACCGCTGAGAGTACTTCACACGCTGTACTTTATACCGCTGAGAGTACTCTGCTCAGAATCTAAGTTCAGTCGCTTCTTCTTAAATATTTATACTTCAGTTTAAAAGTTCTCCCATTAAAGTCTGTAGTTTTAAATTATCTGCATGTTGACTTGTAGAGGAAAAACTTTCATTTCCTCTCTGTGAGACGACAGGATGCTGACAGAGACACATTTCAATGACTTTCAAGGACCACTAGTGAAATCTAGTAACAGGTCTCATTTCAGAGGAGGAGGCCTCCATTTGTTGTTTTTTTACCACGGTACAAGTATCAACATGTTATCAGTTAGTTTCAAGGACACTTAAGAACTACCTTAAGAGCCTTGAACACCCTTGGCAAGACCTGGAACTTTGAATCTAAACGTTTGAGCCAACATGGACACAAACACTGTCTCTAAGGAGCTCAGCAGTCATTTAACCCTGACCACCTTAAGAACCTTGAAAACCCTTGATAAGACCTGGAACATTAAGTCTCAACCTTTAAACACAAAAAAACACTTTGAGGTCATTTGAGGTTCTGTCACTTTATTTTGAAAAACTTTGTCCTGCAGTTTGGACTTTAATGTTGTACTTTTACTGCACTGATGCTTCTCGTGTTCAGGACGTTTCAATAACTTTCAAGGCCCACCAGAGAAACCTAGAGACTGCAAAAAGGGGTTTTTCATAGTATGTTTACCACAGTATAACATGTTACCAGTTATTTCCAGGACATTTTGAGAACTTAAAGACCACCTTAAGAACCTTGTAAATCCTTGAGAACACCTGGAACTTTGAATCCTGACTTTTAAGCAAACAATAACAAAAAACATGGTTTGAGGTAAATTTAGGTTCTGTCACTTTATTTTGGTTTACTTTTACTGCACTGGATGCTTCTCGTGTTCAGGATGTTTCAATGACTTTCAAGGACTACAAAAAGGAATGTTTCAGAGTTTGAAGCTTCGGTTTGTTTTTTAAACCACAGTACACGTATTTAACATGTTACAGTTAATTTCCAGGATACCTAAAGACCACCTTAAGAACCTTGAAAAGCCTTGACAAGACCTGGAACTTTTAATCCTGACTTTTAAGCAAACAATAACAAAAAAACCTACTTTGAGGTAAATTTAGGTTCTGTCTCTTTATTTTGATTTAAATGTTGTACTTTTATTTTAAAGTGGAGCCTCGGTTTGGTTTCCACCACAGTACAGGTACTAACACGTTATCAGTTATTTCCAGGATACTTTGAGAACTTAAAAACAACCTTAAGAACCTTGAAAATCCTTAAAAAAAATCACCCTTGAACTATGAATCTAAACTTTTGAGCCAACATGAACATTAAATCTGTCTCTGAAGAGCTCAGAAGAAAATCTGGAGACTGTTTCAGAGAGTTCAGCACAAGCAAGGACAGAACTCAGACCACCTTAGGACCCTTGAAAAGCCTTGGAAATACCTGGAATCTTTTATCTTGACCCAGAGACCTTAAAGTGCTCAGGGGGAACCGAGGAGGACCAGGCGTCTGCCTGAAAGCTCTGCAGCAGCTGTTTATTCAGAGACAGACTTCATCATGAGGACATCCAGCTGTTTATTCAGAGACAGACTTCATCATGAGGACATCCAGCTGTTTATTCAGAGACAGACTTCATCATGAGGACATCCAGCTGTTTATTCAGAGACACACGTCATCATGAGGACATCAGAAAACTTTTCTTTATATTGCACAAAATAATAATAAGGAGAAACAAACATGTGCCGACGAGGATATAAAAAACAAAGCATCCGGTTTCTCTCGCTCAGATATACATAAACTCCTAAACTTTAACTATCTTACACAACATGTACAACTTATCCTGACTTCCGGCCCCAGCTGCGACTTCCGGTCCGAACCCCCGGTCAGGATAGAAAGTGGTAGAAGAAGAAGTGCCTGGACGTTCCCTCTGACTGTACAAAAATAGGCCTGAAAATATTTTTACTTCTGGATAAAAAAAGATGAGGTTTGTTCGGTTCTGTAGAAAAAAAGGTGTCATACCTGCTCTGGGTCCGGGTCTTTACATTTCATGCCCCCCCCTCACACACACACCTGGAGGAGGGAACTAAAACTACAAGTCCCATAAAACATCCTGATTTAGTGTTATTGTTAGAGTCTGGACGGGAATGCATAGTCCGGGTCCTGTTTCAGACCCGAGCAACAGAAACTAAATCCATAAAACCCTGTTGAGGTCATTTAGTACCGCAGCGTCCGGTCCGGGGTCCAGGCCGGCGTCCCCTTCCCCCAGCGGCCCCGTCAGCCCGGTCCCTGACTGGCTCTGGAGCTCCAGAACCGGCTCCGGGGAGAGGAGGCGCATGGAAAAAATAATAATCCAGTTCCCTGTCCGGGTGTGGCTCCGATCAGTAAGTGAAGACCAGGTCCGAGAAGTTGGCCTCCAGCCAGTTCCCGGCGATCATCTCGCTGAGCTCCGGGGTGCAATAGTCCGGGAAGTCGAAGTGGGACCCGAGGCTGCCCTCGCAGTCCAGGTCTTTATCCACCAGGGACAGGCTCAGGTTCCCCGGGGCCGAGCTGGACGCCGCGGAGCTCCACGGCTCCGAGGAGGAGGCGTGGAAACCGGCCAGGAGGCTCAGGGTGAAGTCGGCCCCCTCCGCCGGGAGGTCGTCCAGGTCCTCCCCGCAGCAGGAGGAGGAGGTGGAGCCGGACCGGGACGAGGACGCGGGGGACAGGGAGGCCGGGTAGGAGGAGGGCCCGGTGCCCTGCCGGGTGATGTTCTTGAAGCTGTAGAAGCACCGGTCGGACCTGCTGGTCCCCTCCGGTTCGGCGACCGGCAGCTTGGAGAGGCAGTACTGGTCCGGCTCGTCCTCCTGCTCCACTTTGAACTCCCGCTCCTCCTCGGAGTCCTCCTCCTCTTCATCATCATCGTCCTCCTCCTCCTCGGAGTCGGTAAACTCCCGTTTAATGAGCTTGCTGGGTTTAAAGCTGGTGGTCAGCACGTACCGGTACCGGGGGTCCTGGTGCTGCGGGAGGTGGGTGCTGGCTCGGCCCGGACCGACCACCGGTTTGCTGGGTTTCAACTTGGCCAGCTTCCTCGCGGCTGCGTGGTTCTTGGTAGCCGGTCGGACCGTCTTCTCCGGGGTCTGAGCCGCCGGCTTCCCCGGAGGAAACGCGCAGCCGTCGGTCTTGGGCTTCTTCTTGGGCCGGTACTTGTAGTCCGGGTAGTCGGCCATGTGCTGGAGCCGGAGCCGCTCCGCCTCCCGGATGAACGGGATCTTCTCGGTGTCTTTCAACATCTTCCAGCGCTTCCCGAGCCGCTTGGAGATCTCGGCGTTGTGCATGTCCGGGGACTGCTCCATGATCTTCCTGCGCTCGATCTTGGACCAGACCATGAAGGCGTTCATGGGCCGCTTGATGTGCCCGGACGCGGTTTTGCACCAGTCCGCCTTCAGCGGCACGGGGCTGCACGCGGAGGCCGCCAGCAGCGCCCTCTCCTCCGGGTCGGTCGCCTCGCGGGACCCGCTGTTCGTCCCCGCTCCGCCATGTTCCGTCTGCTGCACCATGGTCCGGATCTTAGTCTCAAACTGACCGCAACGGACTCGAACTCCGCACCGCAGGCTCGTTCAGTACTTTGTCTCTGCTCGTTCCGGTCCCGCTCGGTCCGGCTGCATCTCTCACTCTGCCCCAACTTCCAAACCGGCGTCTTATTAACCGGCTGATCATGCGCGAGACGTTCCCGCCCTCGACCAATCACAGCCCTTCTTCTGCAAAGCCTTCCCGCCTCCACCCCGCGCCCTCAGCCAATCGCAGCTCTCCGTCCCTCCCCGCGTGCCCGCCCACAGCCGTTCAGCCGTTACCTCAATTCAGCTCAACTGCTGGATGATCAGAGACGCTGACCGGAAATCTGAGTTTACCGACAGCGAAACATCAGGCGGAGAAATAAAGAGATTTAATGTTTAATTCAAGGATTCAAGGAACCTTCCAGGATGTTTGAGGCTCTTTAGGTCCTTGAAACATCCTTGAAATAGCTGTGAAAGTCCTTGAGCCCTTTAAGCCCGCAGCCCTGGACCGACAGAGGGAGGTGGATCCAGATAATGAGCCCATCACGGCCCCGCAAGGATCCTCTCCTAAACCACATTAGACCAGGATGCTGGTCTGCGTCGTCCCCCTGCTGCTGGTCTCTGTGAGGAGAAGAAAGAAATACAGAACCAGAACTAAAAGCTGATCTCAGGTCAGAAGATGAAAACACAGCTGAGCCTTTCTGAAGCTCCTCTTCCTCAGCTGCAGGTCACCAGGTTACAGTCTGAACCAGGTTACAGTCTGAACCGGGTTACAGTCTGAACCAGGTTACAGTCTGAACCGGGTTACAGTCTGAACCAGGTTACAGTCTGAACCAGGTTACAGCCTGAACCTCACAGGAGCTTTGTCCTCCTCTTCCTCAGCTGCAGGTCACCAGGTTACAGTCTGAACCAGGTTACAGTCTGAACCTCACAGGAGCTTTGTCCTCCTCTTCCTCAGCTGCAGGTCACAGAACCTTCTTCATCAGAACAAACCTGCAGGATCACTGAATCCTGCTCCGGCTCACTAAAGGCTGGACGCTGCAGCCAGAGCCACATCAGGGACCTCCTCTGGCTCTAAGCTACAGGTCTCCCTTTAGAGAACCGGGGTACAGTAGAACCAGGTTACAGTCTGACCCAGACTTGGTGTCCTCTGGGGGACTTGGTCTCGATGCTTCCTGCCAGTTTTTATTAAAATGTTCTGAAAGAAGAAAAAACGTTAAATGAGAAACAAAAGGTTTCTGAAGTAAAGACGACCTGATCAGCCGTCCCTCCTCTAACCTGAGCTCTGACCTCGCTCCCTCGCCTGCACGTGATTGGCCACTGCAGAGGGAGAACGACCCCGAGCCTCAGCCCCATTCAAATGAATGAGGAGGCTGTTTTTGTCTTCTGCTCCTCCTTTGTGATGAGAAGGAGCCTGCAGAGTCCTGGACCTGCAGAGTCCTGAGCCTGCAGAGTCCTAGGCCTGCAGAGTCCTGGGCCTGCAGAGTCCTGGACCTGCAGAGTCCTGAGCCTGCAGAGTCCTAGGCCTGCAGAGTCCTGGGCCTGCAGAGTCCTGGACCTGCAGAGTCCTGAGCCTGCAGAGTCCTAGGCCTGCAGAGTCCTGGACCTGCAGAGTCCTGGACCTGCAGAGTCCTGAGCCTGCAGAGTCCTGGGCCTGCAGAGTCCTGGTCCTGCTATTCAATCTGGACTCCAAACTTTATTTTAACATAAAATCTTCAAATAAATTTAACTGAAACTATTTTAATAATAATAAAAGTCATTTTTCTTTCTGAGGTTCAAACTGAAGGAAACATGTGAGACGTTTTCTCAGAGTAATCGATTAGAGGAGGAAACAGCTGACCGGTCAGCTGATCAGCTGCAGTCTGTCAAACACAAAGTTTTAACTCTCTGATCTACAGTCACAGGACAGGAAGTACTTTTACTTTGAAATCTTTGTTTCCCTCACGGACTTTTACTGCAGGAACATTTTTACTGTGAGGATCTTCAGTAAAGCACTCAGACGGTTTGTGCTTCAGTGAAACGGTGTAGGAAAACTCTGTTAGCAGTCAGAGCTTTAACTCGTTAACTGTGATGCATTCATGTGTTCATGTCTGTGACGCTGAGCTCAGGTTAACGACTCATCAGTTTAAGAATAATCAGCTGATCGTGTTTGTGTCATTCTGACTTTGTAAAGTACCTGAAGCTGTGACGCAGTAAAAGTTTCCCTCTCAGATGTGCAGGACAAGTAAAAACTAACGTAAAGTACAAACACCAAACTGTAGCTACCTGCAGAGGTCAGAGGTCAGAGGTCGAGCTGCTGACAGAAGGAAACACTTCACAATTATACCGCGACAGCAGAGAGGGCTGCGTTCTGATTGGCTGCAGGAAGCTCAGCATCAAGTTAACAAAAGATGCAATGTTAAAACCAGGGTCTGGATCAGAGCCTGGATCAGGGTCTGGATCATGGCCTGGATCAGGGCCTGGATCAGGGTCTGGATCAGGGCCTGGATCAGAGCCTGGATCAGGGCCTGGGAGAGGATTCAGGATTCATCTGAATCTGAAAGAATGAAGTGATATGAGACGTGGACTGTGTCCCTGGTGGGTTTGTGTCTCTTGGGGTCAGACTGACTGACCCAGAGAACACGTCCCTCTTCCTGTCCTCTCAGGTACGCTGTTCTGCTTCAGCTTCTGACTTTGAGGGGGGGGGGGGGTCCTCTGGTTCAGGTCTTTGTGTTTGTCTCTGAGGCTCGTTCCTCCTGCAGCTCTGCACCCCCACCCTCACTTAACATGTGTATGGAGGCTGTGGGGGGGCTGTGGGGGGGCCGGGGGATTTGCATCTGCGAAGAGCTTCTTGTCAACACCTAAAGCCTCTGCAAACACAGGCTGCATGTTAATGAGCCGTTACTGCTGCAAGTAGTCCTGGACTGCAGGACTGCAGCCGCCCCCCATGTTTCTGTCCTGAAGATCGTGGAGGTTTTTCAGCGGCAGAAACTTTAGTTCAGGACATTTAGCTGCAGCTCAGGAGACAAAACGTTGATCCGGCCTCGTCCCTGAAGAACATGAGCAGGATCTGCAGAAACCTCCCAGCTGGTCCCGGTGGTCCTGAACGTGTATTGAACTGATCATGTTTCTTCCTCTCGGTCAGATGAGCAGCATGAAGCTGAACAGCCGACTCACAGAGGAGGAAAAAGAAAATACTCAACATCTGACTAAGGAACTTTCCTTCCTGACAAACGGAGCCGTCTGATCCTCCATGAGATCATTCTTTCACCAAATGTAACCACGGACCGCCTGCTTCCTGTTTACACGCCCGCCGCACGTGAACGTTTAATGTAGACGGAGATCGGCGCTGTGGGCGGAGCCTGAGTCTGCTGCTTGTGATGGAGGTTTCCTCACGTGTAAATCAGACCTTTTCAGTTTCATGAGCTCAGAGCTGCTCCTCCTCTGCCTCATTAACACGCTGCCCCACTGACCTGGGATCAGCCAGGAAGCAGGTCTGAACAGGACGGGCAGCAGGTCAAAGCACAACAGGAAGGACGGAGCAGAACCACGACTGCTGCGGTAAAACCAGACTCTGAACTTTGTTTTACATGTTGCTCCTGATCCTGATCTTGGTCCTGATCCTGCAGCCAAACATCCGGCCGGCAGCTGAAGATGAGCTCCATCATGTCTTCAGGACGTTTTCATGGAAATGAACGAAGCTCAGGTGTGACTTCATTAAACACACAGAACAGCCCCCCACCCCCGGGGGCAAGAGACTGGTTGTGGATCAGTTCTCGGTGCATTCGGTCCTTAATGAATCAAAGTGTTGTGACCTTAACAAAGTGGAAAACATGAGGTTTGAAAGTCAAAATATATTTTCTGTTCCTCAGTAACCTGTAACAGATAATTAACAATAAAGACAATAAGGGTTTGAAATTAAAGGGAGTAAAATACAAACCGCCATAAAAAGAACAAACTCAACATACGTAAGTAAAGCACTCGAGTAAAATAAGCCCTGAGAGGGTCACTCAGACAAAACTGATCCACATGCTGGAGACTGAACTGATTTCAGATCAGTTACAGATCTCCTGTTTCTCCTGAGGTGAGTTTGAGAAAAGGCCTCGGTCTCAGCTTGGTGTCAAAGAAGAAACTCTGAGATCTCATCTTTTGCTTTCAGACTAAACTGGTCATGTGACCCCACAGTTTTGGACAGAGGCCTGTGGGATTTCTTTAAGTAGCAGGAGTCCTGGTTCTTGTGTCTGAGCAGGTCTGAGAAAATCTTACTCACGTGTTCGAGCTTCAGGAAGTTACAACATGAGGCCGAACTGTCGCCGTGACGTCAGCCTTAAACAGCTGGACGACACAAAGGGGGGGGCCACATGTTTGACATCGCATTGAGGGACAGAACAGGAAGTCATACATCAGGTGGGACGGGACGGTAAAGAGGAGGACTTCCTGTTCTGAACTGTCCTGGCCCTGACCTTTGACCCCTGGGCCCTGGGGTCGGTGGACAAAATAGCTGGAACACATCCGGATGTTTCTGTTGAGACAGGTTGTTTTTCTTTGTGAGCGTCCGGAGGATCAATCAGCAGGAGGGTCGCCGAGTCCAGCTCTGCTCAGACCCGATCAATAGTCCTGATCAGCTGACTGACGGAGCGCCGCTCTGCAGGTGGGAGATAAAACTCAGCGACCTTCACCTCTGACTGCCCCACAGCTGGGCCTGGTGTGATGATCCCTCTGAGGATGTAAGCTAACGGCTAACTGCTAACTGCTAACGGCCAACATCTTACAGTTAACAGCTAACAGCTAATGGCTAACATCTAACGGCTAACAGCTAACGCTAATAGCTAATGGTTAACGGCTAACTGCTAACGGCCAACATCTTACAGTTAACAGCTAACGGCTAACATCGTACAGTTAACAGCTAACAGCTAACGCTAATAGCTAATGGCTAACAGCTAACGGCTAACAGCTAACATCTAACAGCTAAGGCTAACAGCTAACATCTAATGGCTAACAGCTAATAGCGAATGGCTAACAGCTAATAGCTAATGCCTAACGGCTAACAGCTAACATCTAATGGCTAACAGCTAATAGCTAATGCCTAACAGCTAACGGCTAACAGCTAATGCCTAACACCTAACAGCTAAGGCTAACGACTAACAGCTAACAGCTAATTCCTAACGCCTAACAGCTAACAGTTAACGGTTAACAGCTAACAGCTAACGTGTAACAGCTAACTTATTAATAAACTACATTTCCCATGAAGCTGTTCAGTTCAAACAGCAGTGTGTGCTTTGTGTCCTGTTAGCGAGCTGCGAGCCTGAATGTTGATGATCAAAGTCTGAGATGTCCTAACAAGGCCACCGTACAGGAGATCAGTGCTTTTTATTTATTTTTTTACGCATTAGCGGTAAATATCTGTCCTGCCATCACGTCACTCCCGTCACATATGGACGCTCGCTCAGGACTCCTTGGTGTCGCTTTTGGACGTGTCCGGCTGCGTGGTTAGACTTTCAAAATAAAAGTAGTGTTTGATGTTTTGGTTTGGGCCCCATGAGTACGTGGTCTTAGGAAAAGATCATGGTCTGGGTTACAGGAGCTCTCCTACCTACCTTCAGAGTTCATACGGGGCTTCTGGTCCCGGTCTGAGGCTGGTTTTGGTCACGTGACCCTGTGAGTGAAAGCTGCAGAGACGTTTCACAGATTATTTGTAATATCATCTGTAAAACGTGCTGACAGACCAGATCAGGGATCCAGTTTCAGACAGCTGCTGAGTCAGCGTCTGCCTCCCGCGGGGCAGGTGAGCAGGTGACGGCGGCGTCCTCGGGGAGCTGCAGCTTGTTTACTGTGGACACACGGAGGCTTGTTGACGCCAACAAACGAAAACCTGCGAGGTCGACGACAGAAGGAGAAGAAGAACACAGAGTTTTAAAGGTTTTCGTCGTCCCTGACGACACGTCCACCTTAAACCTTTAAGGTAGCATGAAAGCACGCTACAGCTCACACGGACACGCGGCGATTTTAAAGGTCTTTAAGTCAAAGTCGTCCCCTGCAGGAAACAGGAGCAGCTCTAAACGGGCTGACGGACCTTCAGGACTTTAAATGTGGATTCTTTTTGTTCTAATTTCTAATATTTATTTGACATTTTGTCCAAACTGAAGCTAATTTGTCTGTTTTATCTCCCAGAGAGGTTCAGGCGCTCTGGGCTGATTGGACGTCTCCGTGAGGAGAATTCAGAGCAGACGGACAAATTATACCTCAGGGAGGGGGGGGGGTACCTTAAATTAATGTTGCCATGACAACAGGCCCTGCTGTCATGCATTATGGATGTTACTGAAAGTCAACTTCTATACCTGACGTGATTTAAATAAAGACAAACTGTATGTTTACTGTCAGCAGCTGTTTACTCGTCATTCTCCTTACTGTTTGTTTGTTTGTTTGTTTGTTTGTTTGTTTGTTTGTTTGTTTACCTGCAGACTGTCTGTTGAACCTTCAGCTCTTTGCTGCTGTAACAGTCTGAATTTTATCCAAAGACACTAACAATGTATTTTGATGTCAGAGGCCTGCTGAGCAGCGACGACCCCAAACACAACTTTATTTAACCAAAGTCTGTTTACAAAGCGTCCTGGCCGACAGGAGCAAATATAAAAGCTGCAGAGCACAAGAACAACAAACAGCTGACGTTACACTGACAGGAAGTGGAACAACCAGGCTCTCAGAAAGGCCTGACGTCATCATGTGGCGCTCTTTCAGTGACATCACCTCGCCGTGCGCTCCTCTTCTTCTGTGGTGGTTTAAAGGCACGTGCTGGGAGAGTTGCCCCCCCGCTGAGCCTGGACCTTTATCCAGAGCTTTGAAGCCGGGCTGTCGGTCCAGCAGGGACCTGCGAACAGGATCACAAACACTTTGTGGATCCCGGAGTCTTTTTCACAGGCGCTGACGTTTCATGTCGAGATATGAAAGACTGGAAATAATAAAAGAAGAAAAGTGTTTCACAGAGGTGACGTAGCAGCTGCTCGGAGGGTCCAGTCTGGAGGACGAGAGTGGAGGTGACTTTCAGTCCAAGTGAAGCTGTGAACAGAAATATTCATGCTTTCAGTGTTAAAGGTCCCGCGGCGTGACAGCGTCCCAGAGGACCTGCTGCTCCTGTCAGAGACACAGAGGATATAAACGCCGCCGACTGTCCTGAGAACATCAGTCTGCCGATACCGAGCCGTCCCCGCTGCAGACCTCGTCCTCTGCTAACTGTCCTAATTACCTGGATGTGCTCGGACGTACGTCTTCGTTCACAGTTATTGAGCTGCAGACAGGAAGCTTAATCCTCCAGCGTTCAGGTTAAATTAACCGTCCGATCAATGACTCGGGAACAATCCTCCGCTGTCGTCCGAGGGACGCCGCATCCTCTTCTCTCCGTTAATGGCTGTAAATCAAATCCGGGGCCGCGGCCGGGGACAGGAAGCTCCTGGTGAATCATTACCCTGCGTGTCCTCACAGGGCTGTGGACAGCCAGGAGGACACTGAGGCAGGTTTCTATGGCAGCAGCAGACAGACGAGGCGCTCCGGGGTTCACCAGAGGTTCAGGTTTAAAATGTTCCCGAGCAGCAGAAACAAAAACACCCGAACATCAGCAGGAAGTAAAGCTCCTGACTTTAAACCTGAGAGACTCACAGGTTCAGCTGAAGGCAGAAAGTTCATAGTAAGAGTGAGGTTCACATGGTAAAGACCCCTTTAACGCACAGGGGGAAACCCTGTAGCGTCACTTTGAGACGGTAAAGGCAGGAGCAGGATATTTAACAAATTTTGTTAAGTAGTGGTTTTATTTTGTTATGTGTTAGTTTTATTTGACCAAGTGTCCATTTGTGAAGGACTGAGAACGTGTGCCTCTGATGGAGCTAGGCTAGCAGTTTCCCCCTGCTTCCAGTCTTTGTGCTAAGCTAAGCTAAACACATCCTGGACACACAGGAACAAAACTGATTCACTAGCAGTCGTCTTCTTTCCGTCGACCCGGGCTCCAAAGCACCTTCCACGTCCTGATATTCAGAATCCTGGACGCTTTAAAACACCTTCAGAAGACAATACGCCGCCGAAACCTGGCGCCCTGCGAATAATCAGAAAGGTGTCTGTTTGAATAAGGAGCAGGACGGCGGCGGCGGCGTCTGACTGAGCGCAGGGCGATGGGCTCTGACAGCCTCCAAACAGAAGCTGTCAGAGCGGTGACAGCGTCCAGGTTTCCAGATGAGCCGCTGATGGATTCGGCTGTCTGAATCCATTTCTGCAGCCGGACTGACGCCGCCGGCTCAGGCCTCGCTCCGCCGTAATTAACCGGCAGCCTCGGCGGGAAGCGCCACCACGCAGCGACCGCAATCACCATACAAAAAGGAAAACTCTAAATGAATCTCCTGCACAGCGGCGACGAGATGGAATATTTTTGGAGGTGCAAATCAGGAGGTGACATGTCAGTTTTAAGTGGAGGAAAAGGGGGGAGGGGAGGACCGAGGGTCTCTGCGTGGGGATTTAAATAAATCAGGGAAATTGGACTGTGTCTCAACAAAGTGACACGTTTGAGTTATTTCAGCAGCAGGGAGATGTTCTGTTTCTGCATAAGAAGAACCAACAGTTTCTGTGAAATTATTCCTCCAACAGAAATAAAAAGCGTTTGGCTTTAAAGAGGCTCGTCAGCACAGCGGAAATGTTAGTACGGGGTCAATATTCTGATCAGGAGAAGCTTTAACGACCCACAGATCTGCTCAGATTAGCTGTTAATCTGAGCTCTGCTGTCATTCTGTCAGACCAGGGATCAGCCCGGGGCTGAGCGGGGCCTACCAGACAGACAGCAGGGATTAACAGACCCAGAATTAACCAGGGACCCATCAGAGATGAGCTCTGGGCAGACTGGATTAACAGCAGATAGACCTGGTATAGACCCGGATTAAAGACTGACCAGGGAACAGAACAGGACAGACCAAGAACTCGGCCTACCCTGGGAAATAACAAGGATTAATCCAAAACAGATCATGGATTAAGAGGAGCTAGACCAAGGACTACAACAGCACAGGCCATGCACTGACATATTAGGGATCAAGGTAGGCCACACCGACCAGGGATTATACCGGGGTTAAACCGCGACAGATCGGGGTTTACCTGAAACCGACCCTGGAGATCTACAGAGGTTAACCTGTGATAAAAGGAGGTTAAACTATGGATTAACAAGAGATTGATCCAGGATTAAGTCAGACCAGGGTGTAACCTGGGACAGCAGATCAGGGATTAATTCAGGACAGACAGGGATTAACAGGAGAGGTTTAACAGGATAAAGGAGGGAATTAAAGAGGAACAAAACAGGCATTAACCAGAGTCCAACCAACCAGGGATTAACATGAGACCAACCAACCAGGGATTAAATGAGACCAACCAGGATTAGCCCAGGACAGGCGGTATGATTGGGTCACTGTTCTGTGGATGGTTCTGCTCTCCAGAGGATGATCCCTGATTGCATGATCCCTGATTGGACCCTGGGACGGTCCCTCTAGCGCCCCCGTCAGGAGACATGTAGTCCTCCTGGCGAGTTTTCGGTCTTTAAATGTCCCGACTGAGGCTGAATCCGTCCTTCAGTCTGAGAGCGGAGCAGCTGGTTTTTCTAAAGGCAAACTGAGACAAGCTGTCACCCCCCCCCCCTCTCTCTCTGTGGGACCCTCTCCATTATAGTAAAGGGGGGGGGGCAGTGGATTTAGGCCAGTGAAGCCTCACCCTCCTCCTCCTCCTCAGGATTAGGGGGGCTCAGCTGGGAGATCCAGGACCCTGTGGAGACCCAGCCTCCGGGGACACGGTGCAGGTTAAACCCCGAGTGAAACAACAACAGCAGGAAACTGAAATAACTTGAAAAACTCTGTTTCTGTCTTTGACACAGACGAAGGTTTTTCTGCACCAAAGATTTTCTCTCTCAGCTCTGAAGCTTCATCTGGACGCTTCAATCTCTGCAGATTAACAACAAGTTAAAACGTGTCCTCGTGTTTCCAGCAGCTCACTTAGTAAAAAGACGGGAGTTCTTACGATTTGTGACGTCGAGACAGAGACACACAGCAGACAGTTGACAGCCAATCAGAGACCGGGATTTTCTGTGATCATGACGTCACACAGGTCAAAGGCCGTCACTTCAAATCTAAACTTTAAACCTGAACCCGAACTGTTTTGTTCATCGATCATCCAGAAACCTGACAGGGAAACACCCCCCCACACTCAGACGTATCCCACAATGCACCTCTGCTCCACATCAGTCCAGCAGATTATGACAGAACCTTGTCAGATTTTCTTTGGATTCATTTCTTTGAAGTCAAACCCAAAGAAACGCACCAATAAAAACATCACTTAAACATCATTTATTCAAACAATATTAATTACAACACTTTGTTTACATGTGAAGAGCAGCAACAAGTCCTCCAACCTGAAGAAGACAGATTGTTTCTCCACGGCTCCTAAAAACGACACACTCGAGCCTTTCACGTGGTTAACGCTGTGGAACAGTCGCAGTTTGGTTTGGTTCAGGAAAACGTGGTGGTTTGAGTTAGAGTTCGTTACGTAAGTCAACAACGCTAAACTCAACATTTACGTGGTGTGACGTGGGACGGCGTTCTGCTGAGTCTAACCAGCCGTCCGACTTTCTCGCTTCTTATACGTCACCTGACCTCCTCCTTCGCCGTCCGGCCACTAGAGGTCGCTGCTTCGATAAACCTAAGTACGGATCGTAACAACGAGCCGCACAAACGACCTGCATTGTTGTTTTTCTCCGGATGTGTGTGAACCACTGAGGAAGTGTGAAAGACCACGTCGGCGGGTTTGTTTGTCGCCTGACTGAAACCTTCCTGCCACTGATTTCCTCTCTCCGCTGATCTTTGACCACGAGCACAGCTACGTTAAAATCCCCATCAAAGACCGTCAGCATTCTGCTTCAGAAAATATACGAGTGTCCGGTTGTTTGTGCAGAACAGAGTTACGCCCCGTGTTACGTTCACTGTGGCAGCGCCCCCTAGTGTCCGCCCAGCGCTGGCACATCAGGAGGACGGGTCATAAAGGGACAGAGAGTCCTGCGGCGGGGGACGTGGGCGGGTGCATGGATAGAAATATTTCAGGTTATCAGGAGACCAGAGTTCAGTTCCCGAGTGAAACAAACGGATTTATGTTTTTAGTGAAGTTTGGTCTTTAGGAAGCTCTCAGACGGGGCGTTTGGGGAGGCTTGGATAAAACAAACTCTGCTGCTGTTTGGATTAAAACATCGGTGTCGTCCATCAGATCGGCCCGTTTCTTAAAGAAGTCCTGAAGAAGCAGCTGATTTGGGCCTGAGAGCAGCAGCTGAGGGCTCGCGGGGTGAAGCCGGGTCGGACTGCTGAGGTTTTGTGCCGGCGCGCGGCAGCAGCTGAGCGACTCCGCAGCCTCGAGCTGCGTTCACAAACAGCAGGCAGCTTCGGAGACACAAAAGCAGCCTGCAGCAGAGAAGAAAAGAGGCTTTGGGAAACAAAACACCCTCCAAGCAAACCCCCGACGGGCCGCGACACACGACACGCTCCTCTTCCTCCTCAGTGCAGGCTGAAAGAGGAGGAGGGGGAGGAGGAGGGGGAGGGGGAGGGGGAGGGGAGGAGAGGAGAGGGGGGGCTCTGATTGCAGGAAGGGTTCCTTTATAGCTGTAATGTTTCCTCCACACGTAGAGATGAGAGCAGGACCGTCTGATGACGTCCTGTGTTCAGGTAATAACCAGGTTGGTTCCTGTTTTACTGCAGCTTTTAAGGTTTTTAATCGTTTCCATCTCTCTCGACATGATCAGTCCTCATGACTGTTTCTGCTGCCCACACCTCTTCTGTTTTTAGATAGTCTCTTCATTTTGTAATCGCTCCGTTTCTTTAATGTCTCGATGTGCAAAGTGAGGAACCGGAACAACCTGATTTTCAGAAGTTCGTCTAAGAGTCTAAAAACAAACAACCCTCAGTTCTATTCTCTTAAACCATCTCGATATCTCATGTATCGAGATAACAAGTGGTTTTTCAAACATACACTTTATACTAGTCAGGCTGATCTGAGTGCACACACACAAACACTGAGTGTGAAAGTGCTGAGTGTGAAAGTGCAAAAACCTAAATAATGTTAACGTTTCAGCTGCATGTAGCAAAGGTCCTGGCCGTGCAGTAAAATGAGTTTCTATCATTCCAGCGGACTGAAATTAAAGCCTGTGAGGAGTTTAGAGGAGAACTGATAACATCTGAAACCCGACGAGGACAAACGAGCAGATCCTGAGCTTTGTGCTGTGATATCTGAGCAACTGTGACAAAAGCGTTTCCTCCTCGGGCTCAGTGAAGGATTTCTGATCCTGACTGTTCAGGAGCTGATCGTGTTTTTATCGTAGAGTCTTATGGAGAGTAAAAGCTGTCAGAAAAATGTCCACAGGGCAACGACACATGTGAGCGTGACATGAGACACGTGGTTAACGTTGTGGAACGTCGCAGTTCGGTTTAGGAACACGTCTTGGTTTGGGTTGAAATAAGTCAGTAATGTTATTTAAGTTAAAACTTGGTTTCAAACAGATCTTAATCAGACGATTTTCTAAGTACGAGAAAAGACTCGCAGACTGAACCTTTCTGTGGGACATGGGCATTTATTTATTTTGTGTTGTTTATTAAAAATAAAGACGATAAACAATGTAAACAACATAAAGAAGTCCAACTTTATCAGTAAAAAATCACTTTCCTTAAAATAAGAGACAGCGTGTGTTTGTTTTATTTCAGAATCAGGTTGTTTCAGGGGTTTTACTTATTATTTCTAGAGAAACGAAGCTGTAACTAAGTCTTTCAGGCTGTCTGTGTGTCGGTGACTCAGCGTTTAGTGAAGCTGCTGTGTGGAAGCTGGAGGAGAAAATCTTTGTGTGACTGAACAAACAGAGGGAGTCTTTCTGCTGCAGGCGGCTTCACCTCTCAGGGTTACAGGCCGGCCCGCTAATAAGCACCAACACAAAACCCCCAGCCGGCCCAGGGGGGAGGAGCGGGGGGGGCAGATGCCAGACTCGGCCCCGGCAGATGGGGCCTGATGAATCCTGAAAAGGAGGAATTGAAACCCGGAGAAGTTGCCAAGCGGCCGGCTGTAATTATCGCCGAGCCTTTGGGTTCATTGTCAATTAGAGTGGCGGTTGGGGCGAGCGACAGCTGTGGCAGATGGCAGGGGTTCAGAGAGAGAGAGAGGGAGGGAGGGAGGGAGGGAGGGTCTCCACACTCTGCATCACGCTGCGAGGCCTCTGAGGGTCTCTTTAAATCCAGGTTTGAGCGTGAAAACAGGATTAAAGGTGATATTTGCTCCTTTCAGACGTCGGCGCAGAAAAAGTTCTGGAAACATTCATATCGATCACAAATTCAGGATCTCGTCCTGAAACCAAATCTGAAGCTTTTCTCAGTTTGTTTCCCTGATTTTATTTAGACGTCTGACCTGTCTGTAGTTGTGAGTCAGCAGCAGGGAATCAGCCAATCAATGAGCAGCTTTTAACCACAGAGAGGACTCAACCTGAATATGGATCCATCTGCTCTCAGGGTCTCAGCAGGACAGGAAGCTGGGCCTCCACGGGACTTCCTGTTGGACCGTTAGGTTGGAGCAGAAGCTGATCAGCTGATTTCTGGATGAAAGAGAAAATATTAATTAAAATATTTTGAGGCTTTCTCTGATGAAAGAGGATGAAGGCAGATCTGCCCAGCAGGTCCCCCTCTTTCTTCTGAGGGGTCCCACAGGGGTCCGTTCTGGCCCTCCTCTTATTTAGTCTCCTACACCAAGTTCTCATCTCAGGGCATCACACCTGGACGCTCTGTCAGCACCCCGTGGATTCGTAACGCCCCGGCGTTGTTTTAGGACGTTTAGAGAGCCACTGTCAGTAAATATGTCTGGTTAGATTTTCAAAATAAAACTAATAGCAGTTTGGTTAGTTTTAGGAAAAGATCGTTATGTTTGGGGTTAAATGAACTCTGTTACCTACACGGGACACTAAAAATAATTAATGTTGACTTTTTGTTTGACACAGGAAACAAACAGCGGCCCTCTGTAAGGCTTCACCAGCCGCGTTAGCGGAGGGCTAAACAGGAAGTTAGCCTGCTCGGCCGGCAAAATCAACACGGTGGACGCTGTAGCGCTACTGCCAACTAGTGTTTGGGGGTGTAATTGCAGAATGACGGACACACCTAGCACAAAGATAAATATAGGCCCTACGCAGGAATTAAACTTTCTGCTGACACACTTTCAGCGCTGAACCATGACGCTATCTGACGCTCTGATAAACAAGCTTTCCTCCTGCATGATCAGGATATAACGGTCAGAACATATAACAAAACAAACAAATCTAAAAAGTATAAAGGATTGTGGATATAAACACTATTTTACAGCAGTAACAGAAATGTAATGATGAATACTTGTAGTGAAATATTAGATGTGGTACCAGGAGACAGCAGAGTTTCCACACACTGTTTCCTCGTACGACACTGATTGTAAAAAATGAGTCTTAAATTCGCTCTACCAGTGATTTACTTTATATATTTAAATGAATGTGCACCTGTGCGTTTGTGGACATGTATATATATGTTCAGGTGGTGGCGTGCAGTGCTGCTGTTTGTTTGTCAAGCCCACAATTATGTGAACATACTTTTATTCATCCACACTACAGAGATACTAGTTTCTCTGCAGATTCATATCAGTAATACAAAATATAATCAGAGCGGAATATTAATGGATCAATAATTATAATCCGTTAATATAAAGCAGATCTGAAAGCTACTTTAACATGACTGTGAGTGTTTCTCTGTATCATTACTCTCACTGAAGTAAAAGCTCTGTGTGTGTGTGTTGGGTTAAGGGTTAACAGACTGAATAAATGCTCTCACCTCCTCACAGTTCACTTCATTGTGCTGAGAGGCCACACCTCCTCCTCCTCCTCCTCTTTTTCTCCTGCTCTTACTCCTCCTCCTCCTCCGTGCCCCCCCCCTCTCTCCTCCTCCTCCTCCTCCTCCTCTCTTCTGGAAGAAGTACCCAGATCCTCCACATAAGTAAAAGTAGAACTACCACAGTGTAGAAAAACTCTGTTAAAGACCTGCATTCAATGTGTTCTTCACTTTAATGTGGTAGTGACAGTGGTAGTTTGTTAACCCCCCGAGGATCAATAAAGTTTTATCTTGAGCTGCAGTAAAACATCATTCCTTACTTGTTGATTGTATTTTCTGCATCATTCCTCTGAGTCTGCAGAGCGACTGCAGATTAATGTGGCGCAGCAGAAAGTGGCATAAAATGAAAACCCTCCAGTAAAGTACAAGTACCTCAAAGCTGTACTTCAGTAAAGTACTTTATGTTGCCGTAGCGACCACAGAGTCCAGGTTCTCCTGTTTTATGAGTTTGTGGCTCAGATTTAACTTTGATCTCAGATTTCTGTCTCTAATCTCTGAAACTTTAATCACCCTGTAGAGATGTGTGTGTCCGAGATCCTCCGTGTGTTCTAACTACACTAAATACACAAATATACTACACACAGGAGGTACACACTGAGGTTTGCCTCGGCCAATCACAACGCTCGCTGTTTCTGCCTCGAGGCAACAAAACAGAGAAACTGGAGAAAATACAATCTGTGAAAACACAGTGTGTCTGTGTGTGTGTGTGTGTGTGTGTGTGTGATTGTGTGTGTGTGTGTGCATGTGTGTGTGTGTGTGTGTGTGTCTGTGTGTGTGTCTGTGTCTGTGTGATTGTGTGCGTGTGTGTGTGATTGTGTGTGTGTGATTGTGTGTGTGTTTGTGTGTATGTGTGTCTGTGTGTGATTGTGTGATTGTGTGTGTGTGTGTGTGTGTGTGTCTGTGTCTGTGTGATTGTGTGTGTGTGTGTGTGTGTGTGTGTGTGTCTGTGTCTGTGTGATTGTGTGCGTGTGTGTGATTGTGTGTGTGTGATTGTGTGTGTGTGATTGTGTGTGTGTGATTGTTTGTGTGTTTGTGTGTATGTATGTGTGATTGTGTGTGTGTGTGTGTCTGTGTGTGATTGTGTGTGTGTGATTGTGTGTGTGTGATTGTTTGTGTGTTTGTGTGTATGTATGTGTGATTGTTTGTGTGTGTGCGCCTCTGTGTGATTGTGTGTGTGTGTGTGTGTCTGTGTGTGTGTGTGTGTCTGTGTGTGTGTGTGTGTGTGTGTGTGATTGTGTGTATGTGTGTGTCTGTGTGTGATTGTGTGTGTGTTTGTGTGTTTGTGTGCGCTGGGCTCCATCTGCTGTGTGAAGGGCCACTTCTCGGGGTCAAAGGTCGCTCTTTCCAATAATAGCTATTAGCAATGCTGACAGGCTTCGAGGCCACGGCAGCGTGACCAGCTTCTTCATCATCTTCATCATCCTCACAGCTTTGTCTCCTGTGAATTTAAATGATCGACTGACGCTTACTGATTCTTTAACTTTAACTCTCAGTTTAGTCGAAGCGCTGACTTCTATTTTAGTTTGAAACAAACATCTGGAGTTTCACCACACTCTGTGTGATTTCTTTAATGAGCTCTGATTTCTCTGTTGTTCACTGACAGCTGTTTCCTGTTCAGCCAGCTCCCACATCTGTGATGTCAAAGTGTCCTTGAACGCACCGACCGGGAGAGTTTAATGTAAAGACACAAAGACCTGGACGTCCTGAAAGGCTTCCTGTAAGCAGAGCTGTTGCTGCGTCTGGAGGAGAAATGTCTGTGGGCAGGCTGAGGCCCCGCCCACTCGCCTCCGTTTGACTTTAGAAACAGAGAATTAAAACGAATCCACAGCAGCGTTTTAGCTGCGTATCAGAGTTGATCTCCGTCCACATTAAAATGACTGAAAACGCACATCTAGTGGCTGTTCAGGTGCACTGGGCATGATCGTGCCGCTGTAAACAGGAAGCAGATGGTCCTTTCCGAGTTACAGAAGGTTTGGTGAAAGAATAAAGTCCTGCAGACGAAGAACCAGATTTTATTTTGCATGGACCAATAAGGAGCTGGGACTGTTTCTGAATGTAACCCGGAGTTAAAAGCGGCAGAAAACAGACTGGGAGCCGTCGCAAAATAAATGACATGCACAGTCCAAGTGTAGGCTGGAAGGGTTTTTATCACGGTACAGAATATTTTAATAAAAACACCAAAACTAAAACTTTGTCAGCAGCATCGTGTTTCTGCTTTGTATGACTGATGAGAGCCAATCAGAGAGCCGAGTGTGAGCGTCTGCGTCATCGTTTCTTTGTTATTGAACCGCAGTGTTTCCAAACTTTTTTTCCGTTTCAGGTTCTTAATTTTCGCCGTTTTAGTCTGGACGGGACGAGCAAACGTAGCAAAAGGTCTGTTTTAAAACCAAAAGGCAGCGGTGTGGGCGGGGCCTTAGATTTGGCTCTTGAGGGAGCTGCTCTCCTCACACTGGGGGGGTGAGTTCACAAAGAACCGCTAACAGCACCATGAACGCATCATCTGAACCATCTCGAGGGTTTTTCAGCAGAGGGCAGTTCGCTCGTGTTTTACGTCTGCTAAATATTAATCTGCTCTTTCCTGTAGCGTCCCAGTAACATTTGTTCCTAAAGGGAAGTGAGGCAGCACATCAGTCGACAGGATGAAGCAACGTTTGAGCCAAAACATTTTATAAAGAACAAGAACGTTCCACTTACATCTTTAACATGTTTGATCTGAACGAGAACACATTCAAATTATAACTATTCTAATTATCTAGTAACTCCCCCATTATTCTGAGCTTTCAAGGTGGCGTGGTTTGGACACCTGACCCTAAAGAACAGAACCTCTGGCTCCTTGTTAAATGATGACAGTGAATTTCAGCTTCTTCCTGCAAAACAAAGCCGTATAGAAACAGTTTATTTCCTTCAATCACTCAGAAGAAGAATCTGCACAGCTGATGTAGAAGCAACATTTACTTATTTATTTTATTCATTGATTATTGGAACCTTCAGTACTTTTACTTTTGTTATGCTTCACACTGTCTACTGTCTGTCTTTGTTTTTTTGTCCACGGCGAGACCAAAAGACCTTCGGGCACACGTCCAGAACCTGAACCTGCTCTTTCAGTCATGTGGTCTCTCAGTTTGGAGTCTGTAGTTATTTGGGACGCTTTAACTCTGCGTCTCGGCTCTGATTGGACTTTTTGTGAGTCTAATCTGGCAGCGCCGTTATTTTCCTGTTGTTCAGATACACCTCATATCATTAACTCCCTCATCACTCTGCTCTGTCTCCATCTGAAACCTCTGCTCCGCTGAATAAATACCATTAATTCAGTTTAATTCAGTGTTACTGAGGTGAGTATTCAGCTGCTTTATCTCAGAAACACACACGTGGGCCCTGAATGAACGTGTTAATGATTCTCGTTGAGTTAATTAAGAGTCCATTCATGAGAGCCATTGTGTTCATTATCTTCTCTACAGCGACCCCCCCCCCAGACTGCATCACCATGAAACGTTCGCCCTGCACCAGTAAAAATGAATAAACTAATTGTAAAATAATAACATGTGTGACATACTGCTGCCTGCTGGGCTGGTGTTTGTTAGCTCGCAGCCTCTCAGCCCGGCTCGCTGTAATTACACGTTCTCAGAGTCACTTTTGATGGAGAGCTGCTTTGTGCGGCCGAGCGGTTAATAGTCATGTGGCTCGTCGCTCATCAGAGACGCCGTCAGAGCGCCGTTCAATAAAACAAAAGGTGAACAATAAAATTTAAGAGCTTTGTTTGAGGATCAGCTTGTTATGTTCTGCAGCTAAATGTGTTTATAGAGCTGTAGGTGGATAAAGGTTATTTTATTAGCATTAGCTTTAGCAGTAAAATTAATATGATTAAAGTCTTTTGAAGTAAGAAAATGTCATGTTCATGGAAAGCAACACAACAAAGTTCAGGTGCTCGGTTGTAGAAGTTCAGTGTAGTTGAGCGACTGTAGCTGGCAAGCTAACTGCTAACATGCTAGCCAGCCTGGAACATGTTGCTTGTCAAACCCAATAGCCCAGCTGTTTGAGCTGTGGCTAGCTTTCAGTTAGCTGATGTCCTGTGTATTACAGATTCTTGAGAAACAACTTTCTGCCAACCATGGTCAGCTAGTTAGCATGCTAGCTAGCTTACCAGATTATGAGCTCAGACCATCTGTTCCACTTTATGGAGCATTTATACCGAGTGAGGTTACAAATTTGATTGCATGATTCAGCTATGCCATAGCCTCAGTTTGGACCCTGGCTGCATTCAGTCAAAAGTCAGCTGACCGCTTCACTCTGCTACAGCTGGCCGCTGTACAGTTGTATGGAAAATGAAGATTCAACAGATTGCATTATGGGTTATTGTCTTTACCTGAAGACCGCATGTGAAAATAAATTCCAACAAAACGGCAAGAGAAAACAACTTTATTTTGTGTAACACTAGTAGGCGTCTGGGCGAGCACGTCTATTAGATGCCTGTAAAGTTAACAACATGTTCGTTTTAAAAGTCAGACCTTCTGCTACGTTTCCGCCTCTCCTTCAGACTAAAACGATGAGTCCGAACGCCTGAAACAGAGTTTGAAAACGCTGCTGAGCGTGTTAGTGCGAACAGATGATGACGATGATGCAGACGCTCACGTCGGCTCTCATCAGTCATGCAAAACAGAAACACGATGCTGCTGACAGAAGTTTAGTTCTGGTGTTGTTATTAAAAAACACTGTTCCACTCCTCGCTGTCGGTCCTGTTCTTCGTTCGTCACTAGTAGAACTTTCTTCTTCAGCCGAATCTTCTGCAGCGGCTGAGTAGACCATCTGCTTCCTGTTTACACTGCCACGCACATGCTCAGTGTATGTGAACGGTCACATGATGTGCGTTTTCATTCATTTTAATACAAACGGATATCAGTTCGGATTCGTAGCTAAAACTGATCCCTGGAGACATCCTGATACATTTATTGCTCCTTCAGATTTAAAACTAAAACTACTAACAGAGGTTTAAATAAGTTTTAAAAAAGAAGGAAACCTGCCAAGAACAAGTCCTGACAGAGCGGCTGAATCACAGCTCATGAAGGAAAGACAGGATCATCGAAGGAAGGCAGAAAAGCAGAAAACAACACTTGTGGAAGGAAGAAGGAAAAGAAGAAGTGCAGGAACAATCAAAGGAGAAAGGCTCAGTGAAACTCGGCCTGCCTGAGCCGTGAAATTGCATTCTGGGTCGTGATCTTCCTCCTGTCAGCGGCAGCGGGGTCGGACTCGGGGGCCCCCGGAGGTCCCGGGCTCTTTAACCTGATTATGGGGCCGACGGCTGCTGAGAAGCAGAAGAGATTCATCAGCGAGGAGGAGCGGCGATAAAGCAGCAGGCAGCTGCAGCCGCCGACCGACTCCACAACGCCGCAGAGGCTGAATGCACAGATTAGCATGAGAAAGCAGGGAGGAGGCGTGAACAGCAGCTCCCACTCTGCAAACACAGCCAGAGAAAAGAGAAAGACAAACACACAAGCGCCGAGCCACACGGCCCGAATGTGATTTCACACATGCTCCGTTTGACTCAGAGCCAGACTGGCTTAATAATTCAGGCCGGGAACCGAACGTCAGCCGACCTGCAAACACTTTACTGTTTCTACCAGGAGAACGTGGCTGTTCTCACCACCCCCTGCCTTCACTTTCAGGTTAGTCTGTTTATTCATTTAAACACAGCGGGAGAACATTAACATATAAAGTCTAAACACAAAGACAAACACACAAAAGTCAGGTTTGTAAAGCAACAAGGGAATTCAGCTTCACATAGAAGAAAAACAGCAGAGGCGAATATAAAGGCGTTTAAATACAATCTGTAAAAAGAGTCAAATAGAAAATAAAAACAGGATCATTTACCCTGAATGGCTCCTATAGTTCATCCTGATCTCTGTTAGGAAGCTGTTCACTTTCCAACAACAACAATAAACAACAGGAGATAAAATACAGAGTGAAACGTATGATGGCTCTGACCATCTGCACTGAATTCTACAGTGAACAGAGAGCTGAGCTGCTGTGCTCATGTTTTGAATCCAGTCAGCATCCTCGCAGCTGCATTCTGGACTGCAGGCGAGTAAATGCAGACCAGTGATCCAGATGTGATGTAATGACGGTCTGGATTATTTGGCTCGTGTTTGAAAAACGGCTCTCAGCTGGTAGAAACTATTACAACAAGCTGATTTATTTATGACGACGGAGCTCAGAATCAAAGACAGCACTCAGGTCTTTTGCCTGTGACTTCAGATCCAGATCCAGGCGGCTCCTGGCCTCAGAGGGGCCACAGAAAATGACTTTGGTTTTATTGCTGTTTAAGTGAAGCAGATTATTTGCCATCCAGGGTTTAATGTCCTGGAGTCAGTCCAGGAGAGGCTGTAGGGAATCAGCAGAGTTTCATCTGCGTAGAAGCGACAGGAGATGTTGTATTTCCTAATAACGTTTCCAAGAGGAGCAGGGACATGAAAAATAGATCCGGTCCCAGGACGGATCTCTGGCAGAGGAGGAAGAACACTGGCCGACAGCCACATTTGTTTCAGATGTAAACCAGTTTAGAGATGTCTTCTTATTAACTTAACCAAGCCGCTGTTCAGGTCTAAAGGATGTCACGTCTGTGCTGAACCCGACCGAGATCCAGGATCTGGTTGGTTTTCAGGAACAGTTCACAGTTTTCTCTTTTAGAAACATCTGGTCATTTAGGCTGATAGTTACTTATGATTTGTGAGCAGAGGCAGGACGGCTGCCTGTTGTGAGAACAGGTTGAATCATCACTGAGGGGATTTAGGTTTGGGATGTCTGTATCTAAGGGGGGGGGCACAGAGTCCTGGATAGCTGAGCAGGAGGAGCTGAAGAAATAGCAAACTCAGCAAACTGCAGAGAGGGAGAATGTGTTAGAGGAAAAGTAAGCAGAGGTTTGACAGTGAACTATAAGGTGGCGTCAGTACAACAGGCCTGTGATCAGACAAGCCTGAATCCTGAATATTAACAGGATCAATAGAAACAGGCGTTTGGGGCCCAGACACACAAACAGCTAGGCGGAGCAGGAAAAGGTGGTAAAGGCAAAGAAAAACAAATCCACAAGACACAAAAGGACGCTGGAACACGAGAAACCAGGTACAGGCAGGACATGATGAGAGACGAGTGATTCACATCAGACAATCAGGGAGCAAAACAAGACACCGGGACCAGAACTGAGCCGTAAAACACGAGGTCAACAGTTCTGTATGTGGAGTCAGCTGCACCTAAAGTTTGAAGCATCAAACAGATTTATGTATTTATGATTCTGGGAATGTAAAAGGGAAGATTACTGTGGTGCTACTGGTAGATGACAAAGTCTGTATGTTATTACAGGATCATTCAAATGTTGTACTTCTACCTTATTTTGCCAAATTTAGTTGTTAATATAAAAGTATTAAACACTGACACGTGTTCAGAAAGTGAAGTGGAATTTATTTAAATGTCCAGTGTAACACAGTGTAAACTGTTATTGGGCCCTGTGAGCTTGATGAGTTCGGTTTGTGGCAGAACTTTGACCTTTTGTGTGACCCTGAGAAGAAGCAGCTGATATAAGACTCTTCTTCTCTGCTTCTTTAACTTCACAGAATGTGTTTTATATTCTGTTCAAACTAAATCTGATGTCAGCAGGACCGTATGACTAAGACTGTGGATGTAGAGATCCACAGAGATGCTGGAAGGGGCCCATCAAGAATACAGGGGCCAGAATTTACTGATTTACATCAGTAAATTTCAGAAGCAAAAATCCATGTGGAAAGAAACCGGAGGACCTAAACACACCTGAGTGTGACTGATCCAAACTCTGAAACCCTCCTTGAAAACCATCTCTGCATCACCACACAACAATAACTGATTTCAGGATAAAGCTGTAGGGTTCTGAATAAACAGGGACCGCCTCAGACCGCCTCAGACCCCCTCAGTGCCTGCAGAGAAACTGGATCTGAGAGTAACAGGAGCTGCAGCACGGAGCTGGGGTTACATTAATCACCGTCATGCTCCTGACCAATCAGAGGCGAGCTGATCTACAGTCAGCCTGCTGTATCTGTAAATGTCATGAAGTATCAGTTATCTGCAGAGAGACGCTTGTTTCTGAAGCGGCGACCTCGGCGACCGCCTCTCCTCAGACGCTCTGACTCGTCGACGCGTTCAGCCTCCAGCAGGACGACCTATCAGAGCTGAGCAGATTACTGCACACACACTTTACTGCAGAGGCAGGAACATAATTATCTGCAGCGCTGCCGTCCTGCTGGATCTGAGGGGAGACGTGGTCTTTATCAGTCTGCTTCATATCTGAGGAGTCGGAGAGGCGTGAAGCTTCCAAAGTTTAACCATCGATACCAAAGTTCAAACTGAGGTCAAAGCAAAACTCACCGTACGTTTAATTTACTACCAGGCAGAAACCATCTTTGCTTTGACTGTTAGCCGTGTGGCTAACTTAGCGGTCTTAAAGCGGCCCTGAATGAGCTCCAGAACCAGAGACGTCACATTGTGAACGCACCTCGCCGGCTGAACTTTAGTTTGACCCAGCAGACCTGAAGGTGACATCACTGCTTCCTGGAGGATGGTGATGTCACCGGCCGATGCTTCCCGCTGATAGGACGATGACTCACCCAGCAGGCGACGCTCGGCCCGCGGGCTGCAGGGTGTAATCTTTAATCTCGCCTCGGTCGGTCCTCTGCCGCTGATTCCTATCTGACTTATTATTTTCTGTATCTGCCTCTGCAGAGTAATGAGGTTCCAGTCCAGTAAACAGCAGCGCCTTCCTCCGCTCCTCCTGCTGGGATTCAAATGACACATTACGTTTGGAGGAGGAGGAATATTTAGTTCCTCTGCACGCCCAGCTGGGCGTTCACTCCCACACTGTTCCACTTGTCTTTGTTCTGCAGGTCTCTGCTCAGGATGACGGTTTGTAATATGGAGATAAGGCTCAGGAGGAGAAACGTCCTTTTGATAATGTGAATGTAATCAACAGGCAGAGAGAAGCCAACAGAGAGGCTGAGGAGCAAACTGAACCATGAGGCTGATGTGATGAAGAGAACAGAATAAAGTCACAATGTTTCATGAAAATACGTCTGTTTGTGGACTCGGGTCATTTCAGCAGCTTCAGGACAAATAAGAGCAGAAAACCTGCCCTCACCTGTTTCTGGAAAAATCTTTTTCTCTATTTTGACCGTTTTTCTCCGAACAGAAGGATCTGCAGGATCTCTGAGCTCTGAGCTCATTGGTTCCTCACACTTATACAAACTAACCCAGCTGAACAAGTCGCCGTCGCTGAGGTGGAACGTCGCTGTAAACAGTGTTGGGCAGTAACTGTAATAATATTACTTTTCCCAGAAACTAGTAGTGTAACTAATTACTTTTCTAAAACAGTATATTATTACAGTTACTAATGAAAGTAACGCTGCGTTACTGAACGCACCTTCTTTGACTGTGAGCAGCTCAGCGATAGTTAACGTAGATAAAGTCAGCTGTTAGCCAAGAAGAACGGAGAACGAGCGAGAGAGGCGTTCTGTCCACAGCTGGAAGTATCACCATCATTGTGCCACAGTCTAAGAGGCAAAACTCAGTCTGTTGTAAACTGTGACAAGAAAAACATGAACATTTCTACATCTGATTTACTGAAGCATCAGCTGAAGCAGTGAAACTTACAGAAAGAAACAGCTGCTGCTGATGCTCGGACTCGTCAGGAGAGACTCGTCAGGAGAGCAGTACTGTTACTGCAGTACTGTTACTGCAGTACAGTTACTGCAGTAACAGTACTGCAGTCCTGGAGTACCAAGTTAAATGAAACATGTCCGTCCTGCATCAGTTCCAGGCTGGTTCCTCTGCAGGTATAAACCATCCTGCCGACAGCCTCCCCCACGTAAGGAAAATAAATATTGGTTTTATTGTGGTTGTAATGATTATTTATGGAGCCAGCGGGGAGGCGGAGGACGGATGAAGACGGCGGCGTTATCAGCTGATGATAATCAGGGTATATGGGTTTCCAGCGGGACGATGCATCACGTGCTCTGCAGCAGAGACTGTGTTCACAGCGGCTGATTAATGGACGCAGAGTAAAAGCATCTCCACACTTTAACTACCCGCTGCCCTCATCATCACTTATATTCTGAGCTGTGGTCCTCGTCCCCTGATGATCAGGGGCTGGTTGTAGTCCTGCACATGATTCACGTGGATCGTGCTGCTCAGGAAAGCTTTGGTGGAACAAACATCGAGCTGTGTGCTGGACAGATAACTGCAGGTCTTCAGACGGCCTCTGAACATTATCAGGCTCTGTAGACGCTGCCTTTAGCTCAGTTAGCGGTCCTGTTAGCTGGCTCTGCTCGGACTGGGAGCTCGGAGCACCAGGGGAGTGTTTGTTTGGAGGAAGAGGTTTTCAGGCCCAGCGGGGGAGTGCTGCTGGGGAGCGGAACAAGAATGAGCTCCAGAACTGTTAACAGATTTACTGATAATTCTCTTTCTCAGCCCTGAACTCAAATCACTTGCTGATGTCCCAAAATATAGATTATAAACATGCAACACGCCGTCATCATCTGGACTAAATGTCCATTTGCACACAAGAAATATCCAAATCTAACAAATTCTCCCATATTTACGGGGATGTTTCGTGCTCCCCAGAGGACGAACCCTTTTTGCTGCAGGAACTGTGAGAAAATATCTCAGAGACTCAAATTCACACGTAAACACACCCAATCAATCCCCATATTGTTAACTTTAAAATGAAATGTTGACATGTTGAAATGCGGCAGAACGTAGAACAGCAGCTGTAAAAGTGACGGAGAGAAGAAGAAGAGTGAGGGCTTCAGGACGGATGGCCGGGCTCCACAGAGCATGCCGCTCACATATTTCTCTAAGAATAGAAACATGAAAATAAAGAGTAAAACCTGCAGTAATTCTTCTGCATGAATGATTCTGATTATTTTTGAGTGCCAGCGTTGACAGGTCTGCACATATGAACCCTATAAATCACTCTGTGTGCTGCTGATGCTGAAGGTTCTCTGGCAGGTAAAGACACCTGTGAGCAGCTCCTGCGCTGTGTTTCCTTACAGGACATCTGAGCCAGATCAGGTGCAGAACCTCAGCTCTCACAGAGACACAATCAGCTGTTCTCAACATGGCTGCCAGCCAGACATCAGGAGGGTTTCATCTCTCTATAAACCTCAGCCTTCACAGCGAGGAGGAGAGTCTGAAGGGTAAAAGTCATTTTGATTGGACGTCTGGTGAAATGGAGCGAAGCGGGAGGAGGAGCTCCTGATGAGGCGTGAACGACACCCCGGCTGATTTATTTAAACGGCAGCTCGAGCGGCCGACTCTGTCAGAGCGGGTCATCGCCTCCCGAAATGAACGCTGATGTCAGGAAGGAGGGAGAGCTGCTACAAGCCTGTGGGGCGAGAGTCAGCAGGTCTGTATGTAGAGAGAGAGAGCGAGCTGAGTGCAGTCTGCTGGCTGGACTCCAGAGAGTGAGGTCATTAAAGCAGCGGTGCACTCAGTGACACAGAAAGACTGCAGCAAACGCTCAGCAGCGTCTGTTTTATCGGCTCGCTCAGGTGTTCACACGCTGCTGCAGATTGATCTCCACCAAACAAACATTAGCTTCACTCCACTTCTATAAAAACCACTGCAGAGACCTGGATCCTGCAGCAGAGACACGATCCATCTCAGCCAGACACAGTTTTTATCACTTACATCATTATTGTGGGAGAACCTGAGATCTGCTAATAATAACCAGATTTAAATAGTTTGATTCAAGGTCACATTTTCAGTCGGGAGGAAGTTGCTGCATGTGATTTAATTACAAAATAAGTTTAGTGGGGAAAAAAGGTTGGGTGTAATTATCTTACAGATAATATAGAAAATGTTCATGATCACATTCAATGATTCACACATCTGAATGTTTCCTGTAAAACGCTCGGCTGTATGTTGAATAACATTCATGTTTCATGTGCAGTGTCTTTCCATTTTCAGCCACAGCTGATTGGTTCTCCACCCGTCTGCCACTTAAACTGCCTCTTTGGAAAATAATTAACAGCTGAAAACATCCATTAGAAATTTAGAAAAGTGATTCATGTGTTTCATTACTTTGAGAAAGCAACTGAAACCCTACTATTGAGGGTAACTATAATGCAGTTGTTGGCAATAGGTGGCCTGCGGGCCAGAACCGGCCCGTCAGTAATAATATATGTTTCGCTGCCAGATCGCTTTATTAGCAATAAAATAAAAAATAAATAAGCTGATAGCAGCTGGTGCTGAAACAGAGTTCAGCCTGACAGAACGTAGCAAAACATTTTTAACAGAAATGGTGGAGCCTCGATCAGCCTGCTGTGAACGCACGTACGCTGCATTTTCCTGCCTTTTCAACACAAACTAATCGCAGCTGATTGGGTAACACCTGTGACACGCCCACCAAACAGGAGGAAACGTACCTCGAAGCCTGTTGCTGAATGTTGCAAGGAAACGCGTTCAATTTGAAAACGTTTCAAACCGGTGCGAAACATTTTGAGTTTGAACTCTCCCCTGATCAGCCAGGACAGCTACAGTTATTCATATAGTCACTTCCTGTTAAGTGATTGTGCCTCAAAAACAAAAGCGCAAGAACGTTTTTGCAGCAATGCTTCATGTCGGGTTTATTGAGAGCTTTTACTTTGAAAAGTTCTGAGGGACATCTGGAAGAGACTCTGGCTGAGTTGACACTCCTCTGAAAAAGCCGTAAACGTGTGATTGGATTCCTGAATCTGTTCGGGGAAATGAAAATAAGCATCCACAGGTTTATGAATCCAGATCAAACGCCGGGCGCGAACACACTGCAGCTCATGCTTTATTATGAGCCTCTGCAAAAGTGTCCTTTTATTCAGTTTGTTCAACAAGGGAGGGAAGAAATATCTGCAGTGAGCTGGATGGAAACCTTCCACAGGAGTCCTGCACAGTACAGACAGAGCTAAAGGTGCAAACAAGACTCAGAGATTTAAAATGATTTGATTTTGTTCTGCCTGTAACGGCTCGATGTCAGACTGCTGTGACAGGCTGATGGGTAACTTTTACATTTCCATAGTAACCTCCTCTCAGCAGGTCGTTACAGGAGACTGAACTGTGATGATTTGCTCCAGTCACAGCATCACAACACAGCTACAGTTACAGACACAGGTCAACTCAGAGGACCCAGACCCAGACCAGACCCAGACACCAGTCAGAGCAGGATTCTGTTTGTTTGATTACTTAAACAGAAGGACGACTGAACAGGCAAAGTCAGCAGTTTCCAAAACGAAGCACAAACCCAAAATCAGAGCAGGGTTCTCCAAAGGGTTTGGACAGAACACTCGACACTCAATGAGAACAGAACCTAGAACATTAAATACAGCTGCAAACGAGCAGGGAGGGAGCGGACAGGTGAGACACATCAGGTAATCAGGACAACAGGAAGCAAAACCTCCACAAACAGGAAGTAAAGCGACAACAGACCAGGACGACAGTAAACAGAATAAAACTGAACGCCTGCAGAGCTCACAGACAAAACCTGAAGTAGAACACAGAGGAGTGAAACAACAACTCAGACACAGAACCCTGACAGTCACAGAAAGAACTGGGACTAAATGCTGACCACAAACCCAGACTGGATCTGACAGTCCGACTCTCTTTGGAGGAGCTTTTGACCTGACTGGTGGTGAAGGAGCTGCAGAGTGTTGGACGTCTTCCAAACTGCAGGTCGAAACAGGCATTTCCACTGATAATGGATGAACCGGGTGGACAGAACCGGTGTCAGTCCATTAACAGCAGCTGTCTTCACACCCACCGACGGGGTTTTAAGTACACGGTGCACAACCGGCAGGTTTTTACAGTCCGCTCCATCTGCTCCGCCATCAAACCGCCATCAGCTGAACGACAGCGTCAGGCTCTGAGGGGAAACAGGGTGTGTTCACATCTGTGACATGTCGAGCAGCAGCAGCCTTCCTGTCTCTAACAACCCGTTTGGACGCTCTGGGGAGCCTTTAGAGTCACAGATCAACGCACTGGGTGAAGACCAGCAGTGTCACTAATAGCAGGTGGAGGATTTAAGTAACAGAGAAAGGAGGTGTTGGAGCCAGAAACCAGACTTTAGTCCAGGAGACTGGTGTTCGTTTCCAGGGAAACAAAGAGTCAACATTATCTTTTCTGTAGTGAAGCTCTGTAAGTTCAGGATTTTAACCCAAACTGTGATCTTTTCCTGAACCTAACCAAACTGTGACGTTTCATTTTCTCACTCAGCTGAAGCTTTTATCCAAAACGGCTTCCAGCTGCTGAATAAGTCAGAGGTCACATCTGCTCAGGGAGACGTTGGTGAATGTGTCACAGTGGGAATCGAACCCGGGTCTCTCACACAAAATGAATGTGTTTCATCCCCTGAGCCTGCCCCTCACTCATTATGCAATATTTTGATTTGAAAAGTCTGAGCAGACGTTACATATTTATTCTTAATAACTTGATACGAGCAAAAGCATTAAGGTACAAAGTTTATGAGTCATCACAGCACAAACCTGTAGTTCCTTCATGCTACACACACAACACATAATATATTAAATATGGTAACATAAAATAAAACAACATATACAGACACGTGTGCACCCTGAACTCTCCACAGAGCACCTTCTGAATCCGTCCTGACATGTTGGTGCACCGAGCTTCATCCATGTGAAACACAGAGTCTTGCTCTGACAGCTCAGAACGTGGACCACCTGCCGAGTGCTTGATCCGGGACGCTGATGGGGCCGGTCTCTGTAACGATGTGGGCTCAACAGTCTCTGAACTATGTTGGTCAACATGAGTCCCATTCAGTCCAGACCGGATCTTAAGAGCAGAATTAAGTCCAAGCTGAAGGGACAGAAGAGGTTAAATTAATTAAACGGCTCTGACCAAGCGTCCACACGTGACCATGTGTCGTCTGTTACGGATCATGTTTCTGACATTTGTCACGAGACACCATTTCAGCCTCAAACCCACATCGTCACGGTTACACACAGTTTGCTGCATGACCTCGAAGCTGAAGCTCAAACAAACATAACCGCACACGGTCAGAACGCTCTCACGCACTGATGGTGTAAACAGAAGAGGCCGTTGCCACGGTGACGTCACCTCTTGGTTTGTTAACTACTGTTTTCGTCTCCGGTTTGACGTCTTGGTTTTTGGAACCACATTTGGACGAGAGGGCGGAGCAGCACAGCCGACTGTCCTGACAGGTCGCCGTGGCGGCGGCTTGTTTCTTCCGGATGTTTCTCTGAGGCTCTCGCAGGTTTCTGTCCGTCCCATCGATCTGAGGGAGCTGCTGTTGTTTCCTTCATTAACAAGCCGAGGTTGTGTTCCTGTTTATTCATCCCTGCTGCCTGCCGGATTGGAACTATTGATCCAAATCGATTTCCTCAGCGTCCACACCGCAGAGGCATTCTGCGGCTTCACTGCGAGCTCGACCTGCTGCTCCATCTGTGAAACTATAACTTTCTTAATGTCGGCAGCTTCGGTTCCGCAGAGCTCAGCGCGAGATCACGATGTGATTAGAGATCATTTCACCCTTCAGACTGACCCGCCGTGCTGCAGAGACCTGACATGACCTGATCGATTTAGCTGCTGAGCTGCCTGAAGGTGAGGCCACTTGTGTCAGAGGAAAGACAGACAGGTATTGATCTCACCTGAAGCATAACTTCCTGTTTGTGGAATCTTACACAACACGTTGCTGCCTGACGGTCAGGTGTTTAAACCATGAAGCTGTTGTTTTTACCTTTTTGCAGCCGCTTTAATACAAACCTAACAAACCTAACAAACCTAACAAAGCTAACAAAGCTAATAAACTCGGGGAGAATCCACAGAAACAGAGTCAGCTCCCCGGCTGAGACAACAATCCAGCCAACAGCTGCTGAGACGTTTCAGTGGACGACTGACCGACCAACATTATCTGTAAGTAAAGCAGCAGAGCTCAGTTTAACGATCTGATTGGCTCCTTCAAACCCTGATGTCGGGGTCTTTCCTGAGGGGAAATGATAATTGAGACCTCTGCTCCCATGGTGCACCTGTGCAGCTCTTGGATCAACAATGAAATGCCCCGAGAGGTGTGAGAAGAGGCCGGGGTCATCCAGGAGGTCAAAGGTCAGGACGTCCGTCCTCTTTATCCCGTTTCAGTACAACAAGCAGCCGTCCTGAGACGTTTCCTCTGAGCTCGCTCTTTTTCTGCTTCAATCTGAAATCATCTCTTCTTTCTCAAAACGTTCAGCTTCAGAAGACCAAACAGGAGAAAAGCTGTTTGGTGTCTCTGACTTTGGAAACTAAAGGACGTCTCCATGACTAAAAAACGATCCTTTCACTGAACGTCTCCTGTTTCCTGTTTGGTTTGTGCTTTTCTGCCTCTGAGTTAACTGTGACCTGCTCAAACTGTGGGAACAAGTGAAAACTGATATTTTTACCTTTAGAGCTGTAGCTGAATCTTTAAACTGTCCCTCCAGGACTTGGCGGGCCGGACCCTGACCCTGCATATTTAAACCAGCAGCAGGTTTGGATGTCTCAGAGTCTCTGACGTCCCTCTCAAAGTGTTTCCTGTATGTTCGACCACGACGCTGCACGTTCTGCAGAAAGGTTTCCCCGCTTTGGTGAGGAACATCTGGATCCTGGTCTTCACCGTCCTTTGCTGTTGCTGCTGCAGGTAAATGTGAGACGTTGGTATCACGTCTGCTGACGGACCTCAACGTTTTGCAGGAAATGGCGCTGAATTCAGGGGGATTGTGGGATTTGTGCGACATCATGAGGAGCTGATTCAAATAGGATTAAATAACTAACAATAACATTTTTGTACTTTTATGTTAGGAAGATTTTGAAGCATCTGACCTGAGAACTGCACTGACATCAGTTACCTGTAACAGTTTGAATTACTTGTACAAATAAAGTTTGACTGTTTGATTAACACAGTCGGCAGCCTGCAGTCGGTCATATTAATATTAGGACGACACAGACGCTTCCTGTGAGATCTGTGTGAAAGTCTGAGAGAGGTTTCACTGTAACGAGGCCTCTCTCTCTCTCTAATGTCACCGTCTCCTCGTTCTGCCCTGATATAAATGATTTTTCCGATGACCTTTCTGAATTAACTGCATCATATAAAATATCACTTAATCTGGCATTTTCCACTTTTATTACTGCGATCATACATCCGTCATCACGGCAGCTGTTTGTGTCGGAGCGGCTGAGTACTGATGCTGTTCAGAGACCAGAGTGTGTTAATGTGAGTTTATCAGCGGCGTCGTAAAGCTTAACGACGGCGACGTACAGACATATGGCCGACAGAAAACATCTCCCATCAGGCCTCTGTAACCTGGATAATTAAAAAGCCTCGCCGACTTTTACTGTCTCGCTTCTCCATAAAACACTTCTTCTGTGGTTTTTATATCGTTCACCTGCTCGTCTCCGTCGTCAGGACCATCGGAGTCTGAGGAGGTTTTCAGATTGTCGCCGTAAAATAATGACTTACTGCTCCTTTATTGTGGAGCTGGGTCGTGTTCTGGAAGAGAATCAGAAACCATCAGGACAAAATATCTGCGTCTTTGATCAAAAGTTAAAGCTACAAGGAGTCTGTGGACAGAAAAACTCCCAGGGTGCATTTCACTGTCAAACATCCAATCACAGCTTCAGATTCCAACAATGAGCTGAGCTGATGATTACAGGGCTGAGAAACTGAATAAGCAGGACGCTGTGTAACAGCAGCAGCTCCTCCAACACAAGGTCCTAATGTAACAGGATGGACGACATCAGTACTCAAGAAACGGACTCACCGGCCCCCCTTTGTCATGAGGACCCACTAATAGTCCAGTTGCCAGCTGTTCGGTTGACTGTGGTGAGGCGTCTCCACGTGTTCAGTCTTGTAGCTGCCGTGTCAGGATTTGAGGCTCGATCATGAGAAGGAATCCGGTTGCAGGCGAATCTGAAGACGAGATGATTGTTTGATTGCGAGCAAGCGAGACAAAAAGACAACGACTCTCACTTCAGACGAGCAGCACGGCCGAGCTTCTCTAGACATAATAGGTGTTCTGTCTTATTTTCCAGGATTATTGTGCCAACATGCCGGCTCGCTGCGCTGGATGAAAGGTACAGAGCCGCAAAGTCGGGTCAGATTTGATCCGGTCAGTGCTGGAACAGGAGTGACGTTTCAACAGGTGGTGAAAGCACACACAGTTACAGGATTAACGCCCCGGTATTTAGTTCAGTGTGAATGAATGACTGAGGTGTGTTGGGTAGACGGTCCGTCCACGTTTACTGCAGGATCTCTGTGTGGCTCAATGATCCGGTCTGGACTGGATGTCAGGTCTGGGCTTAAAAGGGGGCTGATTGGCATGATCACGCTCAGGTGTGCAGAATGCTGGTCTCAGGCAGGTGAGAGAGAGAGGAGAGAGAGAGAGGGTAACATCCACTGTGGTACCTGATCTGTTCTGCACATGAGTTCAGGGTCGGGCTGGTGACTTCAGCTGTTTCTCAATCTGGGTTCTTGTCTTGTGTTCTTGTGGACTCAGTCGCAGCCAAAGTCCGGTTCCAATTCAAAAGTCTGCATCCAAACTGGTTGAGTCCGAGCTTTAAAGCACAGAAGTCCAAACTTGATGAACTCAGTATTGAGAAACAGCCACAGTGGTCAGCAGTTTATTTCTTCATTCAGAGATGATGAATCAAAGAGTCAATGATGGATTCAATCTGAATATTAAAGCGACTTGGATTGCTGGTTCCAGATCAGAAACCATCTTATTGCTTCCATACAAACAGCAAAATGTGGAGAAATGTGTCCACAGTGATGGTTAGTGGGTGGAAGATTTCACGATTCAGAATAAATCTGACGGTGTTCATTTGGACGTTAAAGGCAGAGAGCAGGTAAAGAGGTGAAAGCTTCTGAAGCTGAAGCTCGTCTTTGTGACAAAGGAGCAGACAGAATGAGGTGGACTTGCTATTTTCCTGAAAATGAAAGGCTCTTATCAGAGTTCACGGCTGTCTGAGCAGCAGGACGGGCTCCTCTTCCTCTGCACTTACATAACGAAGATAAACGAGGCGCTTCGCACTTCACACAGTAACCAGATTAATTACAGTTAATCATGTTGGATGAAGAGCGGAGCGGCTGCTGATTGGCCTGTCGCTTTGATGCATTACCTCTTCAGAGGAGTCATAGCGCCCGCCGAGGCTGCTGGGAAACCTGGAGCTGGACGTGTCTCCCCTGGAATTTAAATAAAGTTCTGTGAGTTTGAACAGGGTGTGTGCGTTCCATTGATCCTGAACGCCACCCTGACTTCGACACTGAGGGACCGACAGCTGTGCAACACGTCAGGTCACATCACCTGGTCTCTGTTCAAACAGGTCTGGAATCAGCCGAAGGAAATCCCAGTATGGGAATGGAAAGGTCACTGAACAACAGGTCCAGCACATGGTTAGCCTAGCTTAGCATAAAGGGAGGCTATGAAGCTGCCTGATCATGTGACTCCTGTATTCCTGGTGTCTGGAGAATGTGAGTCCTGGACTGGATGTGAGGCTTTAGGTTTAGAAAAACATTGTGATTTGGGTTAAAATAAGCAGATCGCAGACATCAGTGAGCGACGCTGCTTAAAGGTGCAGTGTGATGTTTCTGAGGATCCACTGATGCAACATAAAATCCATAACTATGTTTCCTGTGGAGTTTAAAGACCTAAGATCTCCAGACACCGCAGGTCCTCTTACATGGAAGGTGCCATGTTTCTACAGTAGCCCCAAAAGGACAAACTGCTCTGCAGAGCCTCACTATGCTGAATATGTATGAAGAAGAAGAAGAAGAAGCTCGAACACAGTCCGTCCACCTGTTTACACGGACTGCTACTGTCGTCTGGCCACTAGAGGTCGCTGCCTCAGTAAAGGTAAATCTGGGTGATAATAAGCTGCAGTTGTTTTTCTGACAGGCTGCAGATGATCAGCTTCTCCTGAGTGTTTCTGCTCTGAGCTTTGATCCTGATAATCAGAGTTTTACTCACCTCATCTGAACTCTAATTTTCCATCTCATATGCAGTAAATTAAATAAAATATGTGAAATAATTGCTATGGCAACTGGCAGCAGCCAGTAGCTCCTTCAAACTACAAGCTACACTTTAGTTTTTATTGTTCAGAGGAACAAGATCTGGTCTGGACCAAATGGGACTCATGTGGATCAGACGAGTTCAGAGACTGTTGAGCCCACATCGTTACAGAGACCTGCCCCATCAACATCGACAGTTGGTCCACGTTCTGGGCTGTCAGCGGAAAACTCCGGCAGGATGAGAGCAGGTGGACTCTGTTTTACATCGATGATGCTCAAACGCAGTCAGGATGGACTCTGTCTCCTAAATGTCAGGCTGTTTATTGTGAAGATGAAACTTTCATATCTTCATCTGGTTACATTCAGCCCAGATGCAAATTCTGAAAAAGCCCTGTTGAATGTTTTGGGTGGAGACGTGTCTGTAGATAAATAACTGAATATTGTTTTATTTTATTTTATGTTATATTTTAACAGACACACGTGTTGTGTGTGTGATGACTAATAAACAACCTTGTGAACGCAGCGCCCGCAGGCTGAGGTTATGATAAACCCTTCAGGATCAGCTGGGGACGCCTCTCGTCTGCATCGCACGCTGCCGGTCTAATCTGTGATGTCATACTATGATGTCATGCTCTGACCAAGCGACGGTCTCATCGTCCGAAGATGAGCAGTGAGATCAGACATTTTCCCAGAAGTGTTTTATCTGAATCCTTGGATCAGTCAGAGGTTCAGATCAGCTGACCTCGTCCTCATCGGTCCTGGTGGTGTCGTGCCACGCAGTATTTCTGTATAATGGAGTAAACATGAAATCACACCTCACTGATTGGACGGTTTTGGTGATGTCATCCTGAATAATCAGAGCTCCTCCGACTGACAGCAGGTCAGTTTATACAGCAGAGTCTGCTGGGAACCGGACCGAGACCCTCATTTTAAAGCGGTCTTGGTCTGCGTGTTTGTTGGACGTCCTTCACACCAGGACAAAGTGAGCTGAGCGAGGAGACGCAGCAGAGTTTGAGCTGAACGGGTTTCTGCTGCCAGACTCTGAACACGTCTCTGCTCGTCTCCAGATGGACAGGTGAGGATGTTTCCTGTCTGAGTCAAAGCCTGACTCACCTGCCTGAGGGAGAACGAACAGCTGCAGGTTTATCAGGTGACGCCGCCGCTGATGTCATCGCTGCCTCACTGGTGATGTCACGCAGAACAGGAAGAAGTGAACGCTGCCGCATTTAACTCTTTAACTTCACACCTCTGGATGTCAACACTTTGTAAAGTGTGTGTGTAAAGAATGTTAAAGAAACTTGAATATTATTCTGCTCATCAGAAAAAATCCCATGATTAAGTTTGAAGCCCAGAAGCTTCTTCATACGACAGACGGCAGCCTGAATTTACTGCCTGTGTTTAAACCTGCTCTAATAATGACAGAAATGTTCTTAACCTACCAAAACTGAGGACAGCGTCATCTAATTATCATTTAAAGAGAAAGTTATTTTCTTTTTATTGGTTTTAGAAATCTCAAACATGTTCCAGTAAAACCCAGAAAATAAAGTCTTGGATCTCAGTGTTGCCTTAAAGACAGAAGCAGTGACAGGCTGCAGAGGTCATCAGACACTACATCTTCAAAGGCTGAGTGGACGTCACCGACCCGTCCTCGCCACATATGGACGCAGGGTTAAGACCTGTTACATAGCTCACCACACTGGATAGAAAACCTGTAGCGTTGTTTTTGAAAAGTAAAGACAGGTGTAAAATATAAAACAGTAAAGTCTGTGTAAGGAGGACGTTGAGGTGAACGGGTGGCCCAGAAACCAGACTTTGACCCTGTGAGCTGGTGTTTGTTTCCCCTGTAAAACAAAAAGTCAGCGCTGAATGTTTTTATGTAAGTTTGGCAGGAAATGTCGTTATTTTAACCCAAATCCTGGTCTTTTCCTGAACCTTTCCAAATTAAGATGTTTCTCAACATTTAAATGCTAGTTTTATTTTGAATGTTTAACCAGACGTTAAATATTTATTCTTGCATATTCTAACTTCACCGAGAAGTAAAAAGACGTAAACGTACCCAGGGCTTTAAGAGGGGTCGTGACTCAGCGTGAGCTGGCGGGGGCCCGAAGTGATTTAATGGGACTGACTTTGTGACATCACACGTTACCATGAAGATGCTCAGTCATGTTATGCACATCTGTGTGTTTGGGACTTTTTATTATACGTATTATAGGTTCTTTGGGGCCGAGGCACTGAGGGGCGACTGCCTGATCTGTTCCAGGCTCCTGCAGCACAGAGGGGGCCAGAAGTCATTTTCAAAACTGCAGCACACACTAACATGTAAACTCGTCTCTCGTCGTCGCTCCATCGGTGTTTGTTTACCTGTTTTAAGCCTCCGGGCTTCTCCTGGTAACCCTGTGTTTAACCGCACAATGCTATGAACTGTGGGTAATTCCCTCAGGAAGTCTGCAGACTTGAGAGTGTCCCTCATGCACCTGATGGTTTGACAGTCCCTGAGGGAGGAGACCTGGATTGTCCTGACCCTAATCCTGTTCTGATGGAACAACTGACTCGCTCAGATCTAACAGGTTCATCCTCTGCAGGACTTTTCATACAGACCTTTCGTATCTCTTGGATTTGGTCTGGTCATAAAACGACATCCCTGTAACACAAACCAAAACACAAACGTGAAACGTGTCCACGCAGAGACACAAAGTGAACAGACTTTATTATGACATGTGCAGAGTGCAGGTGCTGTAGATCCAGAATGTGAAGCCGCCGGCGCCCAAACAGGAATCCTGAGGCGAGAAGGGAAAAACCCCGAGTCTTCCTCTGGAGGCTGGTAATCAGAGAGACAATGAGACAGGAGACGGCCTGAGGAACCGAACCTCAGAGACTCATCTGGCGAGGAGTCACAGGAAGCCTGGAGTGCTGTGGATTGACAAGATGATGGAGGACCGGTGCAGCTCGCCAGGTGGCCAGACCGCCAGACCGCCACACCCACAAACACAAACATGTACACACTGACAGACACAAAGTGAGAGGAAGCCACAGCAGCAGCAGGCCGGCTGCTGAACACTGACCCTGTTTGACTGTAGGATTTAAAATGTCAGGCCCTGGTGGACAGACCTCCTCCGGCGTCTTCAGCAGATCCTGAGCTGCCGTCCTCTCTCTGACTGAAACATCCTCCTCTCTGATCCTGATCTGAAGGTCACTTTATCCTCCTCTCTGACCTCAGCTGGCCCGAGCGGAGGCGTCCCTGACCTCGCCGTCGATGAGGTCAGAGGCGTACGAGGCTTCTTACTGGTCATTACAGACAGCTGATGACAGGCTGAGTAATCCCGACCCGCAGGCTTTCTGTGTGACCTCACGTGACCCCCGCCGCAGGCTGACACCTCCGCTCATCTGTTTCCTGCACAGCGCTGTGAGAAAACAGCCAATCAGAGGGCAGCTCTGACTCCTGTGTTCACTATTCCACTTACAGAAAATGTTTAAATAAATATCAGAGCTTCTTCATTATTGATTCTCTTCAGCTGTTCTGCATTCAGAGGATTTAGGAATCAGGAAAATACTGCAGGTTTCCTGAGGTACGGTATGTGGGCGGAGACACTGACCCCAGGCCAGCGGATTAAAACCACTCAGCAGATCACAGACGAACACGATTACACTCTAAATGAACAGTAATAACAGATTGGACCAGTTTTTAACGTTTATACATCATGCCTCCAGAATCAATTCATATATTTTTTTACTCCATTTTCTCGTGATTACGGGATAAATTTCTTGAGATCTCAAGATAACAAAACAGTAGTTTAACACAGGGGTCAGCAGGAACCAGAGGAGCTGTCTGTGGTTAGTTCAGTCGGTAGAGCTCAGATGGTCTCAGGTTGAGTGTTCGAGCCTCACTGAACACCAACTTCTATTTATTTTTTTCACAATCCATCCATCACATGCTCACATTAAAGCACGTGCTGGACTGTGATTGGTCCACATCCATCAGCCTGTGGACTTTACATCCCCCATCATTCCCAAGCAGCAGAGGAACTTCCTGCACTTCTCATTCCGTTACATATCCCACCTCCTGGGATCCTTGGTCTGACTTGTGTCCTCCGCCCTCCTCCTGAGCTCTGCTAGTGACTGTTTGTTTGGTCAAACCTGACATGTTCCTGCTGGTTCCAGTCTCCACGTCACTGGGCGGCGATGCTCTGGTGCTGATCACTGCTGCAAAACAAAACAGATCATAAAAACACAGACGGAGTCGCATCAAACTGATTTACGCCGCTGTGTCTGTGTGTCCGTCGAGTGCAGATCAGAATAACGGACTGCGACTAAAAATGCAGCTCAGTTCACTCTGTTTATTTTAACCAAGTGAAACGATGAAGCAGGCGGTCCAGAGAATAAACAAAGGACACTAAATGAACAGCAATGTGACAGAGAAGGAGGAGCAACGTCAGGGAAAATCCACACTGACAGGAAGCCGAGGACAAGGAAGACAACTACAAAATAAAAGAGGAAGTCCGACAACAATTCTGTTTATTTGTTCTTTTCCTTTATCTTTATTTAACCAGGAAAAACTCATTGAGATTAAATCTCTTTTCCTAGAGTGTCCTGGCCATCTGTGATGTCATCTGTGATGTCATTGTAAGCAGAACACCGTCACCTTCAGTGACGTCACCTCACGAGCTTCTGTTGGAGGAGTAGCAGGTGACGTGTATGACAGCACTGACACACCTGAGTCTGTGGTCAGGAATGTGGTGTCACATGACCCGCAGCGAGTTTCACCCTGAAGTTGTTCTCTCAGACACGGCGTGAGTGATTTTTCTGTTCATCACTAACATAATGTTCAAAGCTCTCTTTAGCAGTGTTAGCTTTAGCTTTACACATGACGGCAGGACTCGAACCTCAAACGGAGCAGAACCAGGAGCCAGACGTGGACAGTTTACAGGCATCACTCATTATTTACCCGTGCACACCTCTTCATGGACAGGTGGGCTTCATCAAGTTGAAACGAGCAGCTCACAGCAAGTTTGTGCAGACGAGAGTTTGTTTAATGCAGCTGGTACAAAGAACCTCACAGGAACCAGAGAGAGAGCTGATCCAGGGTCAGAGCTGCATTTCTCTCCCCGTCAAAGATTAACCTTTGAATAAAGGTGTCAGGATCACATGATCAGCAGCACCAAAGTGTCCAGTTCAGCATGATTTAGCTCGGACACAGGAGACGGGTTGATGGTTTCAGCCTCGTGGACGCAGGCAGGATGTGACACTGATGGACAGGAAGACGTCTTCTTTAATATGGACACATAAATAGTCACCTCTGATGCTCTGCAGACGTTTGACTAAAACTCACATGTAAATGTCTTTAAAACATCTGTGAGCGAGGATCTGAGGGACCTGACAGATGTTTAATAATGAAATGAATTTATGTCTTTGTTCTTTTTCACAGATTTCAGAGCCGAACACGAGTGAAGACACTTTACTTTACTGTAAATCCTGAACAAACCCTTTTCTTTTGAAAGTCTTTAAAACACTTTGACTCATTTATCAGCTGATTCCTTTCTCACTCTGCTGCTGCTGAAGTTAAACTGAAAAGATAAAAGCAGATATGATGAAGCCCCCCCCCCCTCTGTGTGACCGGTGATGTGGATCAGATGCAGTTCAGGTCTGAGGAGGGTTAAATCAGAGCCCTGGTCTCAGATCAGTGCTGCAGGAATGAATCTTCAGCTTTAACATGGTGTTAATGAAGCGTTTGATCTCTCACCTCCTCTGAAAACCAATAAATCACCAAAACCCCGATCAGATCCGGACTTTGAACCGAGTTGGTATCAGAGCGAGCCAGATTGGTAATTACTGATGAAGGTGATCGATAGCGTTGCCAGAGCAGGAGGTTCAGCCGCTCCATCAAACTCTGGTTAAAATGTGAAACCATGTGAACCAAAACTGAGCTGATGGACGGCCGCAGCTGATTTATTGATCGGCTCATTGATCGCTGATGCCCCTGTGGCCGCCGCGCTGCCCGGCAGCTGAGGCTCCGTACGGCGGCCTGGCGGTGTGTTCATTAGCCCGGTATCGGCCAGATGAGCAGACAGAACAGGGAGTACTGGGAACGGGGGGACGTGGGGGGGATCGGCACCATCGGCCAACCAATTGCCGCTCAGTGTGTCTGCAGCTGCTTGACTCCAGAAGCCATTTTGGCAGATAACCAACATTCAGAGCCCTGCAGCCTCCCAGTCTGCGCTCACGTCAACAAAGGTGGAGACATTTGGTGGCGTCCGTCCTCCAGAGGTCTCTTCTCAGAACCGGGACATAGAGTCCGGTCTGGAGATGTCTGACGATGATGGGAAGAATATTTAGAAAGTCACTGATCTACCTGACTTAGTCTGAGTCGGTACGTTTGTGAACATCTCTTTAAAAGACTCTGCAGACAAACACACAAACCAAAGACGACCAGACCTCAACTATCAGTGAAACAACTGTACAGAGTCATGAACCTTCACTTTGTGACCAGGACCCGATCAACATGTGACTACATACATGTTCCTATGAGATGGACCCCTGACATAGTGAGGGCCTCACTCCTGACCTTTGTTAGAATTTAAAGAGCTTTATAAAAGAAATATTCTACAAATCACAGTGTACAAACTTTATGTTGCCCATGTCAACACACGGAAATATCAATAAAACACAAAATAAACAATATTAGATGTGTTTTTTTAAATGTAATAAATAAACAAACACACAACATGCTGTTAGTTTGTGTTGATGTTTCTGCTGATTTTAAGGTGATTAGAGGTTTTCTGATCAACTCAAAAGGTGCTTCTGTTTATACACCGGGTGTCTACACAGTCAGGGTCCAAACCCGAAAGTGCGGACGGTCCGGATTCAGTTCATCTCCTTATACACCTGTCTGCAGTGCAAAGACTTCTGGGTAAGGTGGGAAAAATCTGGACATTTATTGGAACTGTTCAAGTTTCTCTGAACCCTTCAAACATCCAAACATGGTTTGTTTTCAGAGTCAGGGTTTCCTCTACCAGACTTCAGAATAAACCTCTGCAGTCACTTCACTGGATCACAGTAAACTGGAGTTTCCCCTGCGGCGGTGGCGGCAGGTGAAGTAGATGTAGTAGGTGAGGCCCGGCGGGAAGGTCGGCTGGGATAATATTGATGGATTCAGTTTCAGCTGGGACCCCTCGGGGAACAGGACTGTTTCTGTCCTGCTGTGGTGATGGATGGGGCGAGACGTGTCCTCCTGGAGATGAACGGCACGTCGCCGCCGCCACCTCTAACGACGGAGGGAAAGGTCGTCCTGTCAGCCTCCTGCAGGGCTTCACGCTGGATGAAGGTAAGTCGGTAAAAAGCTGCAGAGACTGAAACAGAGTTCAGAGTCTGTCAGCACTTTGGTGTGGAAGGAAACAGCTCAGCAACTATTGGGTGAAATGTGGTTCAGTTATTCATGGTCCACATTGGATGAAGGTCTTTGATGATCCTCTGACTCATTTAGCGCCACCATGAAGTTAAACTTATTTATTTTACAACCTGCACAGTGAGCCTGGTGTTTGAGTCATGACTCCTGCAGGACCAGTTACAGAAGAAGCATATAAACACTCCTGGCAGGTCGTGCTGGTTTTACATTTCACACAAGTTAAATGCAACAACAGCGAGCACATTGACGGTGAGTCATTAAAAATAAAATGTTATTAAATATGAAATAAAAAAGGGGACGATTTTGGTTTTATAATCTGTCAAATATAACTCGTCTGAATGAAATCAAGTCATTTTGAGGCAGAAACTACCTTTCAGTCAATAAGTAGAGGCTGAACTCAAAGTAGCCTTACTGCATGTTATGGCTTGTTTTGGCCATTCAAAGGGTAAAAAGGTCTGGATTTGTTATTTGACAGCACGTTAAATAATGTAGAGTCATGAGGAAAGTGACAAAAGAGATCTTTATTTTATACGTAACTCTTCAGTAAGTCGTGTTAATTAAAGGCTTCATTTTCTTTTCCACATATAAAGAAAGATATTAGACGTAGGGCTACAAAACACAGAATCCATCAGCACCAACAGGCTTTGCCTATGATCACCAGTGTTGGGAACGTTACTTTAAAAAAGTAATTAGTTATAGTTACTCACTACTTGTTCCAAAAAGTAACTGAGTTAGTAACTGAATTACTCTATAATAAAAGTAACTCGTTACCAGGGAAAGTAACTATTTGCGCTACTGTTAAAAAAAAATCTCTGCTGCTTCATCGAATCTTTCTTTAGCTGCTGTGTGTGTGTGTGTGTGTGTGGGTGGGGGGGGTGCTGGCATGTGTGAAAAACACTGGCTCTGATTGACTACCGTCCTGGAAACCTCAATTTCCAGGACACTACCAAGAAACATGACTCTGCCTTAGCCAACATAATCGCTAGTTGAAAGGCACCAGAGCTTCTCTTGTCCCTCGCCTCTCCCGCCGACAGAGTTTAGCAGGCAGGCAGAACGGAACAGGTGAGCTCACGCTGTTTCCAGAGAACCTGATATGGAGAGCGCAGCGCATCGGTCCACTTCAAGCACTGCTTACCTCGTTATTAACCCACCTCCTGACTAGCTTGTGAGCCAGCTGGTGCGTTCGGATTACACAGTTTATTACATAGTAACGCACCGCATTTAACGTTCAGTAACGTTAACGGCGTTGTAACGACAGGAAAAGTAATTAGTTAGATTACCCCGTTACTGAAAAAATAACGCCGTTACGTAACGCCGTTCTTTTAAACGCCGTTATTCCAAACACTGATGATCACACAGGCTAAATGTCAGACCTGGTTACCCTATAAACACTTATTTAGCCACAACTGAGATTATTATGTTAAAAGAAATGTTAAAGTATCACAAAGACAAACCTTTGCTGTCACCACGGACATAAAGTGATGTTTGTTTGCACGTTGTGTCTGTTTGATCCAGATAAAAGCAGCTGTAGTCGTAAAGAGATGGGCGTTAACACTACATGCCTCGCGCCCCTCACTTTTCAGAGCACGACACCTGCTTTGCTGTCCAGTCTTTTTGGCCACGTCAAATCTGATTTCAGGTCTGTTATATACAGTCTATGATTAACAGTCAGAAATGGGGGCAGCTCCAGACGTCCAGACGGGGACAGGCCACCAAAACCGGGGACTGTCCTCGGAAAACGGTGACGTCTGGTCACCTTAAACAACACTTCACTGCTTGTTGGACAACTTTTAGAAAACAGAAGCTGTAACAGAAATTTCTAAATATTAAAACCACCAAGTTAAATGTGAAGAGTTTCAGTCTGATGTCTTTTTTTCTGCATTGAAGAATATTTTAATACTTGCATTAAGACTTTATTTATTAAACACTGAGATCTTCATTGAAGCCACTTCTCATCTTCAGAGTCTGCCAGTGTTTCTCTCCACAGAGCTGAACTTCTCGTTAGCATCCCGCTCCCCTTTATCACCCCCGCCACCCTGAAACGTACGACATTCAGCATCACAGCAGCAGCACTTCAAACGCTCTGCAGCCACGGGGCGCCGGCTCGTCACTGCATTTTTAATTAGACGGGAACGGATCCCCCGCTGAAGCGACGGAGTTCACCGGAGTTCACCGGCAGGTCGTCGTTTGATGTTTCCTTGCCGCTGCCAGAGCTTCCTGTTTCCCCTGAGCTAACGGAGGAGCTCACATCCACATGACTCCTCAGCCAGCGTCTCTTTTGTCAGCCGTTTCATTCAATCATTAAGTGTGAAATAGCTATGAGTCATAGTAAAGTCACCTGTGAGGTACGGAGGACAAAACATGACATTTTTACAGATTACAGATTAATAATGAATAAATAAATAAATATAAAAGGATAAATATAGAAACAGTTTGAAGGCAAACTAACAGACATGAGTTCATTCAAATCCGCACACTGTCTAACTTTGCAAAAAATATTTATAAAGTGGTTGTGTTTCGTGGTGATCAGCCAAATGGTGTTACATACTGACAGGACATCTTTTGTATGTGGTGACTTGTTTGTCTGCACCAATCACCCACTTCCTCATGAAATAAGGCAACATCACAAAACACTGAATCACATTTGGATTTAGATTTCTGTATAAGATACATCAAGAGATAAATGGAGTAAATGTCATTATGAATACGTGAGATTCAAAAGGCAATAATTTCATATTCATTAATTTATGTGTTAAGGAACAATGAAATACATGGAAAAAATTAAAAATAGAAAAAGTCATCACCATAAAAATGACTTGCAAACCTCAACATTGTTCTAAAAGTAAAGCCAACATATCAAAGCCTCAAACAACAACAACCCTCAGCATCAGTGCATACATATATAAATCAACACAATCAACATGGCACAATGCTTAATAACACTGATAATATATGTTCATATTCATACGCATCCAGAACTGTTTCGAGCAGGAAATTCCTCCTTGCTGTGGCCCTAAAGCTCCACATACTTAATAAAGTTCTAAATATAGTGAAAAAGATTTTCATTATACTCTCCTCTTTTTCATCACCACCTAATTGTGGGAATTCTTTTTACTGACAATACTGCACCGCTTAGTTAGAAATAAATTATTTTGTGTGTTTATTAAGAAACAATAAACACAAAAACTTTTCTGTAAATAATTCTAAAATCAAGTTTAGTTTACATTTGAGTACATCCCTTCTTTCAGTTCCTTTTTGAATATTTTCCTGATTTGATATCTTTACAGCATTTTTTCACTACTTCATATATATTAAATATTGTGGTTAGTCATTATTAATCCTCCTTGCAAATTGGTATAACCAGTGTCTTTAAACTGTTGAGACAAATCTTTGCTTTTGACTGAAAACTGAACTCTGAGCAGTTTGATTCTCTCCCTCCGTCACTTCAAAGCGAGGACGCCTCGTCTCAGTGAGCAGAGGCACATTTAATAAGAGGTTGTCTTCTGCGTTGTCTGTGCAGAGTTTAATGAGCTCCTCCAGGCTCCTCTGACATGAATAATGTATACGTTATTCTATTTCAGAGCCAACAAAATGGCTTCTGTCTTCTGGAAGGAGAAGAACTGTGATGTGATGGACCGCCTGGAAATGAAAAAAGGCCCGAGGCGAGACTCCAGGACGCCGCCTCCACATCCACAGGACAGATTACAGACCTTGATGGTGGACGCTCAGCAGGAAGACTTCAACCCTGATCAGGCAGCTCACCTGAGGACACTCGTATAAAACAACACACTACAGAGAGTCTCTTTTGTTGTTGATGAAAGTAATAAGTTTGTTCAGAAAGAAAATGTGTTTAGCAGGCAATGTATCTTTGAACATTATTTTAATTTTAGAGTTTGGTGGCTTTTAAATATGCCGTATTGTCTGCAGCAATAAAGTTACAAAGTTTCCAAATAATTTCAACTTTACACACAAATAAGTGATGGAAGGTTAGAACTGTCAGCTTGTAGAGAAGAATATTGTTTCTGTGTTTTTCCTCTGGCGAGTAAGAAAGGGTTACCTTTCAATTAAAGTTTAAACCTAAAATTCTTAACCTCTATTGTGGAAGATGTTGGCACTTTCAGAGAAAGGGGCTTGCGGCTTCATACCGATGCCTATTATGTGCTTATGGCCTTTGCAAGTGAACCGCGAGGATGTCAGTGGGTAATTTGTTTTCCTCTTTTGTTTTCCTGGTTTTACACTTGGTTTGGGTTTGAAACCACTTCTGAATAAGTCTCAAACCACCTGTTTCTTTCTTACTTACTTTTTTTGAGTAAATATAATTCATCCTGTAGCCAGACACAAAAAAACACGTCTCACTAGCTGGCTTTTATCAAGCCAGCTAGCTCGACCACACCTTGACTTACCTGCTGTTTGTTCCCTTGAAGGTCAGCTCCGTTGCAGATGAACAATGGTGGAAATTCACGACGAGAAATGAACGCAGCGGAAATTCGAAACGAGAAACGAACGCAACGCGATTTCGGACGGATTGGTTTGGTTTTTCGAAGTTTAGTTTGAAAGTTTGTCACGTACCTCGAGCTCAGCCGAGGCTTGATCCCACGTCTCCGGGTCTCCGGTCGGCGTCCTTCCCCACTGGACCATCTTCAGCGCTGATCACGACGAGCAACCGGAGAGAGGAAGAAGATCAGACTGAGGGAGGAACCTGCAGAAACTTCACCTTCATCAGTCTGGAGAGGAAACTGTGGATGGGTGGACTTTCTGAGCTTTGCTTTATGAGGATCCTGTTGTTGAGCTGTCTGAGCTGCTGGTGTCATAGTGTTGAGGCGGAACGAGATGCCGTCGACCTGTTCTCGCAGGTAGTGGAGAGGTCAAGCGTCCTGGATTGTACCCAGGAGACCTTGGTTCAATTCCAGCTTTCGGAATAGGTGGTGAAACTCCTCTTTATTTATGTTCTTTTACACAGTGTGAAGAAAAGATTTAAGCTGCAGGAACTTTCTGGGCTACCTGAGCTCTCACAGAGAAAATCAGTCCATCTGGACTTCAGAGAAGAACTCTCTAACAAGCTAAAGAATTCCCCTAGTTGACTTTTGAACACTGATGTCTTGCTTACAAACTAGCAGTCGCCCATCGGGCCAAGTAGCCCAGTGGTCGGTGTGGCCGCTTCTGCGCGCCAGACCTCGGTTCAATGCTCGGTGCGGCGAGGGCTTTTGCTGTTGTGGATCGAAGCTCTCTCTTTGTGCCGAGATAATCAACATCGCTTTTGTAATCCTCAGCCCAGGTGGTCAAAATTGGAGATGTGAAAAGTACGAACACAATGAAATATGAGTTAGTCAGGATTATAGGAGAGAAATTCTTCCCGACCAAGAGATCAATACAGGATCTGAACCCACAACCTCACTGAATTGTCCCAGGTAGGGAAGAGGTCAGGGTCAACTGGCACCAGGAAGCCCCACAGACAGAGTTTAGTGTCGGGTTGAACAGTCCATCCAATAGTTCTACCCTCACTGCCAAGGTCACAAAGAGAGGACTCAGCTTCACCTTCATCTACTTTACAAAGAGTCCAAATGGCTGTCCTGGATCAGAGGTTTCGTTTGAAGAAGATCCAACTAAAAGCACAGAGCTGTAAACAATGATTACATTTAGAAAGGCAGATAATATACAGTATTCTGACTATAGACGCAGTGAGAATTGTGAGTTCAATAACGACAGAATTTTTCACACGTGGCCCTAAACTTACGTTAATGATGCTTTTAAGACGCTCTGAGTAAAGGCATCTGCCAAATGGGTAAATGTAAAGCGACCTTGTTGGAACTCATTGTGCTCAAAAACCATACAGGGGTGTGCGAGCTTGAAGATGTGGCAAGTTTACACTTGCCCAAGCAGGGGACCGAACTCACAACCTGTTGCGTGATAAAATCGCCGCCAAGTCCACCACGCTACAAACTGAGCCATCGAGGTGGACAGCTGAAGGTGGTCACAATTTCCCTTATTGATGTAAAAGTGCATTTGCTTTAACAATGTAGCTTCTCGGCTGTTACTTTGGTATTTTTAGTAACTTAGCACGACAATATATGGCATGAGTGCACACTGCAAACATGAAGATGTTGCGAGTTTTAAAAAGAGGAAAACGGCTGTGGGTTACCTTTCAATTAAAGTTTAAACCTAAAATTCTTAACCTCTATTGTGGAAGATGTTGGCACTTTCAGAGAAAGGGGCTTGCGGCTTCATACCGATGCCTATTATGTGCTTATGGCCTTTGCAAGTGAACCGCGAGGATGTCAGTGGGTAATTTGTTTTCCTCTTTTGTTTTCCTGGTTTTACACTTGGTTTGGGTTTGAAACCACTTCTGAATAAGTCTCAAACCACCTGTTTCTTTCTTACTTACTTTTTTTGAGTAAATATAATTCATCCTGTAGCCAGACACAAAAAAACACGTCTCACTAGCTGGCTTTTATCAAGCCAGCTAGCTCGACCACACCTTGACTTACCTGCTGTTTGTTCCCTTGAAGGTCAGCTCCGTTGCAGATGAACAATGGTGGAAATTCACTACGAGAAATGAACGCAGCGGAAATTCGAAACGAGAAACGAACGCAACGCGATTTCGGACGGATTGGTTTGGTTTTTCGAAGTTTAGTTTGAAAGTTTGTCACGTACCTCGAGCTCAGCCGAGGCTTGATCCCACGTCTCCGGGTCTCCGGTCGGCGTCCTTCCCCACTGGACCATCTTCAGCGCTGATCACGACGAGCAACCGGAGAGAGGAAGAAGATCAGACTGAGGGAGGAACCTGCAGAAACTTCACCTTCATCAGTCTGGAGAGGAAACTGTGGATGGGTGGACTTTCTGAGCTTTGCTTTATGAGGATCCTGTTGTTGAGCTGTCTGAGCTGCTGGTGTCATAGTGTTGAGGCGGAACGAGATGCAGTCGACCTGTTCTCGCAGGTAGTGGAGAGGTCAAGCGTCCTGGATTGTACCCAGGAGACCTTGGTTCAATTCCAGCTTTCGGAATAGGTGGTGAAACTCCTCTTTATTTATGTTCTTTTACACAGTGTGAAGAAAAGATTTAAGCTGCAGGAACTTTCTGGGCTACCTGAGCTCTCACAGAGAAAATCAGTCCATCTGGACTTCAGAGAAGAACTCTCTAACAAGCTAAAGAATTCCCCTAGTTGACTTTTGAACACTGATGTCTTGCTTACAAACTAGCAGTCGCCCATCGGGCCAAGTAGCCCAGTGGTCGGTGTGGCCGCTTTGCGCGCCAGACCTCGGTTCAATGCTCGGTGCGGCGAGGGCTTTTGCTGTTGTGGATCGAAGCTCTCTCTTTGTGCCGAGATAATCAACATCGCTTTTGTAATCCTCAGCCCAGGTGGTCAAAATTGGAGATGTGAAAAGTACGAACACAATGAAATATGAGTTAGTCAGGATTATAGGAGAGAAATTCTTCCCGACCAAGAGATCAATACAGGATCTGAACCCACAACCTCACTGAATTGTCCCAGGTAGGGAAGAGGTCAGGGTCAACTGGCACCAGGAAGCCCCACAGACAGAGTTTAGTGTCGGGTTGAACAGTCCATCCAATAGTTCTACCCTCACTGCCAAGGTCACAAAGAGAGGACTCAGCTTCACCTTCATCTACTTTACAAAGAGTCCAAATGGCTGTCCTGGATCAGAGGTTTCGTTTGAAGAAGATCCAACTAAAAGCACAGAGCCGTAAACAATGATTACATTTAGGAAGGCAGATAATATACAGTATTCTGACTATATTGAATTGAATTGAATTGAAAAATCTTTAATGTCCCCGAGGGGCAATTCGATTCACAACATGTAGCCGACATATACACAGTCATACACATAAGCACATATAAAACGCCTTAAAATAGTAAGTAGATAAAAACAGCAAATACACATATCCCTTATGCTCATAAACAGCGTGTTGAACAAATCCATGATAATTAGCTGTTCCCACAACTATGATAGTTCTATGGCAAGTGTAAACTATCCACTTCTTTAACCTCGCACATACCTCAATGGTGGTTGAGCAAGTGCCATGGTCAGTTTACATGTGTCCATTTCTGCAGGTTCCTCCCTCAGTCTGATCTTCTTCCTCACTCCGGTTGCTCGTCATCAACAGCTTTGAAGATGGTCCAGTGGGAAGGACGCCAACCGGAGACCCGGAGACTCTAAACCCGAAAATCCAAACCAATCTGTCCGAAATCGCATTGCGTTCATTTCTCGTTTCGAATTTCCGCTGCGTTCATTTCTCGTCGTGAATTTCCACCATTGTTCATCTGCAACGGAGCTGACCTTCAAGGGAACAAACAGCAGGTAAGTCAAGGTGGGGTCGAGCTACCTGGCTTTTATCAAGCCAGATGAAAATGAGACGTGTTTTTTTGTGTCTGGATACAGGATGAATAATCTTTACTCTGTAAAACTGTACACTTTAAAACAGGACAAAAGGGGATAGCAAATTACCCACTGACATCCTCGCGGTTCACTTGGAAAGGCCTCACGTTGCATGCAATATGTAAATTTCAGGCATTGAACATTGAAATCTCCCCACAAATGTCAACAAAACACTTCTCTGCTCTTGTTGAACGAGATCACATGTCTATTTGTTTTCACTCTTTGGTTTCCTTCCTTGGTTGGCTCAGAGGTCAATGAGGGCTGGGAGCAGGATTGTATGAGGGGCCCTTCAAGGCCACCTTAGGAGTCTGAGAAGGCAAAACGAGTCTGAGAGCAGGAAGAGGGACTAACAATAAAAACTGACAGCAGCTTAGTTTATCTGTCTGGAAGATCCAGACAGATAAACTAGAGGATCCCATCCCACCCTGTTTGGGTGGGATGGGATCACACTCCCAGAGACACACACACAAAATACACACAGTTTTGATTCCATCACTTGGGAACATTATATTTACTTGCATACAATCCTAGGAGACTTATTTTAACCATATCCACAACTTGCCCAAAAAAGTACTCACATAAGGAAGGCGAGTCTCCACAATGTGACAGTATAAACAGATTTATGTCTCCACAACATTAGTATTACCTTCCTTCACACACACACACACACACAGCTCCACCCAAAACTTTCTCATCAGCCCAAGTCTTATCTATGTCACATCAGCAGTAGAGAAAACTAAATTTGAAGGACTGAAAGACTTTCACCAAAGAGACCGTGTAAGTGTCCTGTGTGAAACCAAAAGTCTCGTGGACGTATTCTTTACAAAGTCTTTTTTGATCCACATCAGCATCTCACTTCGTGGCAGTTGGCCCCTGTCCCTTAGCTAAGATTCTGCTCAAGGTTTCAGTCTCTTAACAGGATGTTTTTCCTTGCACTCACACATAGTTAACATGCAACCTCCACGGCTGCCATCATACAATATTAAACACCATCAGTCGATATTCTCACTGATCTCCAATCAGCAGACTCACATCAGCACTTTTCTCACTGACGGAGCAGCACACCAACACACACACACTAAGGCTTTTATCTCCATCTATGTTTGAACCATGCATTTATCTTCAGTCGACTCGACTACTGTAACAGTGTCCTTACAGGGCTCCCTAAGAAATCCATCAGACAGCTGCAGCTGATCCAGAACGCTGCTGCTCGAGTCCTCACTAAGACCAAAAAGGTGGATCACATCACTCCAGTTCTGAGGTCTTTACATTGGCTTCCTGTATGTCAAAGAATTGATTTCAAAATCCTGCTGTTAGTTTACAAAGTACTAAATGGTTTAGGACCAAAATATATTTCTGATCTTCTGCTTCGTTATGAACCAACCAGACCTCTCAGGTCGTCTGGGATCAGGTCTGCTTTCTGTCCCCAGGGTCAAAACTAAACAAGGAGAAGCAGCGTTCAGTTATTATGCTCCGTATATTTGGAACAAACTCCCAGATAACTGCAGGTCTGCTGAAACTGTCAGGTTCTTTCAAATTAAGACTCCAAACTTCTTTTTACCATTGCTTTTAATTAAATATTTACACGGTGAGAAATAAGTAGGTAGCTGTGTTAGGACGTTTTGGGAGTGAGATTGAACAGAGTGAAGGAAGTGGATCTTAAATCTGGATCCGAGTGATTTGCAGGAACCTCTGTCCACCTGTAAACGTGCAGGTGGGTCCAGAGTATAACTGGATCAAAGGGGTCTGCTGACAGACATGTCCTGGTTTCTCTGTAGTGTCCGAGGGTTTTTGGAGTTTCAGTGGACCCAAAGATTGCTGTGGACCCGAGTACAGACCAGCTAGAGAGAGTAGATTAAGTGAACTTCTGTGTTTGTTCTCTTTTCAAAACTGTAACTCAAATATTTGCTCAACATCTCCTTTTTGTTTTCTATTTAAAGTAAACTACTTTCACTAAGCGTCTGCGTCATCGTTTTTAAAGTCCTCTGTTTTCACGTCTGAACTAAAACGCTGAGCTTAGCGAATTTTAAAACAAAGATGTAGGAGTGTGGATGGAGCCTAACGTGGAGTACACAGTATGACACTGGGTGGAAAAAGCTTTTCTATAAATCCACCATCAACAGAAATGATGTGAAAACTGTTTCTCTGTTATGATGATCAAACGCTGTTTTTAGGACGCTCCTGCAGAAGTTAATTGACCTCCCAGGCCTCCAAATGGACTCTGAAGCTGCATGTTGAGATGTGAACTTGATATGAAGAAGAAAGTCAGTGTTCAGACTCTCTGAAATCCTCCAGGTGTCTTGACGCACAGACAGTCTGAACCTAATCAGCTGCAGCAGGTGGATCCATATCTCTGAGCTGAACCGCATTCCCGCCAGACTTCAGTCTGCAGACGGAGGGTTTCCTCTCAGATCAGCTGATTACTTATAACAGCAAACACCAATTATCGTTCCAAACGAGCCGTAATTAGTGAAGAAAAACGAGCCAAAGGGAGACGGATGCTTCCAGACGCTGCTGGCTGTTTAACGTTGGCGCTCACAGACTGCAGGGAGAATGAACTGAACCACCAGAGACCAGCACGGTCCTGATTGGTTCACACAGCCTCCTATTCATTTATCATTCACGTCAGCTTTTATGAGGAGGTCATGTGACTGTGCGGTAACTAACTTATGGCTGAAGCACATTAGCTTCTGTAGTGAAAAAGGTGAGGTCTGATTCCAACTTCTTGTGATCGATCACTTATTTTGTCTGCCAGCTGATTTGTCAACACAAATGAAAACTTTCACTAAACTATGTGATGTTTGCATCTTTTATTTATAATATACTTTGGAAAAACTCAGTTTGTTGATTAGTGAGGTCCTTCAACACCTGCAGGACGATGCTGAGGATGTTTCATGAGTCTGTGGTGGCCAGCGGTGTCCTGTTTGCTGTTGCATGCTGGGGCAGCAGGCTGAGGGTAGCGGACACTAACGGACTCAACCAACTGATCCAAGGCCAGCCACGTTGTGGTGCTGGAGCTGGACTCTGTTGGTGGTGTCAGGGAGGAGGATGCTGTCCAAGCTACATGTCATCTTTAACAGTGTCTCCCATCCACTCCATGACATGCTGCTCAAACACAGGAGCACTTTCAGTGACAGACTCATCTCCCATAATGCACCACAGAGCGCCACAGGAAGTCATTCCTGCCTGTGGCCATCAACTGTTTTAGACTGAAAGTCGGACACTTAGTTGGACTTAGTAGCACTTCTGTCATATACTGTACAAAGTAAAAAAACTGAACATATTTCCACGCTCCTATTTATTTTTTCTGTATTTAAAATATATTTAAATGGAAGTCGTCCCTGGTGTCGTAGTCTTACTTCCTGTCTCTGTGTCTCTTATTGATTTCCTGATGCCGCTGTCTTCACCTGTGTATATGACTGGTTGTCTGTCACTTCATGAATGTTTCACCAGTGTTTCATCTCCTCTCTCAGGATTATTCTCTTGTTCCCATCGTGCTGTTTGGACAAACCTTTCAGATTTACTGGATTACTCAGCACTAAGTTTCACCAGTTTATGTAATTAAACTCCTCTAAACTAAACCTCAGAGTCTGTAGTTTCTGCATCACGGCAGACCAAAAAACTTGTTACACAATGACGGTGAAATCAGTGTAATGCTGTGCCAATTTAAATGTCCCATAAAGGAACATTTTTTTCTTAAAGTCACTTCAGTAAAGAGTTAGTTTATCGCTGTGTCTCGACTCGGATATGTCCGTTGTACATTACATGCAGTACACTGTGTACACCAGTGGTGGATGAAGTATTCAGATCCTTTAATTATGTAAAAGTACCAATACCTCACTGCAGAAATACTCTGTAACAAGTAAAAGTGCATTAAAAATGTTACTTAACTAAAAGTATGTAAGTGTAATAAGGAACATGTCATGTAAAGCAGTTTGTACCTGTTTGTTGAGGTTGAACTGTTTAGTTTCAGACTGCAGCTAATGATTATTTTCATTCTGGATTAATCTGCTGATTATTATTATTATTATTATTATTATTATTATTATTATTATTATTATTATAATACATTTTATTTCTATAACGCTTTTCAGGACACTCAAAGACACTGAAAAACATGAATAGCAAAGTATGAAACATATGAAGATAAAAACGTGGTGCAGAAATAGAGAGCGAGGGGCGACCATGTAAATAACAAATAACAAACAGCAGCAGGTGCTTTATAACATTATTGGAGGTTAAAATTATTTGAGGATAATTTTCTCTATTAATCGATTTATGATATTGAGATAATAGTGAGAAATGTTGTCCCAGTCACTCAGAGCCCAGAGTGACTCCTTCCATGTTTGTTCTGTCAGTTTGAACATCAAAATGATTTAGTGTCTCAAATCTCGCACGGCTGTTCTGCACTAACTGGAAATGATGATTGCAACATGTCACTTCTTCTTCTGCTTCTTCTTTAATGCCAGATTGTAACCGGGCAGATCATTTTCCCAAACTATTGACCTCGATTGTCACCCAACAATATGTCTGCTGGCTTCTCTGATCACTTGACTTTGATTCAGTTTTATTAAAAATAAATAAAATCGCAGCCCCTGCAGCTTCCTCAGCCGCCATTTTCACAAGTTTGAAGACACGTAGCTGGCCCCTCCCCTTCTGCTACTTAGCCAAGGTGGCAGTGGTTGAAGGTGGGAGGAAGTGTCCAGCGTTCCCCACTCAACCTTTTCACCGTTATGAGTGCACCATCCAGGTACCCATAGTGCACTGCAGTTTGCCATACTTGTCAGTGTGATACATATTAGCATGCAGAGCAGGTGTCACAGTATTGATTGTGTCTCTCCATGCGTGAGGTAATTTGGGATTTCGCTCATTTGCATGCAGCCCTCGCGTGTCAGACCTCATGTTATCTCTGCCGGATGATTTCATATGTGATACGTTCACACTTCCTGTCTGGGAGGCGTCCGTGCCGCCTCTTCGTCTCCCGATCAGACCGTCAGGCGCTCAGACGCGCCGCAGGAAGTGGATCTGATAAAGAGATTCAGATCTGAAGGTTTGTCTCCACGACCTCGTCCTGTCGAGGCTGGAGGGCATACATCCCAGAAGTTGATTGGAGGAAGGGAGAGGGGGGAGGGGCTTAACATGCCTGTACTGTAGTACTGTAAACACAGATTCGGTAGTGAGGATCAGACTTACAGTAAATCATTGATTGACGATCAGCTTGATGCTGCGCTTTACAAGGCCTCCAGTTAAAAATACGTTTGTGAGATACAACACACACACACACACACACACACACACACACACACACACACACACACACACACACACACACTCTCAGTGTGAGTGCATAGTGAAATATTGATAGGTGATCCTGAGTGATTAGCTGCTGTAAGTGAGGACAGACTCTCAACATGTCACAGCTGATCTGTCACTCTGAGCTTTCTCATACATAATGCAGGACCCTCGCCCATCTCCCTCTCTCTCTCTCCATACTTCACTTTAATAAATGATCTTCAGTCTGCGGGGGGCCTCCTCTACTTCCTCCTCCAACTCCTCTCACTCCTCTTCCTGCTCTTTCTCCTCCTCCAACTCCTCTAACTCCTCTATTTCTCCCTCTTTTCCTCCTCTTGCTCCTTCTCCTCCTCTTCTGCTTCTCCTCGTCCTCCTTTTCTTCCCGCTCCTTCTCCTCCTCTTCCTCCCCTGCCATCTCCTTTTCTTCCTCCTCCTCCTCAACATCAAGTTGACCCTTGACCTCTCAGACAGCAGCTGAGAAACCATCTCTTGGTTGGATGTTGATACTTCACGTATCCATAAAGTCAATGATTCATATTCTGTTTTCTTACGTGACACATGATGAACGTTACAGTGACAGTCATCTGATCTACGTTAGTGGGAGCTGCAGAGTAAATGTTACGCTCCTATTTTTAGTCCTCAAAGGTTGATTATTTTAATAATCTGCCTTTTATTTGTAATTAAATTTCACCTCCATCACTTTTATGAGTCATGAAGAGGCTGCTGTAACATTAATAACATACTCAGTCTATTCAAGATGTTCACATTTCAAATGCATAAAGTCAATTACATTTGATGAATAAACTGAAATCATGTTTAATCCAATATGTACATATAAATGAGATACTTGATTAAACATGAAATATCAACATAAAATCAAATAGTACACAGTGGCAGTGAACTGAGTCATGACCTGAGAGCTGTCCGTTTGTCTGATGTGAACTCATCAGGGGGAATAAATCAAACACACATACAGCCTTGTGTTAATATCTTCGTGGGGACCTGTCATTCCCTACCTCCCAACCTAACCTTCACCTAATGTCAACCTGAACCCTAAAACCAAGTCTTAACCGTCAAACTGCCCTTTAAACATGTGGGGACGATAATTGTGGGGACCAACAGCTTTGTGGAGACCACAAAGCTGTTGGTCCCACAATTATCGTGGAATCCGGTTTTGGACCCCACGAATATATTCAAACAAGCCCCCCTCCCCAAAGACACACACACACACCTAATTGAGGTATTGAAGTAGTGAACATCTGCACCGTTACATCTCTCATGGGAGGCCGGGTGTGAGGTTTTTGTCTGTTTGCTCAAACATGAGCAGGGACTCATTAAAGGTGTGTGTGTGTACATTTCTCGTGAGAACATTTCTGCAGCGTGAGGACATTACATTATTTTTTACAGTATGAGGACATTTGAATATTTTGAGGACATTTCTGCAGCATGAGGACATTTCTGAGGACATTTCTGCAGCATGAGGACATTTCATTATTTTTAGGACATTTCTGCAGCATGCGGACATTTCTGAGGACATTTGTGCAGCATGAGGACATTTCATTATTTTTAGGACATTTCTGCAGCATGCGGACATTTCTGAGGACATTTGTGCAGCATGAGGATATTTCATTATTTTTAGGACATTTCTGCAGCTTGCGGACATTTCTGAGGACATTTGTGCAGCATGAGGATATTTCATTATTTTTAGGACATTTCTGCAGCATGAGGACATTTCTGAGGACATTTGTGCAGCATGAGGATATTTCATTATTTTTAGGACATTTCTGCAGCTTGCGGACATTTCTGAGGACATTTGTGCAGCATGAGGATATTTCATTATTTTTAGGACATTTCTGCAGCATGCGGACATTTCTGAGGACATTTCTGCAGCATGAGGACATTTCATTATTTTTAGGACATTTCTGCAGCGTGCGGACATTTCTGAGGACATTTCTGCAGCATGAGGACATTTCATTAATTTCTGCAGCGTGAGGACATTTCTGAGGACAATTGTGCAGCATGAGGACATTTCATTATATTGAGGACATTTCTGCAGCGTGAGGACATTTCTGAGGACAATTGTGCAGCATGAGGACATTTCATTATATTGAGAACACTTCTCCAGCGTGAGGACATTTTATCACTATTTGAAAGGACAGTTGGACGGCTCAGGTTAGAGGCAGCTGTAGGTTTGGGGCGTCACCGGTGTTAGAAAACACAAATTCAAGGTACTTTGAGTTTTTCCATTTTATTCTTCGTTCTACTCTACCACCAGACCTCAGAGGTAATACTCTACTTTTTACTGCAGCACGTGTGTCTGACAACTTTGGTTACTCTCACAGGACCACAAAACAACAAGCACATGATGATCTTACAGACCATGATGCATTGCTTCAGATTTGACTGTATTAAGGCAGTGCATTGTGTCACTGAGGGCCGTCTCTGTGTCCTGAGCCCAGGCCAACATTAAATGTTGACCTCTGACCTCGCTGTGTTACCTCCGCCTGGATGCTGACGTCCCTGAAAACATCTCAGTCTCTCCTTCATCATCATCATCCTCCTTCAGCATCACAGGGATCTTTGTCTCAGGCTGACCTTTGACCTTCTCAGACTGCCTCTCCTACAGCTGAGCTCACTGAAGCTGAACAACAGACATTCTGTTTCAGCTGTTTTGGTGTTGACTCTGCTGAGTGGTGAATGTGTCGGCTTTCACCTCATTGCCTGGTCTTCTTCTCTTATCTCCTGATCTTTCCATCGGGGCCGAGTGGCTCCTGTTTGGTTTAGATAACCCTCGGGGCCCTGGGAGTTAGAGGCAAACGTTTCCCACGCCGGCCGGGCTGCGTTCACGTCACATGGGAGCAAAAAGCGACTTTCTTTAAGATCTCTTTAATTAAATATGAACATTTAGAATATTATACATGAAATAGAAAACCCTGTACTGTGTTATATAATAATAGATTTATATCATGTGTAATAAAATTACTGATGTTAGGTCAGATTAGAGTGTCCAGTGAACTTATTTAGTTAGTGATCAGAGCAGAAACATCATCCTGCTAATTAAACAGAGCGTCTTCCTCCTGGCCGATTGTCGAACCACAGATCGAAGAGGAACAATGCGGTTTTCGTCCTGGTCGTGGAACAACTGACCAGCTCTTTACTCTCACAAGGATCCTGGAGTGGGCTTGGGAGTATGCCCATCCAGTCTACATGTGTTTTGTGGATCTGGAGAAGGCATACGACCGGGTCCCTCGGGAGATACTGTGGGAGGTGCTGCGGGAGTATGGGGTGAGGGGGGCCCTTCTTAGGGCTATCCAATCCTTGTACATCCAAAGCGAGAGCTGTGTCCGAAAGTACCGGCAGTAAGTCGGACTCGTTCCAGGTGGGGTTGGCCTCGCCAGGGCTGCGCTTTGTCACCAATCCTGTTTGTGATATTCATGGACAGGATATCGAGGCGTAGCCGCGGTGAGGAGGGGCTGCGGTTCGGTGGGCTTGGGATCTCGCCACTGCTTTTGCAGATGATGTGGTCCTGATGGCATCATCGGTCCGTAGCCTTCAGCTCTCCCTGGATCGGTTCGCAGCAGAGTGCGGCGGCTGGGATGAGGATTAGCACCTCTAAATCTGTGGCCATGGTTCTCAGCAGGAAACCGATGGAGTGCCAACTCCAGGTAGGGAATGAGTCCTGCCCCAAGTGAAGGAGTTCAAGTACCTCGGGTCTTGTTCACGAGTGAGGGGAGATTGGAGCAGGAGATTGACCGGAGAATCGGAGCAGCGGGGCGGTATTGCACTCGCTTTACCGCACCGCTGTAACGAAAAGAGAGCTGAGCCGCAAGGCAAAGCTCTCGATCTACCGGTCAATTTTCGCTCCTACCCTCACCTATGGTCATGAAAGCTGGGTCATGACCGAAAGAACGAGATCGCTGGGTACAAGCGTCGAAATGGGTTTCCTCAGGCGGGTGGCTGGTGTCTCCCTTAGAGATAGGGTGAGAAGTTCGCCATTCGCGGGAGCTCAGAGTAGAGCCGCTGCTCCTTTGCGTTGAGAGGAGCCAGTTGAGGTGGTTTGGGCATCTGGTAAGGATGCCTCCTGGACGCCTCCCTAGGGAGGTGTTCCAGGCACGCCCAGCTGGGAGGAGGCCTCGGGAAGACCCAGGACAAGGTGGAGAGATTATATCTCCACGCTGGCCTGGGAACGCCTCGATCCCCCCCAGTCAGAGCTGGCTAATGTGGCTCGAAAGGGAAGTTTGGGGTCCCCTGCTGGAGCTGCTGCCCCCGCGACCCGACCCCGGATAAGCGGCTGAAGATGGATGGATGGTCTTCCTCCTGTTGTCTCCTGCTTTCTGCTTCAGCTGCAGAACCTGACTGGTATTTTCACTGGACTCACTGGGAGCCTTGGTCCTGGATCTGCTTAGCTGGGGAAACCGCCTGTTTCTGGAAGACGAGGGAGAGTTGAGCTTTAAGATAATGTGACAAAACAAAGCGGAGTGTCTTGGTAGCTGCACATCTACAATAGCTGAAGGTCCACCACTCTCTCCGCCTGTGATACAAATACAGGAATTACAAAAAAAATCTAAAGCAAAATCTCACCTTAACTTTTAGAAATATCTTCTGCACAAGTACAACCTTACATCCTGGTCTCCTTTTGCAAAACAATCTAAACTAAACTAAAGTTTGGCTGTGTGTAATTTACGCACTTTTTCAGCATAAGATTAAAGCTGCATTAATCAGGCTATTTGGCAGCTGTAAACACAACATGTGACTTATGTTCAGCTGATACCAGAATACAGGTTTAAGTTTTCTTCTGGTGGAGGTTATTGTTTTACTGTTCTTGTGTTAGTGCCTCTCATTTACATTTGCATCTTATATGCATCCAATTTCCTAAACAAATAAATAACGACGATCTCTTAAAACCCAGGAGGCGGTTTAACAACAGGTCCTGCTGTTCTAGAGATTTTTCCAAAATCCTCAAAACCTCTTCTGATCATGTGGGAAATATTCCATCTGCTGCCTGATGAAAATGAGTTTTAACCATTTGTTGTGCCTCTTCTTCCAAATCCAGACTGATAGGATGTTTCTTCTTGCTCAATTTGTAAAGGCACATAAAAAATGATATACTGATGTTATTTGCTATGTTTACATGTTATCACACAAAATAACTCAAATTTATATTTGTTATTTATTAAAAGAGAGAGGACATTGATCATTTCAAATATGTTTCATTTGTGCAAAATATGTAGTATTTCTTTATCCAGACGATCAGAACACACACAGTGTTTCTCTTTAGGCTGTTTGTGTGGTGAATCGATGCGTCATTTAAAAAAAATAAAATGTCAATCTCTGTGAACTCGTTGCCCCCACCTCTCTCTCTCTCTCTCTCTCTCTCTCCAGACACTGCAGACTGAGCGAGCGAGGGGCGAGCATCTGAGTGTGACGGAGAATTGAATTGAAGAGAGAGAGAGGTGCAGTGTGTGTTCTGCATACAAATCAGCTGTCTGTTATAAAGCAGGGAAAGATATTCTGGCTGTTGATTGGTCCGGTCCCTGGTGGCGTCTGCAGGCATTAAGATTGCATGAGCGTGCACACACACGCACTCAGACTCAGGGCTTCTCACAGTTTAAACTCTGTCTTTGAAATATAAATGCGCTGCAGAACCCAAACAGGCTCAGTTGGAGGAAAACACCACCCAGTAACTAACAACACTGAGCGAGGCGACCACCTCTCTGCAGATGATTCTCACAGAAAGAAAAGTCCTAAATCTGATGGAAGATAAATATATTGAAATCTGAAATCCACACACTTAAAGGTATTGAACATGTGTCACACCTTATAAATACCGGTGAGACATTCAGGCAGAGTTTTGCCTGTAACCTGAAAATCAGTTGGAAGTAGCTTTAGCTGCTAACGCTACCATTATTTGCCTTGTGTTGATGGCTCTTCTTGATAACTTTACTGTCACCACACATGGTTCCTTTTTGAATTAATATCATTAACCGCATTTCATGTAGAATTTCAGTCCTTAATGTAACAGAATCTCTGACTCTTGTTTCGGTGTTCAATTTTAATACTTCAACACAGAGTTCTGCTATCCGTCTTTATGCAGATGACAGTCTTTTACACATTTGCAATGAAACTAAATCAAGATTACAGTCTGCCTTTAACATTATTCAGACAGGTATCATTCTCACAGAATCTATGATTTAAAGCCATCCATATAATCTAATATAATTTCTGATCATAATCCTCAAGTTAACGTACAAACATATCAGTATTAAATTAGTACGCAGAGTCATGTTGAATAATATATTAAATTATCGGATTAATATTGATGTATTAATGTCGCAGCTGGTAGTTTGTAAATTTCACAGAGAGACCAATAAGAGAGACCTATCTTAATCTTAATCTATGTAAAAACATCAAAATTTAATAGTTGACTATATTTTAGATGTATTTGATAATCTTAATTTGCAAAGTAATTAAAGGTATAAAATAAAGAAACACGTATCTTCCCTCTGACACGTGGTGGAGGAGAAGTTAATGAAGCAGAGGGAAAAAAGAAGAAAGTAAATCACTTCATCATCAGTGATTTCTCATGTGTCTCAGTGTGTCGATTATAAACGAGTATCAGGAGACGAGGACAGGCTCGTCGTCTTTGTCTCAGGTCCGGCTTCTGTTCAGACGAACCTCTGGACAAACAGACAGTGATGAATGATAACTCCTTGTGCGACGTGCAGACTCCAGGACACCTGAGGTTACAGAAACAATAAAATATTCATACAATTGAACCGCTCAGATCGATTTCTTCTTTGTGTGTTTTCTTTGATCCGTAGATGCAGACAAAACACACCGAAGGTTCTGCTGACTCCGGCATCTCTCAGGATAATAACAGTAACAGCGTCGGCATTTACTCCAACGTGAGGAGGGTCGTTAACACCCGTCTGAACGCTGAGATGAGAATGTGCCTAGATTTCCAAGTGTTTACCATCAAAAACATCCTGTCACAGCTGAGAGCTAAAGACAAATGCTGAATAAGAAGTTTTTAGGATTTTTGATGCGGTTGGGTAGTACTGTGGCCCAGTGGATAGATCTATGGCCTCATACCATGGTTTGCATGTTCTTCTCATGTTTGCTCCAGTCTTCTAACCATCAACAACATGTTTGGTAAATTCTCCTGAAGGCCCTGGCTGTACAGTAGCAGCGCAGGGATCCTTATACATAGGATGGGTTAAATGCAGAGAAGAATGTCCTTAGACTAGAAGGTTCAGTAACTTCCTCAAACAGCTGCTTGCTTAATTAAACAATAAACATTACTCAAATAGTTCATATGTTGGGGACTTTTTTCAATGAAGGAGTAATCCACATTTGGTGCTCAACAGATGCATTTGTACCTTATAGGCAGGATACTGTGACATTTCTGTTTTAGTATTGCTGCAGTGCTTTTATATCAGTAAAGTGACTTCTTCAGTGAATTCTTCATCGCTGACATTGTTCTAATAATGTGCTTTATTGTGTTTTTTAAATACCATCTGATAAAAATAACAACTTGAGTTGAAGTGCTTGTGGAAGAATTATTCCTTTGTGGCGTCACATCAGCTAAACTTTAAGAGGAGCTGCTGAACATAACCAGAAAAACGGATGTAGCAGAAAATAAAATAAAGTATCATATTTCTATAAAATATAAAATTGTCTCCATGGGAAAGAAAGAGACATCTGTGTCTGCAGAGCGTGAAGCTGCAGGTTGTCTGAATATCAGCTGCATTTCTGCAGACCTGACTCTGAGTTTTACTTTCCACCTGTAGTTTTCTTTTTTAGTTGAAAGTGCATCTCCCAGAGCAGAAACTGACTCACCATCAGGGAGGAGAGACAGTTACTGACAGGATGGACATCTCCAGCATGGTGAATTAAACACCACACAGGAAGCAGCAGTCTGTCTGTACGCAACCAGCCTGTATTTATTTTTCAGGTTTGTAGATTTAATGAGTCAGCAGCAGGTTTAAATGTGCTCCATCATGTTTATCTGCTGTCAAATTATTTCTTAACTACAGAAATTGTTCTATATCTGTCAGTGGTCCATCATAAAAAACGATATGCCCATATCCTGGGCAGCCAGTGGTGACAGCTCAGAGGTGGATGAACACTGTGTGTCTGCAGATTCGCACCACTACACCTGAAGCCCAGAAGGCAGTCTCCTTCGTTTCTTCTTACTTTTGAAGGTAGTCTTTAAAGAAATAACAGCACATCATAAATAAGATTCGGTGGTCTCTGCAGGATGAGACGACTTTTAATATCTCAATCCTGAAAAACCATGATGGCTTTTCTGTTCTGCGTGTGACAGAAGCTGCATCAGTGAACACATTCAGATGTTATTGACCAGGACAGAGTGGAGCCTCGCCAATCAGTCTGATGCCTCCGACTGTACCTGTGATGGAGAAGCCGTCAGCTGCCGGAGGATTGGCAGGCGGCTGTGAAGCCTTCAGAGCAGTGAGGTGTTTCTGAACGAAAGCCCGTGGAGGCGGAGGGCCTCAGTAATAACACAGAGAGCCTGTCCCAGCCGTCCGTCCTCATCACCTCCGTCATTATTCTCTCTCCTGATCCCACACAGTGAGGACGGAGGTCTGAACCCTCAGACTGGATGAAGGAGGGGGGTTAAACCTCTCCCAGCCTGACTCGGCCTCCTCGCTGTGGTTTTGATTTGCTCGGCGTTATGCTGATGAGGCTGTTACTCTCTCAGGGGGATTCACAGCGACACGGTTTTACCAAATTTCTCCAGCGAGGGTCGTTGGAAATGTGATTCAGGAGTCTCGGGGGAAATAAGCATGCAAGGTGCTGCTGCTGTTTGCCCGTCAGGCAAAGCAATATCCTCAGCCTGTTAGACGCAGCAATAATCTCCACAGGGCCGAGTCGAGGGACGTCTGCACCCCCCGAACTCTGAGCAACGCCGAGGGAGAGTCTGCCGGGGTTTATGAGGCCATTGTCACAGAGCGGTCACACTCAGGAGTCAATGTCTAATCACACAGATGGTGAACCACACGAAGCAGCAGAGACAGAGAGCTGAGGATGTTCAGCAGACAGGAGACGCTCAGAGTCCGCTGCCATGCAAGCAGCTCTGTAAGGCTGTGCTGTCAGTTCAGTGCTAATGCCAACATGCTGAAAGGAGCTTTATGCAAGAATTTAGGTTTGAAACATTAAAAACAGAGTGTGAAAACGTCTGTACTGTGTTGATTAAATTAGATTTGTAAAACCCTTTTTTATCAGTTTTTCACTGTTACTTTCCGTTATAACGAGTAAATCCACTGATCAGAGCGATTCTGTCAGATGAATTGATTTTGTGGAAATGTTGCTGTGGCTGTGTTCACACCTGAAGAACAGGTGTGTTTAAAAGCCGCGGATCAGACAGCTGTCCTGACGCTGTCGTCACCGGTTTGTCCAAACCAAACCACAGTATTTAATAACATGACTTGTTTACTGAGGTTTCACCTTCACATCAATGAACCAGGTCAAAGTGATTCACCTGATTTCATTGGCTGAGATTGATGATGACAGCAGGCTCATACCTCATAAAAACCACACAGTTATTGCAGAGGATGTTACATAAAGCTATTCTCCAACAAGGAGGTAAAATACCGCATGAAAATCTTCTCAAAAGAAACTTAAACCGTAAAAACAGCTGTGTCTTATTACCTTTAAGCCCTCACATTGTGCAGGAAATCCATTAAAATCCTCGTAATGTTCATTAATTCAGGCATTAATTAACTGCAAATTTGGGGTGAACCACTGAATCTACACTTTTATTTAAAAAATGAAGGTGCAACTTTTTGTAAATTTAAGCAATAGACGTTTAGGTGTTTTAAGTGTTTTGTGCAGAAAACCCATTAAAAGCCTTAATATGTTACAATCCATGTATGAATCCATCACTGTCATCCACACTGGGACCTTTTCAAACCTGAATATTGAATCAGAATATCATTACTTATCTTTAATTATTTTATAATGTAAAAGAAAATGTAAACCTTAAACTCATCATATATGAATTTGTCAAATATTTACAATTAATGTATAAATTAGGGGGAAGGTTGTGAGCTTCATGTGATAATTAACAGCTTTTTTAAATGAAGGTGTTTTAGGAGGGGTTAGTTTTTCAAATTAAAGGGCAAATGAAGGATCTCTGGCTTCCAAACACTTTGATGAAGGTGTGTTTTCAGGGTTAATTAAGGATTCGTTAAGTGTGCAGTAAGGGGTGGTTGTTTCACAGTGATGGATGCAGAGGATCACATCAGACTAGTTTCACGTCTGCAGCCTCTAAAGGATCCGTTTGGACTGAATTCCCATTAAGTTTAAAAGCCTTCTTTTCATTTCTCTGCTGTTCTTCTCCCTTCTGTCACTCTCTCCACCCTCCTCCTTCCTCATTTACATAATGTCTCCCATTTCATCTGTACATGAACTTCCCATCTGCAGGAGTCAGACTGGGTCTCTACTGCCCCCTGTTGTCAGGAATTAACAGATCTCCATCTGCACTGCAGCAGCTTCAGGACTGCAGTTCATCTCTCAAGTGTAACTGTGTGAACAACATGTTGGCCTTTACACTGACACACTGCTGCAGAGCAGCAGGCTGGAAACTCTGGAGACAGCAGTTGTTGCTGATTGGCCAAAGGCTTAGTTGGTACTTAGTTCTATGTGACAGCGTAGAAATCAACCTACAATTTTATTTGTCTACCTGGAGGTGTTCAATGATTATTTACCCTAATACTGAAATGAAGAATAAGTCATCTCTATCAAACAATATGAATTAATCAATCACAGGTGCAAACGACGAGGGGGGGGGGGGGGGGTGCATCTATAAGAACAGGTAAACCATCAGAATGTTGCATGTTCAGCAGTGAGACTTCCTGAAACAGTTAGTTGTCCCTTGACTGCTCCCTGCTGTCGACAGATGTTCGGACTTCAGAAACAGAAATGTATAAATAGTGGCTGTAGTGGTGTGTTGTTCTCACTCCCAAATCGTCACGATTGGACACTTTGTCAAAAACCTGTCAGTTTATAAAGCTCTGAAGCCCTAAACCATGATCCTTTCCTAAATCTAACCAAGTAGTTTGGTGCTTGAATCTAACCAAACTGCAACATTACTTTTATTTTGAAAGTTTAACTGGACATTGCACATTTATTCTTTCTAACTTGACCTACACCTGCAAAAATGACACTAAATGGTACACAAGGTGTTAAAGAGAGATGCCAAGGGGTGTGGACCAAGTGAGCAGATATGACCAGTAGGGATGAGAATGTGTTGTAGTGGATGTGTGTTTGTGGTTGTAATGGTGATTGTAGTTGTTGTTGTGGTTACAGTGGTTGTTGTGGTTACAGTGGTTGTTGTGGTTTTACTGGTTGTTGTGGTTACAGTGGTTGTTGTGGTGTGTAGTGGTTGTTGTGGTTACAGTGGTTGTTGTGGTTACAGCAGGATGGGGGCTGCACAATAGGTTAAAGAGCAGAACATGATGGATATGATCTCATTAGAAGAGGGGAGCTGGGCTTTCATTTCCTCCCTGTGCTTCATCTTTATTAACGTCAGACAGCCGGTCGATGTTGCCGCCTCAGACACAGAAACCAAAGAGGGAATCAGGTGAAATCTCAGTTGCAATCTTCACAGTTTTAAGGCGTCCAGGAGGGTCAGATGCTCAACGACACGCTGGCAGCGTTCAAACCTTCAGGCCAGCACCTTGTTTCTGTGTCATTCATGATAATAAAGTGTTCAGCAAGAAAACAAATCCTACTGTTGACTGTTTGACTGGTTTACTTTAGGTCATCTTTGGAACTACATATTCACCCAGCCAGGATGGAAGCTGCAGCCTGTAAGCCGTGAGCCGGCTCCTCTGATGTTTAGGGTGTCAGTTTCCTGTTTGTACTGCATTAATATACATCCAGTGAGGCTGCATCCACGTGGTGTGTTTGTCCTTCAGGACAGCACATGAAGGATGATGGTGATGGTGGGATCTGACAGTTGGGTGGAGCTCTGCCCTGACGGACTGATGGCTGCAGTGTTCAGACTCACACTGTTAATGACTCACCTTCATTACATTAATAGAAATCATTTCCAGACAAAAGAAAAACTGAAGGAAGCTTTTAAAGGCACGATTAAACAACACGCTACCTGCAGGTGTGAGCAGTGAAGCCATGTTCACTCCCAGCTCAGCACATACGGACAGTGTTGGTGAGTTACTGCTGTAGTTTCATGTAATATAGTTACGTCATTTAATTACAAAATGAATGTAACCGTAATCTGTTACACAGAAAAAAATATGTAATTAAATGACAGTTACTTATGAAAATATTCATGATAACATTGGAGGTCACATCTGAATATTTTCTGTAAAAAGTGCAGCTTTTCTGCTTTGCATATTTTTCACGTGCACAGTGTCTTCTTCCTTTGCTGTTTCCAGACGTTTAGTAAAGTCGGATGCTGTTCTGATGCTTCTGATTGGTTCTCACGTTGCAGTGCTGCCCATCTGCCAGTGCCTCTCAAGCTGTCTTTGGAAAATGGTTAAAGGAAGAACTTTAGAAAAGAAATCAAAAAGTGATTACATATAATAAGTTACTTTGATGAAGTAACTGAAACAATAACACTACTATTAGATTTTAAATAAAAAGGTATGTATTGTATTCGGTTTCCAAAGTAACGTTTCCAACACTGCATATGGACGCTTGGTCAAGACCTCTTGGTGTCGCACCCTTTAGCGTGGTTTAGGGAAGGACTTCTCTGTCATTATAAAGTCACAACCATGGTGACCTGTCAGGTGTAGCAATGTGTATCCCTTCAAAGCTCCACCCTCTTGTCCAAGTATGGTCACTTCTGGTTCCAACAACCAAAAAAGCGACGGCCAAACTGCCAAAGTGAAGGCATCAGAACGATCCACAAACCAGCAGGGGGACGTCACGGCGACTACGTCAGCTTCTTTTGTTCTGTGTTCTGACTTTACTTATTTTAAAGGAAACTGTTTTCATGTTGCAAATAACTTTATTATTCCACACATTTCTCTGCTTTTACAAAACCTGCCGCACACGTTACCCACAAAATCGTCCACTGACAAACAATTTGCCGCCACAAAACATACGGAGACAACAGCAGAAACACATGGAGGACATCAGACGAGACTCTGAGACACAGGCTGCTGCATCCCGCTCAGCTGCAGGAAAGAATCAAGGTCAGCTGGTTTAAATATTCAGGGTCAGGGTCAGGCCCAAAAGAACATCACAACCTTCATCGCAATCTTTTGGAAAACCTGCCACAAAATCCAAAAAGAAACTCGAAATCCTGGATGTGCAGAGCAGAGACGAGCAGCAGCTGCTGAGCTCACTTCTTTCTAACTCCACACCATCACATTTGTTTCTGAATCATTTGTTTATTTTTACACTTGCATTTGTCAGCTCCAGTTGACCCTGACTCAAGTGACATCACTTGAGGACATTTATCATCTCCCAACACCTGGAAACACCTGGAAACACCTGGAAACACCTGGAAACACGCTGAGGTGGAAAATAACTGGAACTTTGAGGGTTTGAGGCTACCAGTCACAGCAGAGCCGGTCAGCCCACACAGGGAGGCTAATTGCCATAATTTAGTTTGAGTGGTTGACACACATGTCCGCCCCTCCGCTGAGGCTGCACAGGCGGGGTTAAAGGTCAGGTCCAAGCTCAGCGTTGTGAGTGAGGGGGGGGGGGTTCAGATGCTCAAACAGAGCAGGTCGACACATGAACTCGTTCTTCAGCAGGAGATCTCACAGTGACACAAAATAACAAAAACACATCTGCATCCAGACAGAAAAACTCCAGCTTCAGTTTTTCTAGCTTTATTCCATCATTTTGATTTGTTTGTTTTATCCATCTTCAGGTTTTAAGATTTCTGTAAGAATATCAGAGGAATGATACTGACGGTGAGCAGAATATATAACCACATGTCAGTTATACACAAATATTCAGAGTCTCAGTGAAAATCCAGGGGCTTCGATGAAGATGAGGTTTGTTTGGCTCCTCAGTGGAGGAGGGTTGAGGGGGAGGAGGGTGACAACACCGCCTGAGGTTGATTAAAGTTGACCTTGAGTGGAGAGGAAGAGAGAATCAAAAGTAATGACGGAGAAGGAGACTAAAGGAAATCAATGAGCAGGAGGTCGATGACTATTTGATTTTTTTTATCACTAATTTCTGAAGAAGAAGAAGGAGGAGGAGGAGGAGGAGGAGGGGGAGGAGGAGGAGGAGGGGGAAGGGGAGACTTCATTGATCCCCCTCCTCTGAATCGGTTATTTCAGGTTATTAATTGAGAAGAAATGTTCAGCTGGCTGGTGAAGACGATGCTGCCAATAAGCTTAAATCTAAATAAATGAGAAGGGGATTGTGGGTAAGTGACGGGAGTTTCCTGCTGCACCGGTCAGTGTCAGGGAAGCGCTTTACTCTGCTGTCAGGCTTAAAGCACGTGAACTGCAAGAAATACTTCAAACATGTTTCAGAAATGGCTTTAAAGGGTCAGAGCGAGGTTTTTTATAACAATATAAAGTGTTGGTGCAAGGAGCTCTCTGACACGAGTCTCACAGATTTAAGATTTGGACACATGGCCAAAGTTCAAATACTGTCGGACACATTTATTGACAATAAACTGTTAATTATAATTATATTTAATAATTATTAAATATAATTATGTTATAATATGTTATTTTCCATTATTTCATATTTTCACACATAATGTTTTGTTATTGGACTGAACGAGCAGCCTAATGTCCTGATACCACATTATTCCAACACTTCATCATTTTTTGTTCCAACCGACTGTTCTCACTTCCAAGTCATCACATATGGACACGTGGTCATATGTGGTCTTTGGTGTCAGTTTGTGGCACTGGGGATCCCCTGGGCCTCAAAGTGAACGCTAAAGGTAGGTGTAGGATATTTAACAGAAAAGTCTGAGTAAGGAAGTGGTTGGTGGTCCAGAAACCGGACTTTCACCCAGGAGACCCCTGCTCTTTTCCCATTTTAAATATAAAGTCAACAATTAATGTTTTTATTTAAGTTCCACCAAAATATAAAAATATGCTAAAGGGTATCCAAGGCCCCTAAAAGCATCACCTGATGGTTCTGACCAAGCGTCTAAATGTGACGAATTGGGAGTGAGAATGAGTTTTTCCAACAGTTACTTGATTTGTCCGTTTGACAAAAAGGTAATATTGACAACAATTTTAATAATCAGATATCATTTTTTTGGGGCAAACCCTTTGAATGTTTTCTGTTTCCAGTTTCTCCAATGTCTCAGACTTCCTGTTTGTCTTTATGTGATGTCTCAGTAAACTCATTAAAAGATGCCACATTGGACTCCTGGATGGACATTTTTCACAGTTCTTGGAAATGTTAGAATAAACCAAACGATCAATTGGTAAAATAATGATGGGAACACTGTGAATGATGTGAAGTCATGTGATATCTTTGTCTCGCAGCGTTGTGGGACGTGTTGTGTTTAATTTTAGTATTTCAGTATTTATGACCATCACATTTAATTTCTGCACCGATTTGTGAACATCATCAAACTTAAATGAGAAATTAAATCTTCTCAGCGTTTGGTGTTCAGTCATGGAGGACAAGTGTTGGGAGGATCAGAGTTTGGACGCCGGCCTCTGCTGATTGGCCGGAGCTGTAGCGATCGGCGTGGGTCGACCCCAGAGCCGGAGCCGGCTGACTCCCCCGTCGGGGCTGATGATGAGACGGATGTGACTGACGGGTCGGCTCGGGGTCAGCTCGGCCTCGCCGTAGAGATGTCTGTGATGAGGACGAAGCTGCAACGCAGACAGGAAGCAGTTCAAATACAAACAGCTGATAAACTTTATTTAGAAATTGTAATGACTTTGGTGTTTTGTACGTCCCTCTTCCTGATGTGTAGCTTTCCCTCATGTGTTCCGCCTGCGTCTTGTTAATGACCTCCCTCTTGTGTATTTAAGTGAGAGTCTTCCTGTTGTCTGTTGTCGCTTCGTCTTTGCACCACGTTCACTGTTCCTGCCTGTTTTTCTATGTGTCCCACCCGTTTTTGGATTCTATGGATTTCCTTGAATTTTTGGATTCCAGCTAGTACCATCTAGGTTTCTGCTTATTGTTTGGACATCCTGCCTCACCTGTGGACTTAAATATCCACACAATTTACCCTAAATATTTATATTTATAATTTATAACAAAATATTTATAATAACATGAAAACTTCTAAATGCCAACATCATTTAACAATCCACAGACTCCAGTATAATCCACTTTATCACGGCCTATTGTATACTTTTTTGTAATTTTAACAATTAAGCAGCAAGCTAATGTTTAGTGAGATTCTATACAACCTTTCAGCAACTGATTCTCAGTCCGGGGATCAATTTATTCAAAGCAGTACATTTTATTTTGAAAGGAAACTGTCTCAATTAAACAACATTTTCCTACAAGTTAGTTTTCCTTTCCTCGTCTCGTCGAGTCCTCTGAGTGTCTGGACTCTGTGAGGGACAGACGAGACGCTTCGTGTCTGTGAGGTTCGGTTGGCTGGCTGCCATCTTGGCAGACGACGGCGCTTTTGCAAATTTGAGCGAGAATCAACTTCAGCAGAGTTACAGACTCCCAGCCAGCCGTCTGCCAACACGTCCTCCGATTGATCCATCAGTCTGCACATAAAGCTCGAAACTTAAGCAAACTGATTCCTTCCCATCTGTCAGCAGGACAAATATCTGAACATCGAATTAATGACAAAAATACATTTTCTTTAGATATTAAAAACTAAAGTGTGAGCGTTTCTGTCCTAAACTTTATCATTAAATGTTTGAGAACTCAAACTCTATATTTTCTTTTATAATGTGTATTTACTTTAAGAAATACTGTAGATACAAATAACATCCAGAGGTTTTATTAGAGGTTTTAACACACTCCTGAGGGAGTTTTTATCTGGGGCGTTTTTTTGTATAAAAGAGAGCAAATAGAAATGACTCCACAGATGGAGTACACATACTTTCTGAGGGGGAAGAAGGACCTGCCATTTCCCAGAATTCCACCTGGTCCTGATGCACTGAGCTTCCTCCTCAGGGGTTAAAGAACAAGCCTCGATCCTGCAAGAGTCCGGGAAGTTACCTGCACAGAAAAGCGGGTTATTTTCCTCTGCTTCTGACTGGAAAGTGAAGACGTTTCCTAAAGAGACAGCTGAGGACCTTTGAAGTGGTTGGTGTCGACCTCGATGCTGATGATCACTCCAGGAT
>JALXJV020000017.1:1647539-1895435 GCA_024633595.2 Lepomis macrochirus | reverse complement strand
AATTGAAAAATCTTTAATGTCCCCGAGGGGCAATTCGGTTCACAACATGTAGCCCGACATATACACAGTCATACACATAAGCACATATAAAACGCCTTAAAATAGTAAGTAGATAAAAACAGCAAATACACATATCCCTTATGCTCATAAACAGCGTGTTGAACAAATCCATGATAATTAGCTGTTCCCACAACTATGATAGTTCTATGGCAAGTGTAAACTATCCACTTCTTTAACCTCGCACATACCTCAATGGTGGTTGAGCAAGTGCCATGGTCAGTTTACATGTGTCCATTTCTGCAGGTTCCTCCCTCAGTCTGATCTTCTTCCTCACTCCGGTTGCTCGTCATCAACAGCTCTTGAAGATGGTCCAGTGGGGAAGGACGCCAACCGGAGACCCGGAGACTCTAAACCCCGAAAATCCAAACCAATCTGTCCGAAATCGCATTGCGTTCATTTCTCGTTTCGAATTTCCGCTGCGTTCATTTCTCGTCGTGAATTTCCACCATTGTTCATCTGCAACGGAGCTGACCTTCAAGGGAACAAACAGCAGGTAAGTCAAGGTGGGGTCGAGCTACCTGGCTTTTATCAAGCCAGATGAAAATGAGACGTGTTTTTTTGTGTCTGGATACAGGATGAATAATCTTTACTCTGTAAAACTGTACACTTTAAAACAGGACAAAAGGGGATAGCAAATTACCCACTGACATCCTCGCGGTTCACTTGGAAAGGCCTCACGTTGCATGCAATATGTAAATTTCAGGCATTGAACATTGAAATCTCCCCACAAATGTCAACAAAACACTTCTCTGCTCTTGTTGAACGAGATCACATGTCTATTTGTTTTCACTCTTTGGTTTCCTTCCTTGGTTGGCTCAGAGGTCAATGAGGGCTGGGAGCAGGATTGTATGAGGGGCCCTTCAAGGCCACCTTAGGAGTCTGAGAAGGCAAAACGAAGTCTGAGAGCAGGAAGAGGGACTAACAATAAAACTGATCAGCAGCTTAGTTTATCTGTCTGGAAGATCCAGACAGATAAACTGAGGATCCCATCCCACCCTGTTTGGGTGGGATGGGATCACACTCCCAGAGACACACACAAAAATACACACAGTTTTGATTCCATCACTTGGGAACATTATATTTACTTGCATACAATCCTAGGAGACTTATTTTAACCATATCCACAACTTGCCCAAAAAAGTACTCACATAAGGAAGGCGAGTCTCCACAATGTGACAGTATAAACAGATTTATGTCTCCACAACATTAGTATTACCTTCCTTCACACACACACACACACACAGCTCCACCCAAAACTTTCTCATCAGCCCAAGTCTTATCTATGTCACATCAGCAGTAGAGAAAACTAAATTTGAAGGACTGAAAGACTTTCACCAAAGAGACCGTGTAAGTGTCCTGTGTGAAACCAAAAGTCTCGTGACGTACTTTACAAAGTCTTTTTTTGATCCACATCAGCATCTCACTCGTGGCAGTTGGCCCCTGTCCCTTAGCTAAGATTCTGCTCAAGGTTTCAGTCTCTTAACAGGATGTTTTTCCTTGCACTCACACATAGTTAACATGCAACCTCCACGGCTGCCATCATACAATATTAAACACCATCAGTCGATATTCTCACTGATCTCCAATCAGCAGACTCACATCAGCACTTTTCTCACTGACGGAGCAGCACACCAACACACACACTAAGGCTTTTATCTCCATCTATGTTTGAACCATGCATTTATCTTCAGTCGACTCGACTACTGTAACAGTGTCCTTACAGGGCTCCCTAAGAAATCCATCAGGCAGCTGCAGCTGATCCAGAACGCTGCTGCTCGAGTCCTCACTAAGACCAAAAAGGTGGATCACATCACTCCAGTTCTGAGGTCTTTACATTGGCTTCCTGTATGTCAAAGAATTGATTTCAAAATCCTGCTGTTAGTTTACAAAGTACTAAATGGTTTAGGACCAAAATATATTTCTGATCTTCTGCTTCGTTATGAACCAACCAGACCTCTCAGGTCGCCTGGGATCAGGTCTGCTTTCTGTCCCCAGGGTCAAAACTAAACAAGGAGAAGCAGCGCTCAGTTATTATGCTCGTGATATTTGGAACAAACTCCCAGATAACTGCAGGTCTGCTGAAACTGTCAGTTCTTTCAAATTAAGACTCCAAACTTCTTTTTACCATTGCTTTTAATTAAATATTTACACGGTGAGAAATAAGTAGGTAGCTGTGTTAGGACGTTTTGGGAGTGAGATTGAACAGAGTGAAGGAAGTGGATCTTAAATCTGGCTCGAAAGTGATTTGCAGGAACCTCTGTCCACCTGTAAACGTGCAGGTGGGTCCAGAGTATAACTGGATCAAAGGGGCCTGCTGACAGACATGTCCTGGTTTCTCTGTAGTGTCCGAGGGTTTTTGGAATTTCAGTGGACCCAAAGATTGCTGTGGACCCGAGTACAGACCAGCTAGAGAGAGTAGATTAAGTGAACTTCTGTGTTTGTTCTCTTTTCAAAACTGTAACTCAAATATTTGCTCAACATCTCCTTTTTGTTTTCTATTTAAAGTAAACTACTTTCACTAAGCGCTCATGCGCCATCGCTTTTAAAGTCCTCTGTTTTCACGCCTGAACTAAAACGCTGAGCTTAGCGAATTTTAAAACAAAGATGTAGGAGTGTGGATGGAGCCTAACGTGGAGTACACAGTATGACACTGGGTGGAAAAAGCTTTTCTATAAATCCACCATAAACAGAAATGATGTGAAAACTGTTTCTCTGTTATGATGATCAAACGCTGTTTTTAGGACGCTCCTGCAGAAGTTAATTGACCTCCCGGGCCTCCAAATGGACTCTGAAGCTGCATGTTGAGATGTGAACTTGATATGAAGAAGAAAGTCAGTGTTCAGACTCTCTGAAATCCTCCAGGTGTCTTGACGCACAGACAGTCTGAACCTAATCAGCTGCAGCAGGTGGATCCATATCTCTGAGCTGAACCGCATTCCCGCCAGACTTCAGTCTGCAGACGGAGGGTTTCCTCTCAGATCAGCTGATTACTTATAACAGCAAACACCAATTATCGTTCCAAACGAGCCGTAATTAGTGAAGAAAAACGAGCCAAAGGGAGACGGATGCTTCCAGACGCTGCTGGCTGTTTAACGTTGGCGCTCACAGACTGCAGGGAGAATGAACTGAACCACCAGAGACCAGCACGGTCCTGATTGGTTCACACAGCCTCCTATTCATTTATCATTCACGTCAGCTTTTATGAGGAGGTCATGTGACTGTGCGGTAACTAACTTATGGCTGAAGCACATTAGCTTCTGTAGTGAAAAAGGTGAGGTCTGATTCCAACTTCTTGTGATCGATCACTTATTTTGTCTGCCAGCTGATTTGTCAACACAAATGAAAACTTTCACTAAACTATGTGATGTTTGCATCTTTTATTTATAATATACTTTGGAAAAACTCAGTTTGTTGATTAGTGAGGTCCTTCAACACCTGCAGGACGATGCTGAGCATGTTTTATGAGTCTGTGGTGGCCAGCGGTGTCCTGTTTGCTGTTGCATGCTGGGGCAGCAGGCTGAGGGTAGCGGACACTAACGGACTCAACCAACTGATCCAAGGCCAGCCACGTTGTGGTGCTGGAGCTGGACTCTGTTGGTGGTGTCAGGGAGGAGGATGCTGTCCAAGCTACATGTCATCTTTAACAGTGTCTCCCATCCACTCCATGACATGCTGCTCAAACACAGGAGCACTTTCAGTGACAGACTCATCTCCCATAATGCACCACAGAGCGCCACAGGAAGTCATTCCTGCCTGTGGCCATCAACTGTTTTAGACTGAAAGTCGGACACTTAGTTGGACTTAGTAGCACTTCTGTCATATACTGTACAAAGTAAAAAAACTGAACATATTTCCACGCTCCTATTTATTTTTTCTGTATTTAAAATATATTTAAATGGAAGTCGTCCCTGGTGTCGTAGTCTTACTTCCTGTCTCTGTGTCTCTTATTGATTTCCTGATGCCGCTGTCTTCACCTGTGTATATGACTGGTTGTCTGTCACTTCATGAATGTTTCACCAGTGTTTCATCTCCTCTCTCAGGATTATTCTCTTGTTCCCATCGTGCTGTTTGGACAAACCTTTCAGATTTACTGGATTACTCAGCACTAAGTTTCACCAGTTTATGTAATTAAACTCCTCTAAACTAAACCTCAGAGTCTGTAGTTTCTGCATCACGGCAGACCAAAAAAACTTGTTACACAATGACGGTGAAATCAGTGTAATGTTGTGCTAATTGAAATGTTCCATAAAGGAACATTTTTTCTTAAAGTCACTTCAGTAAAGAGTTAGTTTATCGCTGTGTCTCGACTCGATATGTCCGTTGTACATTACATGCAGTACACTGTGTACACCAGTGGTGGATGAAGTATTCTGATCCTTTAATTATGTAAAAGTACCAATACCTCACTGCAGAAATACTCTGTAACAAGTAAAAGTGCATTAAAAATGTTACTTAACTAAAAGTATGTAAGTGTAATAAGGAACATGTCATGTAAAGCAGTTTGTACCTGTTTGTTGAGGTTGAACTGTTTAGTTTCAGACTGCAGCTAATGATTATTTTCATTCTGGATTAATCTGCTGATTATTATTATTATTATTATTATTATTATTATTATACATTTTATTTCTATAACGCTTTTCAGGACACTCAAAGACACTGAAAAACATGAATAGCAAAGTATGAAACATATGAAGATAAAAACGTGGTGCAGAAATAGAGAGCGAGGGGCGACCGTATAAATAACAAATAACAAACAGCAGCAGGTGCTTTATAACATTATTGGAGGTTAAAATTATTTGAGGATAATTTTCTCTATTAATCGATTTATGATATTCAGATAATAGTGAGAAATGTTGTCCCAGTCACTCAGAGCCCAGAGTGACTCCTTCCATGTTTGTTCTGTCAGTTTGAACATCAAAATGATTTAGTGTCTCAAATCTCGCACGGCTGTTCTGCACTAACTGAAAATGATGATTGCAACATGTCACTTCTTCTTCTGCTTCTTCTTTAATGCCAGATTGAAACCGGGCAGATCATTTTCCCAAACTATTGACCTCGATTGTCACCCAACAATATGTCTGCTGGCTTCTCTGATCACTTGACTTTGATTCAGTTTTATTAAAAATAAATAAAATCGCAGCCCCTGCAGCTTCCTCGGCCGCCATTTTCACAAGTTTGAAGACACGTAGCTGGCCCCTCCCCTTCTGCTACTTAGCCAAGGTGGCAATGGTTGAAGGTGGGAGGAAGTGTCCAGCGTTCCCCACTCAACCTTTTCACCGTTATGAGTGCACCATCCAGGTACCCATAGTGCACTGCAGTTTGCCATACTTGTCAGTGTGATACATTTTAGCATGCAGAGCAGGTGTCACAGTATTGATTGTGTCTCTCCATGCGTGAGGTAATTTGGGATTTCGCTCATTTGCATGCAGCCCTCGCGTGTCAGATCTCATGTTATCTCTGCCGGATGATTTCATATGTGATACGTTCACACTTCCTGTCTGGGAGGCGTCCGTGCCGCCTCTTCATCTCCCGATCAGACCGTCAGGCGCTCAGACGCGCCGCAGGAAGTGGATCTGATAAAGAGATTCAGATCTGAAGGTTTGTCTCCACGACCTCGTCCTGTCGAGGCTGGAGGGCATACATCCCAGAAGTTGATTGGAGGAAGGGAGAGGGGGGAGGGGCTTAACATGCCTGTACTGTAGTACTGTAAACACAGATTCGGTAGTGAGGATCAGACTTACAGTAAATCATTGATTGACGATCAGCTTGATGCTGCGCTTACAAGGCCTCCAGTTAAAAATACGTTTGTGAGATACAACACACACACACACACACACACACACACACACACACACACACACACACACACACACACTCTCAGTGTGAGTGCATAGTGAAATATTGATAGGTGATCCTGAGTGATTAGCTGCTGTAAGTGAGGACAGACTCTCAACATGTCACAGCTGATCTGTCACTCTGAGCTTTCTCATTCATAATGCAGGACTCTCGCCCATCTCCCTCTCTCTCTCTCTCCATACTTCACTTTAATAAATGATCTTCAGTCTGCGGGGGGCCTCCTCTACTTCCTCCTCCCACTCCTCTCACTCCTCTTCCTGCTCTTTCTCCTCCTCCAACTCCTCTAACTCCTCTATTTCTCCCTCTTTTCCTCCTCTTGCTCCTTCTCCTCCTCTTCTGTTTCTCCTCGTCCTCCTTTTCTTCCCGCTCCTTCTCCTCCTCTTCCTCCCCTGCCATCTCCTTTTCTTCCTCCTCCTCCTCAACATCAAGTTGACCCTTGACCTCTCAGACAGCAGCTGAGAAACCATCTCTTGGTTGGATGTTGATACTTCACGTATCCATAAAGTCAATGATTCATATTCTGTATTCTTACGTGACACATGATGAACGTTACAGTGACAGTCATCTGATCTACGTTAGTGGGAGCTGCAGAGTAAATGTTACACTCCTATTTTTAGTCCTCAAAGGTTGATTATTTTAATAATCTGCCTTTTATTTGTTATTAAATTTCACCTCCATCACTTTTATGAGTCATGAAGAGGCTGCTGTAACATTAATAACATACTCAGTCTATTCAAGATGTTCACATTTCAAATGCATAAAGTCAATTACATTTGATGAATAAACTGAAATCATGTTTAATCCAATATGTACATATAAATGAGATACTTGATTAAACATGAAATATCAACATAAAATCAAATAGTACACAGTGGCAGTGAACTGAGTCATGACCTGAGAGCTGTCCGTTTGTCTGATGTGAACTCATCAGGGGGAATAAATCAAACACACATACAGCCTTGTGTTAATATCTTCGTGGGGACCTGTCATTCCCTACCTCCCAACCTAACCTTCACCTAATGTCAACCTGAACCCTAAAACCAAGTCTTAACCGTCAAACTGCCCTTTAAACATGTGGGGACGATAATTGTGGGGACCAACAGCTTTGTGGAGACCACAAAGCTGTTGGTCCCCACAATTATCGTGGAATCCCGGTTTTTGGACCCCACGAATATATTCAAACAAGCCCCCCCTCCCCAAAGACACACACACACACACTAATTGAGGTATTGAAGTAGTGAACATCTGCGCCCGTTACATCTCTCATGGGAGGCCGGGTGTGAGGTTTTTTGTCTGTTTGCTCAAACATGAGCAGGGACTCATTAAAGGTGTGTGTGTGTACATTTCTCGTGAGAACATTTCTGCAGCGTGAGGACATTACATTATTTTTTACAGTATGAGGACATTTGAATATTTTGAGGACATTTCTGCAGCATGAGGACATTTCATGACTTTGAGGACATTTCTGTAGCGTGAAGACATTTCATGACTTTGAGGACATTTCTTTAGCGTGAAGACATTTCATTATTTTTAGGACATTTCTGCAGCATGAGAACATTTCTGAGGACATTTCTGCAGCATGAGGACATTTCATTATTTTTAGGACATTTCTGCAGCATGCGGACATTTCTGAGGACATTTGTGCAGCATGAGGATATTTCATTATTTTTAGGACATTTCTGCAGCTTGCGGACATTTCTGAGGACATTTCTGCAGCATGAGGACATTTCATTAATTTCTGCAGCGTGAGGACATTTCATTATATTGAGGACATTTCTCCAGCGTGAGGACATTTCTGAGGACAATTGTGCAGCATGAGGACATTTCATTAATTTCTGCAGCGTGAGGACATTTCATTATATTGAGGACATTTCTCCAGCGTGAGGACATTTCTGAGGACAATTGTGCAGCATGAGGACATTTCATTATATTGAGAACACTTCTCCAGCGTGAGGACATTTTATCACTATTTGAAAGGACAGTTGGACGGCTCAGGTTAGAGGCAGCTGTAGGTTTGGGGCGTCACCGGTGTTAGAAAACACAAATTCAAGGTACTTTGAGTTTTTCCATTTTATTCTTCGTTCTACTCTACCACCAGACCTCAGAGGTAATACTCTACTTTTTACTGCAGCACGTGTGTCTGACAACTTTGGTTACTCTCACAGGACCACAAAACAACAAGCACATGATGATCTTACAGACCATGATGCATTGCTTCAGATTTGACTGTATTAAGGCAGTGCATTGTGTCACTGAGGGCCGTCTCTGTGTCCTGAGCCCAGGCCAACATTAAATGTTGACCTCTGACCTCGCTGTGTTACCTCCGCCTGGATGCTGACTTCCCTGAAAACATCTCAGTCTCTCCTTCATCATCATCATCCTCCTTCAGCATCACAGGGATCTTTGTCTCAGACTGACCTTTGACCTTCTCAGACTGCCTCTCCTACAGCTGAGCTCACTGAAGCTGAACAACAGACATTCTGTTTCAGCTGTTTTGGTGTTGACTCTGCTGAGTGGTGAATGTGTCGGCTTTCACCTCATTGCCTGGTCTTCTTCTCTTATCTCCTGATCTTTCCATCGGGGCCGAGTGGCTCCTGTTTGGTTTAGATAACCCTCGGGGCCCTGGGAGTCAGAGGCAAACGTTTCCCACGCCGGCCGGGCTGCGTTCACGTCACATGGGAGCAAAAAGCGACTTTCTTTAAGATCTCTTTAATTAAATATGAACATTTAGAATATTATACATGAAATAGAAAACCCTGTACTGTGTTATATATTAATAGATTTATATCATGTGTAATAAAATTACTGATGTTAGGTCAGATCAGAGTGTCCAGTGAACTTATTTAGTTAGTGATCAGAGCAGAAACATCATCCTGCTAATTAAACAGAGCGTCTTCCTCCTGTTGTCTCCTGCTTTCTGCTACAGCTGCAGAACCTGACTGGTGTTTTCACTGGACTCACTGGGAGCCTTGGTCCTGGATCTGCTTAGCTGGGGAAACCGCCTGTTTCTGGAAGACGAGGGAGAGTTGAGCTTTAAGATACTGTGACAAAACAAAGCGGAGTGTCTTGGTAGCTGCACATCTACAATAGCTGAAGGTCCACCACTCTCTCCGCCTGTGATACAAATACAGGAATTACAAAAAATGATCTAAAGCAAAATCTCACCTTATCTTTTAGAAATATCTTCCGCACAAGGAAAACCTTACATCCTGGTCTCCTTTTGCAAAACAATCTAAACTAAACTAAAGTTTGGCTGTGTGTAATTTATGCACTTTTTCAGCATAAGATTAAAGCTGCATTAATCAGGCTATTTGGCAGCTGTAAACACAACATGTGACTTATGTTCAGCTGATACCAGAATACAGGTTTAAGTTTTCTTCTGGTGGAGGTTATTGTTTTACTGTTCTTGTGTTAGTGCCTCTCATTTACATTTGCATCTTATATGCATCCAATTTCCTAAACAAATAAATAATGACAATCTCTTAAAACCCAGGAGGCGGTTTAACAACAGGTCCTGCTGTTCTAGAGATTTTTCCAAAATCCTCAAACCCTCTTCTGATCATGTGGGAAATATTCCATCTGCTGCCTGATGAAAATGAGTTTTAACCATTTGTTGTGCCTCTTCTTCCAAATCCAGATTGATAGGATGTTTCTTCTTGCTCAATTTGTAAAGGCACATAAAAAATGATATACTGATGTTATTTGCTATGTTTACATGTTATCACACAAAATAACTCAAATTTATATTTGTTATTTATTAAAACAGAGAGGACATTGATCATTTCAAATATGTTTCATTTGTGCAAAATATGTAGTATTTCTTTATCCAGACGATCAGAACACACATAGTGTTTCTCTTTAGGCTGTTTGTGTGGTGAATCGATGCGTCATTTAAAAAAAATAAAATGTCAATCTCTGTGAACTCGTTGCCCCCACCTCTCTCTCTCTCTCTCTCTCTCTCCAGACACTGCAGACTGAGCGAGCGAGGGGCGAGCAGCTGAGTGTGACGGAGAATTGAATTGAAGAGAGAGAGAGGTGCAGTGTGTGTTCTGCATACAAATCAGCTGTCTGTTATAAAGCAGGGAAAGATATTCTGGCTGTTGATTGGTCCGGTCCCTGGTGGCGCTCTGCAGGCATTAAGATTGCATGAGCGTGCACACACACGCACTCAGACTCAGGGCTTCTCACAGTTTAAACTCTGTCTTTGAAATATAAATGCTCTGCAGAACCCAAACAGGCTCAGTTGGAGGAAAACACCACCCAGTAACTAACAACACTGAGCGAGGCGACCACCTCTCTGCAGATGATTCTCACAGAAAGAAAAGTCCTAAATCTGATGGAAGATAAATATATTGAAATCTGAAATCCACACACTTAAAGGTATTGAACATGTGTCACACCTTATAAATACCGGTGAGACATTCAGGCAGAGTTTTGCCTGTAACCTGAAAAAATCAGTTGGAAGTAGCTTTAGCTGCTAACGCTACCATTATTTGCCTTGTGTTGATGGCTCTTCTTGATAACTTTACTGTCACCACACATGGTTCCTTTTTGAATTAATATCATTAACCGCATTTCATGTAGAATTTCAGTCCTTAATGTAACAGAATCTCTGACTCTTGTTTCGGTGTTCAATTTTAATACTTCAACACAGAGTTCTGCTATCCGTCTTTATGCAGATGACAGTCTTTTACACATTTGCAATGAAACTAAATCAAGATTACAGTCTGCCTTTAACATTATTCAGACAGGTATCATTCTCACAGAATCTATGATTTAAAGCCATCCATATAATCTAATATAATTTCTGATCATAATCCTCAAGTTAACGCATACAAACATATCAGTATTAAATTAGTACGCAGAGTCATGTTGAATAATATATTAAATTATCGGATTAATATTGATGTATTAATGTCGCAGCTGGTAGTTTGTAAATTTCACAGAGAGACCAATAAGAGAGACCTATCTTAATCTTAATCTATGTAAAAACATCAAAATTTAATAGTTGACTATATTTTAGATGTATTTGATAATCTTAATTTGCAAAGTAATTAAAGGTATAAAATAAAGAAACACGTATCTTCCCTCTGACACGTGGTGGAGGAGAAGTTAATGAAGCAGAGGGAAAAAAAGAAGAAAGTAAATCACTTCATCATCAGTGATTTCTCATGTGTCTCAGTGTGTCGATTATAAACGAGTATCAGGAGACGAGGACAGGCTCGTCGTCTTTGTCTCAGGTCCGGGCTTCTGTTCAGACGAACCTCTGGACAAACAGACAGTGATGAATGATAACTCCTTGTGCGACGTGCAGACTCCAGGACACCTGAGGTTACAGAAACAATAAAATATTCATACAATTGAACCGCTCAGATCGATTTCTTCTTTGTGTGTTTTCTTTGATCCGTAGATGCAGACAAAACACACCGAAGGTTCTGCTGACTCGGCATCTCTCAGGATAATAACAGTAACAGCGTCGGCATTTACTCCAACGTGAGGAGGGTCGTTAACACCCGTCTGAACGCTGAGATGAGAATGTGCCTAGATTTCCAAGTGTTTACCATCAAAAACATCCTGTCACAGCTGAGAGCTAAAGACAAATGCTGAATAAGAAGTTTTTAGGATTTTTGATGCGGTTGGGTAGTACTGTGGCCCAGTGGATAGATCTATGGCCTCATACCATGGTTTGCATGTTCTTCTCATGTTTGCTCCAGTCTTCTAACCATCAACAACATGTTTGGTAAATTCTCCTGAAGGCCCTGGCTGTACAGTAGCAGCGAGGGATCCTTATACATAGGATGGGTTAAATGCAGAGAAGAATGTCCTTAGACTAGAAGGTTCAGTAACTTCCTCAGACAGCTGCTTGCTTAATTAAACAATAAACATTACTCAAATAGTTCATATGTTGGGGACTTTTTTCAATGAAGGAGTAATCCACATTTGGTGCTCAACAGATGCATTTGTACCTTATAGGCAGGATACTGTGACATTTCTGTTTTAGTATTGCTGCAGTGCTTTTATATCAGTAAAGTAACTGAATTCTTCATCGCTGACATTGTTCTAATAATGTGCTTTATTGTGTTTTTTAAATACCATCTGATAAAAATAACAACTTGAGTTGAAGTGCTTGTGGAAGAATTATTCCTTTGTGGCGTCACATCAGCTAAACTTTAAGAGGAGCTGCTGAACATAACCAGAAAAACGGATGTAGCAGAAAATAAAATAAAGTATCATATTTCTATAAAATATAAAATTGTCTCCATGGGAAAGAAAGAGACATCTGTGTCTGCAGAGCGTGAAGCTGCAGGTTGTCTGAATATCAGCTGCATTTCTGCAGACCTGACTCTGAGTTTTACTTTCCACCTGTAGTTTTCTTTTTAGTTGAAAGTGCATCTCCCAGAGCAGAAACTGACTCACCATCAGGGAGGAGAGACAGTTACTGACAGGATGGACATCTCCAGCATGGTGAATTAAACACCACACAGGAAGCAGCAGTCTGTCTGTACGCAACCAGCCTGTATTTATTTTTCAGGTTTGTAGATTTAATGAGTCAGCAGCAGGTTTAAATGTGCTCCATCATGTTTATCTGCTGTCAAATTATTTCTTAACTACAGAAATTGTTCTATATCTGTCAGTGGTCCATCATAAAAAACGATATGCCCATATCCTGGGCAGCCAGTGGTGGATGAACACTGTGTGTCTGCAGATTCGCACCACTACACCTGAAGCCCAGAAGGCAGTCTCCTTCGTTTCTTCTTACTTTTGAAGGTAGTCTTTAAAGAAATAACAGCACATCATAAATAAGATTCGGTGGTCTCTGCAGGATGAGACGACTTTTAATATCTCAATCCTGAAAAACCATGATGGCTTTTCTGTTCTGCGTGTGACAGAAGCTGCATCAGTGAACACATTCAGATGTTATTGACCAGGACAGAGTGGAGCCTCGCCAATCAGTCTGATGCCTCCGACTGTACCTGTGATGGAGAAGCCGTCAGCTGCCGGAGGATTGGCAGGCGGCTGTGAAGCCTTCAGAGCAGTGAGGTGTTTCTGAATGAAAGCCCGTGGAGGCGGAGGGCCTCAGTAATAACACAGAGAGCCTGTCCCAGCCGTCCGTCCTCATCACCTCCGTCATTATTCTCTCTCCTGATCCCACACAGTGAGGACGGAGGTCTGAACCCTCAGACTGGATGAAGGAGGGGGGTTAAACCTCTCCCAGCCTGACTCGGCCTCCTCGCTGTGGTTTTGATTTGCTCGGCGTTATGCTGATGAGGCTGTTACTCTCTCAGGGGGATTCACAGCGACACGGTTTTACCAAATTTCTCCAGCGAGGGTCGTTGGAAATGTGATTCAGGAGTCTCGGGGGAAATAAGCATGCAAGGTGCTGCTGCTGTTTGCCCGTCAGGCAAAGCAATATCCTCAGCCTGTTAGACGCAGCAATAATCTCCACAGGGCCGAGTCGAGGGACGCCTGCACCCCCCGAACTCTGAGCAACGCCGAGGGAGAGTCTGCCGGGGTTTATGAGGCCATTGTCACAGAGCGGTCACATTCAGGAGTCAATGTCCTCATCACACAGATGGTGAACCACACGAAGCAGCAGAGACAGAGAGCTGAGGATGTTCAGCAGACAGGAGAGGACCGACGCTCAGAGTCCGCTGCCATGCAAGCAGCTCTGTTAGGCTGTGCTGTCAGTTCAGTACTAATGCCAACATGCTGAAAGGAGCTTTATGCAAGAATTTAGGTTTGAAACATTAAAAACAGAGTGTGAAAACGTCTGTACTGTGTTGATTAAATTAGATTTGTAAAACCCTTTTTTATCAGTTTTTCACTGTTACTTTCCGTTATAACGAGTAAATCCACTGATCACAGCGATTCTGTCAGATGAATTGATTTTGTGGAAATGTTGCTGTGGCTGTGTTCACACCTGAAGAACAGGTGTGTTTAAAAGCCGCGGATCAGACAGCTGTCCTGACGCTGTCATCACCGGTTTGTCCAAACCAAACCACAGTATTTAATAACATGACTTGTTTACTGAGGTTTCACCTTCACATCAATGAACCAGGTCAAAGTGATTCACCTGATTTCATTGGCTGAGATTGATGATGACAGCAGGCTCATACCTCATAAAAACCACACAGTTATTGCAGAGGATGTTACATAAAGCTATTCTCCAACAAGGAGGTAGAATACCGCATGAAAATCTTCTCAAAAGAAACTTAAACCGTAAAAACAGCTGTGTCTTATTACCTTTAAGCCCTCACATTGTGCAGGAAATCCATTAAAATCCTCGTAATGTTCATTAATTCAGGCATTAATTAACTGCAAATTTGGGGTGAACCACTGAATCTACACTTTTATTTAAAAAATGAAGGTGCAACTTTTTGTAAATTTAAGCAATAGACGTTTAGGTGTTTTAAGTGTTTTGTGCAGAAAACCCATTAAAAGCCTTAATATGTTACAATCCATGTATGAATCCATCAGTGTCATCCACACTGGGACCTTTTCAAACCTGAATATTGAATCAGAATATCATTACTTATCTTCAGTTATTTTATAATGTAAAAGAAAATGTAAACCTTAAACTCATCATATATGAATTTGTCAAATATTTACAATTAATGTATAAATTAGGGGGAAGGTCCTGAGCTTCATGTGATAATTAACAGCTTCTTCAAATGAAGGTGTTTTAGGAGGGGTTAGTTTTTCAAATTAAAGGGCAAATGAAGGATCTCTGGCTTCCAAACACTTTGATGAAGGTGTGTTTTCAGGGTTAATTAAGGATTCGTTAAGTGTGCAGTAAGGGGTTGTTGTTTCACAGTGATGGATGCAGAGGATCACATCAGACTAGTTTCACGTCTGCAGCCTCTAAAGGATCCGTTTGGACTGAATTCCCATTAAGTTTAAAAGCCTTCTTTTCATTTCTCTGCTGTTCTTCTCCCTTCTCCCTTCTCCCACTCTCTCCACCCTCCTCCTTCCTCATTTACATAATGTCTCCCATTTCATCTGTACATGAACTTCCCATCTGCAGGAGTCAGACTGGGTCTCTACTGCCCCCTGTTGTCAGGAATTAACAGGTCTCCATCTGCACTGCAGCAGCTTCAGGACTGCAGTTCATCTCTCAAGTGTAACTGTGTGAACAACATGTTGGCCTTTACACTGACACACTGCTGCAGAGCAGCAGGCTGGAGACTCTGGAGACAGCAGTTGTTGCTGATTGGCCAAAGGCTTAGTTGGTACTTAGTTCTATGTGACAGCGTAGAAATCAACCTACAATTTTATTTGTCTACCTGGAGGTGTTCAATGATTATTTACCCTAATACTGAAATGAAGAATAAGTCATCTCTATCAAACATCCATGAATTAATCAATCACAGGTGCAAACGACGAGGTGCATCTATAAGAACAGGTAAACCATCAGAATGTTGCATGTTCAGCAGTGAGACTTCCTGAAACAGTTAGTTGTCCCTTGACTGCTCCCTGCTGTCGACAGATGTTCGGACTTCAGAAACAGAAATGTATAAAGAGGTTAGTAGTGGCTGTAGTGGTGTGTTGTTCTCACTCCCAAATCGTCACGATTGGACACTGACACAAACCTGTCAGTTTATAAAGCTCTGAAGCCCTAAACCATGATCCTTTCCTAAATCTAACCAAGTAGTTTGGTGCTTGAATCTAACCAAACTGCAACGTTACTTTTATTTTGAAAGTTTAACTGGACATTGCACATTTATTCTTTCTAACTTGACCTACACCTGCAAAAATGACACTAAATGGTACACAAGGTGTTAAAGAGAGATGCCAAGGGGTGTGGACCAAGTGAGCAGATATGACCAGTAGGGATGAGAATGTGTTGTAGTGGATGTGTGTTTGTGGTTGTAATGGTGATTGTAGTTGTTGTTGTGGTTACAGTGGTTGTTGTGGTTTTACTGGTTGTTGTGGTTACAGTGGTTGTTGTGGTTACAGTGGTTGTTGTGGTTTTACTGGTTGTTGTGGTTACAGTGGTTGTTGTGGTGTGTAGTGGTTGTTGTGGTTACAGTGGTTGTTGTGGTTACAGCAGGATGGGGGCTGCACAATAGGTTAAAGAGCAGAACATGATGGATATGATCTCATTAGAAGAGGGAAGCTGGGCTTTCATTTCCTCCCTGTGCTTCATCTTTATTAACGTCAGACAGCCGGTCGATGTTGCCGCCTCAGACACAGAAACCAAAGAGGGAATCAGGTGAAATCTCAGTTGCAATCTTCACAGTTTTAAGGCGCCCAGGAGGGTCAGATGCTCAACGACACGCTGGCAGCGTTCAAACCTTCAGGCCAGCACCTTGTTTCTGTGTCATTCATGATAATAAAGTGTTCAGCAAGAAAACAAATCCTACTGTTGACTGACTGATTTACTTTAGGTCATCTGTGGAACTACATATTCACCCAGCCAGGATGGAAGCTGCAGCCTGTAAGCCATGAGCCGGCTCCTCTGATGTTCAGGGTGTCAGTTTCCTGTTTGTACTGCATTAATATACATCCAGTGAGGCTGCATCCACGTGGTGTGTTTGTCCTTCAGGACAGCACATGAAGGATGATGGTGATGGTGGGATCTGACAGTTGGGTGGAGCTCTGCCCTGACGGACTGATGGCTGCAGTGTTCAGACTCACACTGTTAATGACTCACCTTCATTACATTAATAGAAATCATTTCCAGACAAAAGAAAAACTGAAGGAAGCTTTTAAAGGCACGATTAAACAACACGCTACCTCCAGGTGTGAGCAGTGAAGCCATGTTCACTCCCAGCTCAGCACATACGGACAGTGTTGGTGAGTTACTGCTGTAGTTTCATGTAATATAGTTACGTCATTTAATTACAAAATGAATGTAACCGTAATCTGTTACACAGAAAAAAATATGTAATTAAATGACAGTTACTTATGAAAATATTCATGATAACATTGGAGGTCACATCTGAATATTTTCTGTAAAAGTGCAGCTTTTCTGCTTTGCATATTTTTTCACGTGCACAGTGTCTTCTTCCTTTGCTGTTTCCAGACGTTTAGTAAAGTCGGATGCTGTTCTGATGCTTCTGATTGGTTCTCACGTTGCAGTGCTGCCCATCTGCCAGTGCCTCTCAAGCTGTCTTTGGAAAATGGTTAAAGGAAGAACTTCAGAAAAGAAATCAAAAAGTGATTACATATAAAAAGTTACTTTGATGAAGTAACTGAAACAATAACACTACTATTAGATTTTAAATAAAAAGGTATGTATTGTATTCGGTTTCCAAAGTAACGTTTCCAACACTGCATATGGACGCTTGGTCAAGACCTCTTGGTGTCGCACCCTTTAGCGTGGTTTAGGGAAGGACTTCTCTGTCATTATAAAGTCACAACCATGGTGACCTGTCAGGTGTAGCAATGTGTATCCCTTCAAAGCTCCACCCTCTTGTCCAAGTATGGTCACTTCTGGTTCCAACAACCAAAAAAGCGACGGCCAAACTGCCAAAGTGAAGGCATCAGAACGATCCACAAACCAGCAGGGGGACGTCACGGCGACTACGTCAGCTTCTTTTGTACAGTGTTCTGACTTTACTTATTTTAAAGGAAACTGTTATCATATTGCAAATAACTTTATTATTCCACACATTTCTCTGCTTTTACAAAACCTGCCGCACACGTTACCCACAAAATCGTCCACTGACAAACACTTTTCCACCACAAAACATACGGAGACAACAGCAGAAACACATGGAGGACATCAGACGAGACTCTGAGACACAGGCTGCTGCATCCCGCTCAGCTGCAGGAAAGAATCATGGTCAGCTGGTTTAAATATTCAGGGTCAGGGTCAGGCCCAAAAGAACATCACAACCTTCATCGCAATCTTTTGGAAAACCTGCCACAAAATCCAAAAAGAAACTCGAAATCCTGGATGAGCTCAGCAGAGACGAGCAGCAGCTGCAGAGCTCTGCTGAGCTCACTTCTTTCTAACTGCACACCATCACATTTGTTTCTGAATCATTTGTTTATTTTTACACTTGCATTTGTCAGCTCCAGTTGACCCTGACTCAAGTGACATCACTTGAGGACATTTATCATCTCCCAACACCTGGAAACACCTGGAAACACCTGGAAACACCTGGAAACACGCTGAGGTGGAAAATAACTGGAACTTTGAGGGTTTGAGGCTACCAGTCACAGCAGAGCCGGTCAGCCCACACAGGGAGGCTAATTGCCATAATTTAGTTTGAGTGGTTGACACACATGTCCGCCCCTCCGCTGAGGCTGCACAGGCGGGGTTAAAGGTCAGGTCCAAGCTCAGCGTTGTGAGTGAGGGGGGGGGGGGTTCAGATGCTCAAACAGAGCAGGTCGACACATGAACTCGTTCTTCAGCAGGAGATCTCACAGTGACAGAAAATAACAAAAACACATCTGCATCCAGACAGAAAAACTACAGCTTCAGTTTTTCTAGCTTTATTCCATCATTTTGATTTGTTTGTTTTATCCATCTTCAGGTTTTAAGATTTCTGTAAGAATATCAGAGGAATGATACTGACGGTGAACAGAATATATAACCACATGTCAGTTATACACAAATATTCAGAGTCTCAGTGAAAATCCAGGGGCTTCGATGAAGATGAGGTTTGTTTGGCTCCTCAGTGGAGGAGGGTTGAGGGGGAGGAGGGTGACAACACCGCCTGAGGTTGATTAAAGTTGACCTTGAGTGGAGAGGAAGAGAGAATCAAAAGTAATGACGGAGAAGGAGACTAAAGGAAATCAATGAGCAGGAGGTCGATGACTATTTGATTTTTTTTATCACTAATTTCTGAAGAAGAAGAAGGAGGAGGAGGAGGAGGAGGAGGGGGAGACTTCATTGATCCCCCTCCTCTGAATCGGTTATTTCAGGTTATTAATTGAGAAGAAATGTTCAGCTGGCTGGTGAAGACGATGCTGCCAATAAGCTTAAATCTAAATAAATGAGAGGGGGATTGTGGGTAAGTGACGGGAGTTTCCTGCTGCACCGGTCAGTGTCAGGGAAGCGGTTTACTCTGCTGTCAGGCTTAAAGCACGTGAACTGCAAGAAATACTTCAAACATGTTTCAGAAATGGCTTTAAAGGGTCAGAGCGAGTTTTTGTTTTATAACAATATAAAGTGTTGGTGCGAGGAGCTCTCTGACATGAGTCTCACAGATTTAAGATTTGGACACATGGCCAAAGTTCAAATACTGTCGGACACATTTATTGACAATAAACTGTTAATTATATGTTATAATATGTTAATTATGTTATAATATGTTATTTTCCATTATTTCATATTTTCACACATAATGTTTTGTTATTGGACTGAACGAGCAGCCTAATGTCCTGATACCACATTATTCCAACACTTCATCATTTTTTGTTCCAACCGACCCGTTCTCACTTCCAAGTCATCACATGGACACATGGTCTTTGGTGTCAGTTTGTGGCACTGGGGATCCCCTGGGCCTCAAAGTGAACGCTAAAGGTAGGTGTAGGATATTTAACAGAAAATTCTGAGTAAGGAAGTGGTTGGTGGTCCAGAAACCGGACTTTCACCCAGGAGACCCCTGCTCTTTTCCCATTTTAAATATAAAGTCAACAATTAATGTTTTTATTTAAGTTCCACCAAAATATAAAAATATGCTAAAGGGTATCCAAGGCCCCTAAAAGCATCACCTGATGGTTCTGACCAAGCGTCTAAATGTGACGAATTGGGAGTGAGAATGAGTTTTTCCAATAGTTACTTGATTTGTCCGTTTGACAAAAAGGTAATATTGACAACAATTTTAATAATCAGATATCATTTTTTTGGGGCAAATCCTTTGAATGTATTCTGTTTCCAGTTTCTCCAGTGTCTCAGACTTCCTGTTTGTCTTTATGTGATGTCTCAGTAAACTCATTAAAAGATGCCACATTGGACTCCTGGATGGACATTTTTCACAGTTCTTGGAAATGTTAAATAGAATAAACCAAACGATGAATTGGTAAAATAATGATGGGAACACTGTGAATGATGTGAAGTCATGTGATATCTTTGTCTCACAGCGTTGTGGGACGTGTTGTGTTTACTTTAGTATTTAAGTATTTATGACCATCACATTTAATTTCTGCACCGATTTGTGAACATCATCAAACTTAAATGAGAAATTAAATCTTCTCAGCGTTTGGTGTTCAGTGATGGAGGACAAGTGTTGGGAGGATCAGAGTTTGGACGCCGGCCTCTGCTGATTGGCCGGAGCTGTAGCGATCGGCGTGGGTCGACCCCAGAGCCGGAGCCGGCTGACTCCCCCGTCGGGGCTGATGATAAGACGGATGTGACTGACGGGTCGGCTCGGGGTCAGCTCGGCCTCGCCGTAGAGATGTCTGTGATGAGGACGAAGCTGCAACGCAGACAGGAAGCAGTTCAAATACAAACAGCTGATAAACTTTATTTATAAATTGTAATGACTTTGGTGTTTTGTACGTCCTCTTCCTGATGTGTAGCTTTCCCTCATGTGTTCCGCATGCGTCTTGTTGATGACCTCCCTCTTGTGTATTTAAGTGAGAGTCTTCCTGTTGTCTGTTGTCACTTCGTCTTTGCACCACGTTCACTGTTCCTGCCTGTTTTTCTATGTGTCCTACCCGTTTTTGGATTCTTTTATGGATTTCCTTGAATTTTTGGATTCCAGCTAGTACCATCTAGGTTTCTGCTAATTGTTTGGACTTCCTGCCTCACCTGTGGACTTAAATATCCACACAATTCTCCCCAAATATTTACATTTATAATTTATAGCAAAATATTTATAATAACATGAAAACTTCTAAATGCCAACATCATTTAACAATCCACAGACTCCAGTATAATCCACTTTATCACGGCCTATTGTATACTTTTTTGTAATTTTAACAATTAAGCAGCAAGCAAATGTTTAGTGAGATTCTATACAACCTTTCAGCAACTGATTCTCAGTCCGGGGATCAATTTATTCAAAGCAGTACATTTTATTTTGAAAGGAAACTGTCTCAATTAAACAACATTTTCCTACAAGTTAGTTTTCCCTTTCCTCGTCTCGTCGAGTCCTCTGAGTGTCTGGACTCTGTGAGGACAGACGAGACGCTTTCGTGTCTGTGAGGTTCGGTTGGCTGGCTGCCATCTTGGCAGACGACGGCGCTTTTTGCAAATTTGAGCGAGAATCAACTTCAGCAGAGTTACAGACTCCCAGCCAGCCGTCTGCCAACACGTCCTCTGATTGATCCATCAGTCTGCACATAAAGCTCGAAATTTAAGCAAACTGATTCCTTCCCATCTGTCAGCAGGACAAATATCTGAACATCGAATTAATGACAAAAATACATTTTCTTTAGATATTAACAACTAAAGTGTGAGCGTTTCTGTCCTAAACTTTATCATTAAATGTTTGAGAACTCAAACTCTATATTTTCTTTTAGAATGTGTATTTACTTTAAGAAATACTGTAGATACAAATAACATCCAGAAGTTTTATTAAACACACTCCTGAGGGAGTTTTTATCTGGGGCGTTTTTTTGTATAAAAGAGAGCAAATAGAAATGACTCCACAGATGGAGTACACATACTTTCTGAGGGGGAAGAAGGACCTGCCATTTCCCAGAATTCCACCTGGTCCTGATGCACTGAGCTTCCTCCTCAGGGGTTAAAGAACAAGCCTCGATCCTGCAAGAGTCCGGGAAGTTCCCTGCACAGAAAAGCGGGTTATTTTCCTCTGCTTCTGACTGGAAAGTGAAGACGTTTCCTAAAGAGACAGCTGAGGACCTTTGAAGTGGTTGGTGTCGACCTCGATGCTGCTGATCACTCCAGGATGGCCGAGACGAAACACCGCCCACTCCCAGCCGGGGACCTGCAGGATCCCATGCTGGTCCGCCTGCAGGACAAACAGCGGGTTTTGAAAATTCGGGACATTTGTAGGCTCATTAAGAAAAGATCGTCCTTCCTTACTTCCTGACAGGCCTGTTAGAGGATTCAGGATTTCTTTTACAGTTGCAGTTAGAATTACATTTGTTACTGTCAGGGTGTGTGCGTGTTAAACCTTCAGGTGTTTGGGTCGGTCCAGTCTGCGGGCCGTTTCCCAGCCGTCGGCCATGTTGACAGCTCGGCCCAGACCTGCAAACAGCAGGCTGGTTACAGGTGTCACCAGCACAGAAGCAGAAGAAGCCCAGTGACTGAAGTAAATAAATCAAACAACATTCAAAGACAACAACAATAAGCTCCAACCAATCATGTTGCGTGGATGCCCAAAGTGGGCGTCGCTGTAGCCGAGGCAGACTCCCCCATTGGTCAGAGCCACCAGGTCGACATCTTGGTGGGGAGAGACAGACGACCAGTCTCTCTGCCCGACGCCGTACACCCGCAGTCTGGCTATGCCTCCGTCTGATCACACAAATAAAGTGAACCATATTACAGGTGTCATGTGATGGTGTGTGTGAGTGCGTGTGTGTGTGTGTGTGCGTGTGTGTGTGTGTGTGTGTGTGTGTGTGTGTGTGTGTGTGTGTGTGTGTGTGTGTGTGTGTGTGTGTGTGTGTGTGTGTGTGTGTACCTGGGTACATGTTGAGGCGCAGGTGTGTGACTCTGTGGTTGAAGGTGACCCTGAAGTAGTTGTGGCAGCAGTCTGAGTATCCGGGCTTCAGCTCCGACACACACACCAGCTCAGGCCACGCCTCCGAGCCCAGCTGTCAATCAAAGCACATGTCACACATCAGCTGTCAATCAAAGCATACCTCACACATCAGCTGTCAATCAAAGCACATGTCACACATCAGCTGTCAATCAAAGCACATGTCACACATCAGCTGTCAATCATTTTTATCAAAGATCGCTGAGCGGTTGACCAGCAGACTGTCAGTGTTACCTTGGCGACAGCAGCCAGCTGATTGTCGGAGGCGGCCATGCCGGTTCGGTCTCCTTCCAGAGTGAAGGCCGGTGGTTTGTCTGGTGAAGAACATGTTATTATTGGTGTGTTCAGCCCTCGTGTCCACTTTATTAGGTACACCTCTACAATCTAAAACAGGCCCATACTTCAGCTCTGATATAACATCTATGTTTCTGAAACTCATGATGTTCAGATGTTTTGAAATCTTCATGTAAATGTGTAAATTTAGTTTAGATTTATTACTGAGGAGTCGGCTGGACTACATTTTTTTCCGAACACGGGGGTCAGAATATCAGAAACTCCTCTGAACATAACACAGTTCACTCACTAAGACTCACAGCTCAACAAAAAAGGAACAATAAAGGTTTCAAAAACGTTGATTTCATGGCAGAACAGTTGTATTAGACTGAACATGTGATCCAAATAAAGTGGACTGAGACCAGATGCTGTAATTATCCTGTTTGTTCTGAGCCCTAATTACAGGCTCTCAGGAAAAACTCCTACAACAACACACCAAAATGAATCAGGTGTAACTCATCAGTCATCTGGTCTCCTGAGACAGGCCAGGAGCTAAGGAATATGAATCTGTTGTGAGTAAACATATTTCTGTTTCTAGAGTAATTTGAGTAACAGGTAAGGAAAATATAAAATTTTAATCCAAAAATTCAAAGACAATGTCACCATATAACCAGGAATCTGTAGATAATAACACAACAGAATTTTCCCTCCTGCCCCCTGACCAAAGCTGTAGCTGTGAATTTGATGTTCAAAAACTAAAATAAAAAACAATTTATAAAGATACTTAGGTGGTCTCCAATGTTTACTGTGAGTTTGTCTTCTAAACACTGTTGATTTCCATACAGCCATGTTACAATCAGTACTATAAGTCAGCCACAAGATGGAGACAAAGACCATGTGTTTGAATGGAAAGCTGTCTACTGCAGTCCTTTCCACATGTAATTAATGAATGAAATTAATGAATGAATCCGAGATGGCAGGGTAGTGGAATGGGAAATAATTGTGCTTTTACCTGACAAAACCTACAAAAACAGCAAAGGTAGGATAAAATGTCTGATCATAAGTTTGTTTTTGTTGTTCGACAGTTTATAAGTTTGTGGCTGTACAGTAAAATGAGTTACACTGCTGGAGTTTCAGAGTTTGTTTGAGCATCAAATGAGATTTCAGGAGCACCGTGGCTGCAGCATGCACCGCGTTCACACAGACGTTCAGTCAGCTGCTTGGTGTGAAAATGTTCAGCACGAGCTGTTAGCTGAGCTTCGTCCTTTTACGTAGAGCTGCAGCATGAAGGTATGGCACTCACACTAAAAACAACAGCGCATAACAGTGTCTGTGCCCACATGTCGCTTGTGGCCCCCGGCCACTAATAAACAAAAAAACATTGCTGCACAAAGACAACATCAATTAAATGAAATGCTCTGGAAAATCTTAATATCGTGTTAACTGTCAAAGGAAGTTATTTCAATACATTTAAAGAGGAATTTGAGGCTTCAGAGATAAAAGCTGCTTGGATGAAAACAGACTTTCTGCAGCTGTGAAGCTGCATGTAAGTAAAGTCAGAGAGCGTCATACTTTAGGAGGTGATGAGTTAGAGACAGACAGTTTGTACCCAGACAGCCGGCCTGGATGGAGACGTAGGGCGAGTGGTTTCCAGTGAAGAAGGACGTGTCGACGTCAAAGCCGAAGATCAGCCCTGGTACTCCCAGCTGGATGATGCACCAGTCCTGACCTGACCAGAAAAACATGGCGACCTCAAACAAAGTCCAGCAGACACATTTTGGAGTTTTGTTTACGTTTAGGTCACAAATTGGTCATTTATTATAAAAGAGCCTGTGAATGAACCATAAACTGAGCTTTTTCATGTTCAGGTAGTTTCGATGTCCCGGAGGTCAATTTGTTGGTCAGTCAGATCATGAGGTCATTTAGAAACACCAGAGAGCACCGACATGCTGATTTTTACAGACTATCTCACATTTCTTTAAACTCATTTAAGAGATCTGAACTTACGACATCTTTATATTACGTGTTCATGTCATCAGTAGTGATGTAATACTGCCTTATTGTACATTATATAACACATATCACTGTATAACATTACGCTTATTGTTTTTAAATTATTATATCATTTGCTATATCATAGTATTCTTATTCAAATAATACCTGCTTTAATGTATCTGTATTATTTGGTGTTTTATTTTTATAGCACCAGTTCATCAAAATTATCTAATTTTCTGTGAGTTGGAGCTGCACCTTTCATACAGAGCAGGTCTACTCTTAGTAATAATTACAGTATCATGTGTGTATTTAACATTTATACTGCACATATTTAGTACAATAAATTATATTGTAGTATGTATTATCCACACACTTACTGTCAGCATGCTACAGTTTTGAACTGTGTAATCACATGTTATGTGGTTTGATCGGTGAACCTCAGAGACCTGCTGCAGGAACTAACCAGGTATTCTCTTTCTCCTCGTCTCCCATCCGTCCATCCACTTTCCGAACTCGGTGAAGGCCGAGGCGATGAACTGTGGCGGCTCTCTCTGTACGAGCACACAGTCACCACATGAAACAGAACTCATGATGTTTACAGAACTCACAAGGACGACCCAACCCAAATCTGTCTGGTGATATCCAATGTATTTTACATTGGATATTTGTGGATTCATCCTGTTTCCTCCTGTCTGTTTGCATTTACATTCATTTATTTAGCTGAGGCTTTTATCCAAAGGCTTACAGTTGTTATTCATATCAGAGGCTGCAGGCCAGCCAGTAGGGGTTAAGTGTCTTGTTCATGGGTCACCGTGGGGAGCAGCTGTTTGAAATATGAAACTATATATCTGTGAGGTGCTTTTAAAGATTTACATCTTCAGGAGGAACCAGTGGACTGAGAGCTGAGAGCCACAGACAGGAAGTCAGACAAGACTGAGAGACAGACTGACAGGTTTGGGTCTGAACATGAGATGAGTTGATGATCAGAATAACACCAGACCTTTCTTTGAAAGTAAAATAAGTGACAGTCCCGACAGTAACAGTGACATTAATCATGTGCTGAACCTGACATGGTGGATCAGAGTTTTACCTTCAGCAGGTTGGCCGCAGGAGCGAACCATTCGTCTGAAGCGAAAATAACCTGAAAGAACAACCAGAGGCTTTATTTCAAAAGAGGTTTCTGCTGCAAAAACCTTTTTACCTGAAAATCCAGGCAGCATCCTCTTAAAGTTAAATCTGCATTAGTCATATTTTACAGGAATAATTCGCCATTATGGGATGCAGGCTTATTCACACTCATGTTAGATGTTAGTTGCTCTTATGTCTGTACAGTAAATATAAAACTACAGCCAGCAGTGGATTAGCTTAGCTTAGCATAAAGGCCAGGAAACACGGAGGGGCCCGACCCCAACCAGCTTCACCTCCAGCAGCTACAGTAAGATGCTGCTCTAACATGCATCAGTATTAACAGCCTAATAGAATCAGAAATCACTCAGGAGACATTTTACTGCACAACCAGTACTTTTTCTTTTTTACTGTTTGCTGATGATATTCAGTTTAGTTCAGATCAATGGGGCTTTAATGGCTAAGGCCCCATTGAACTATTTCATCACAGTTAACCCCCCCCCCCTACAGTGTATTTTGACATTTCTATGATATTTCATATTTTTCTGAATCATTTCCTTACAATTCTGATTACCCACATAGTTTTTTGACAAATAGTTTAATTTTGTGCACAAAGTTGCAAAAGTTGCTTAGTTGTTAAAACGGGGTGGTGACATATAAGTCATACTTCATTCTCTGAGCTCGTGCAGGCCCACTCCAGAGATCAGTTTTTGGTTGTCATGGTAAATCATTACGTCCAAAAATTAACCACACCCCCAGTCTCTGTTTGAGAAAGAACGTTCACCCGACGGCTGTTAAAACTGGCTGGAGGGGCTTTCAGGGCCGTGGTTCAGTCATTTCTTTATAAGTACAAAAAGTAGTTCCACCAGGCTGCCGGTAGGCTCCATAGCATGACGGTTGCTAAGCAACATACATCAAAGGCTAGAATTATTAGAACTATGGCCCCGTGTCCACCAAAGCGTTTTTTGCCAGCTGAAAACGCCACCTGCTGTTCTGAAAACGCGTAGCTGCCAGCGCTAGGGTGCGTTTTGGAGGCGCAGTGTTTTTTTTTCGAGAAGCTGTGGTTGCTATGATACATAATTTCCGTGGAGGCGATGTGCTACAAGTAGAGTAGCCTACTTAATTTACTGAATGTAAAAATGTCAAAACAATGTACGTAGGCCTACTCGCTCTGGCCCTCGCTCTGCATGAAAAGAAGGCTGAAACATGAGAGTACAGACTTTTCCGTACGTGTGTTCATGAGATTTTGCGGCCGAGGAAACACCTCGGCGAGTAGGCACATCGTTTCGTTCAAGATCGGATGTGCTCGGTGCGGTGTTTGTCCCGCCCCTCCTGCACTGTGATTGGACGGCTGGGTGAAAAGTGACAGTGACGAGCGCAGCGTTTTCCCCAAAGTTGAAATTTTTTCAACTCTCGGCGACGTGAAAAAAACGCTCAACGGTCGGCGCCCGGCGCGAAAAAGACGCTCAGCGCCTCGTCACGCTCCTGGCGTTTTTAGCAGCTCGGAAAAACGCGGCGCTTCAATTGGAATGTATTGAAAAAAGACGCTGGCGTCAGAAAAAAACGCTTTGGTGGACACGGGGCCTATTTATTTATATCTATTTGCAGGTTGCCGTTTGTTGTGCAGCCACTAAAAACTGTCCAGCGTCAGGACTTTGGTAACTTGAACTTATATGATAACACAGATAGAATAAGATACATATTACATACTGACAACTAAATGAACTGCAGTGTGTTAGACATGAGTTCTTTTACTTCTGCAAGGTTTGTTACACAGAACATACTGACATACCAGGACGGAGCAGGAACAATGCATTAGCAGAGCGGCACTGACAACTTAGCTGCTGCAATGGGAGTTACTTTAACACCATTTCCAAACATATTGTATGAAACCTCGGACTCGGCAAGACTCTTGTGTGACGTGTAACTGAAGCTGTGTGAACTAAAATATCTCTGTTCTCTGTGTTACTCAGACTTCAGGGACAACATGTCTCTTTGAGATGACATGCTTGACCCTGAAGCTAAATATCAGGCTCACTGAGCTCTTTTTACTCAGTCAAGGATACATGTACATGGTGTATGTGAAGAACGTAAACTTAACATGTATTTGTATTGTATACTTTGTAATTCACCAAAGTCAGCTGCTCAGTCATTGTTTAAGTAACGCTAATCATTAGATGTAAAAATGGACATGCTAATCATCCCCAGTAGCCTGCTGTATATTATTATGTTTAGATTACATTTATTGCATGTGGACATCTTGATTAACAAGTTCAGGTGGTGGCTGACCTTATTTATGCGTGTGCATGTTTTTAATGAACATCTGAATGTGTTTCTGCTTGTATGTCACAGTGCCAGCATGAAAACGTCCGGGTCACTCACCTTCCCACCGACCGTCTCACAGGCCAGATCATTAAACTGCAGGAAGTCCGGCTCTGCTGCTGTCTCCACGGCTGCTCTTCTCTCTGCCATGTTGAGTTTTTTCTCAGGTTTCTATGAATAGAAATGTTGAAGCAGCAGCTCGTCCTGCCGAGGCCTAAGAATCAGACGGTCAGGCAGCTTGTGTTCTGCAGGACAAAGTTCACCGGCTGCTCGCTCACAAACAGCAGGCTGTTTATTTAGACAGAGTGAATGAAGCTCTGGTTCTGTTAATACACTATTAGCACTCTCAAACTGTTAGTCACAATAAAAACACAAACACGGCTTCATGTCACTCATTTACCACACAGTTTATTATCTGCAGCTTCATCAACTTTATTGACCCCACGTGTCGACCCGGAAAATGAGTCCTGCTGTCAGTACATTTCAAAATAAAATTATACTGTACAGAGGCAACCAAACAGTTTAATGCACTGTACAGGCGAGGTGCCTAGATATATACTGTGCATGAGAGATACTGTAGAGAATGCAACCCTGACGATAGATGGATATACTGTACAGTACACAATAAAAAAGACAACATATATACATTATCAATGCAAAGATTATTTATTTATTATATATACCACCAAATGTCCAGAGGCAGTGCAAAGAATGCCTAATAAATATGGCTGTTTCATTTGTAGTTGTTTTTGTCGTGGAAATTATATTCACGCATAACAAAAAAGAATAAACTGAAGTACTAAAACACACATACAGCTGATCCAGAGACCCGACGTCTGGTCGAGAATGAAAAACACCCACTTTCTACCTGTAGACAAGTGTTCTGTCTGCAGCTGCTGCTACTGTGGAAAAGGTAACACAGACACAGTTTGGGGGAGATTATTTTTATATAACTGTGCGAATAGGAACTTTGAACCAAGACTTTGACATTATTATAGACAGTATTATATAGATCTACCAGCTAAAGGACAACACAGACCAATATGGTGTCTAGTGTGAAATAAAATAACAAAATATCACAAAGGCATGTATTCTTTCAGAATAAATAATAAATAATAAATAATTTATGTGTAATTTCACAGTACGTTCTCAAAGTGGTCACATACGGATGCTTGGTCAAGATCCCTTGGTGTCAGTTTTTTGATGCACTGGGAAGCCCTTTAGCATCAGTGTTGAACACTAAAAGCAGGCCTAGCGTAAATAACAGGAAAGTCTGAATATGAAGGTGGGTGGGTGGATTGAAGGGTCAGACACTGGACTCTCCCAGGAGCCATGTGAAACAAAGAGTTGCTGCTATTTGTTGTTAAGTGTTCATTTCTGTTCAATTCAGTTCAGTTTTATTTCTATAGCGCCAGATCACATCAACAGTTATCTCAGAGCGCTCTTCATAAAAGAGCAGGTCTAGACCGTACTCTGATGTTATTTACAGAAACCTTGAGCAGAACCATGGCTCAGGGTGGGCGGCCATCTGCCTCGACCGGTTGGGGGTGAGAGAGAGAGACAGAAAGACGGAGGGAGGGCATGATGAATCAGTGTAAAACTGGGTAGCTTAGTTGTTTGGCAGATTTGAACATGGTTTAATAATTGTGCAGTATTCACTATTGTGCAAGAGCACTGACAGTTACTCATTTGTTGTAATCTCAGTGTAGCCAGCAGATGGCAACAGTAGCAACAGTCAAATAGCCTTGTTGAACAACAGCCTTGGTGTTCTGTGAGCTGGTTTTTGAGTGTTCACCAGAATATGGTGCGCACATGGCGGAGGATGGTTTCTTCTTAAGTCAAATCTGTAACCTATAGCTCATATATGTCATACAGCTGGATTATGAAACTTCCCCCCAGAGAAAGATTTTTCACTCAAAATATCCACGAACTGTCCAAGCAGACCCAAGCCAACACTTTCTTTTATAAACACCTCTGACTCCTAACCTCTAACATGCACTTCCTTCCCCTTACAATTATCCTGTATTGATGGCACTTTTTGTTAAGTCTTACTTCTTTCCCCTAGATATTTACCCCATTGATGCCATATGTTACTTGTATGTATTATAGATTACATTTATTGATTTGGCTGCCGCTTTTATCCAAAGCGGATTTGAACCCGAGTCTCTCACACCAAAGATACAGTATGTGTCTTATCCATTGTGCCGTCACCACCCCCACTGTCTACTGTTGCAATATATCATTTAACCTTCCATCCTTCTGTAAAGCACTTTGTAAGGTTTTTAAAGGTTCTATTTAAATGAAATTTTACTTATTTATTAATCAAGTCAGAACATGTTATTTTATCTTTTACATACAGCTGCAGTTTCCCCACAGTTCTCATCTCCAGTCATCTTGAAATGTAGGTTGGAAATCGGTCTAGAAGAATGAAATCAATAAGTATTTTGTCTCCAAATCATCTAAAATAGATCATTGAGACTTGATCCTCCATCACAGCTTTGTTTACTGAGCTGATCTTTAGCTCATTAGCTGGTTAGTTAGCAGCATCTAGTGGACAGAGAATGAAACTACACATCTGATCAGTGAAGTTTCTGACACTGACTGGGTGTAGATGTTATAAAGGTAAAGGAGTGACATTATCTTACGGCCAAATGGAAAACTTATTCACACAATAAAGAATTGTTTTTTTAACCTTCATCAAATATAATAAGAAATCACAAACAATACGTACTCAACCCCAACACTCAGTTGAGGGAGTGGAAAAAGTAAAAAAAATACTTCTGATAAGGTGGAGTCTGCCACAGGTTAGACCGGTTTTGATGTCAAACATGTGTAACATTTAAGGGTTGTCTTTAGTTTGCTAAGATTAAAACCATTTTCCAACCATGAAAGTTATTTATTCAATAAATACTGTATTTAACCTAATTACAATGTGAAAGTTTTGGAGAGTTTCGGATTATAAAATTAAGTTGCCGTCTTCACTTGTGATTATAATCAACCTTAAAAACTAAAGCTCTGAACAAGCTGTTTTGCTCTGATTTTTTCCAGACCTGTAAGAGGAAATTAGTAAATGGAAATACTTTGGCTGGAATCTGCCACAGGTTAGACCGGTTTTGACGTCACTCTCAATGTTTTTTAGACTCTGAAGTCGTGAGGATGTGACGGCGTCCTCAGATCAGATGCACACAGACACCAGGACTGACGAGGAAGAAATGAGCAGCTTCTTCTCTCCCAGTGTTTCCTCTACACATGAAGGTGCAAAGTGTCTGTAAGTTGACCTGAAGTGAGTTCAGCAGGTGAGAATCCGAGCAGAGGAATCTGTAAATGTCTGATAATCAGGATCACTTTGATCACATTGTGCTGGATCACTGTTTAACTGGACAGTAGAAATGCTTCTTGATGCTGATTGGCTGTTTCTAAATACCTAGTTGACCCAGGTAAAAATATTCAAAGGAATTCTATTTTAGTAAAAGACCAATGATTTGAGGAATATTTTCATGTGTCACTTGTACTGGTTCACATGTAGAATCAACAGCAGTTTCAACAACAGTTTGAGAACTGAGATCACATGATCAGTAAAAAAATGCAGAGAATGTCTGAACTGGTTGGGCAGCTTGGATCAACCAGACTGAGGTTTTGTTATTAACTCAAAGTGTTCAAAACAATAATTTTACCAACACGGTGAAGCCAGCGTGCAGTCTAACTAAACTGGCTGCTAAGGGCCAAAAATGGTGGCACAAGACTTAATTTAGGGATTAAACAAAGAATTATTGGGTGTAATTGTGCAACATTAGGGATCACGTATTATCACTAATAACTGGGCTAAAGCAACAAACTTTTAAAACGTGGGATTGTAACAAAAAGGAGATTTGTAGGTTTATTTTTAATAAGTGACATTGGGGAGTGCTACATTTGTTGTAATTGTAAGATGAGTTTGCACAGTTAAACATTAAATTAGATACGTAATACAACACATTTTAAAAGACACAACACAATTTTCAACATCATATTATAAAAGACACCAAAGACAGGGTTATGTAATTTAAAGTACTGTTTATGAAGTAAAGTTCCATTCTATGAAATTAAGTACAAATTAATTATATTAAAATGCTATTTAGTGAAGTAAAGTGCTGCATCTAGTACGGTATATAACCCATACATATACAATACAACCGTCAATTATTGGCCACAAATTTGTGTCTTGAGCCTTTGTTTGAGATGGTTCTTAAAGCTCCAGATCTCTGTTCCCTTAGCTGACAATACAAATTGTCCAAATCTTGTACGTCTGCACGGCACCGTACAGTCACCTTATGGTCTTATGGAGACCCTGGTTACAGTTCTGTCCCCACCAGTTGTTTTCAATTTAATGTATTCACGTAGTGGGGGTGGAGCAATTCCATGTAGAATCTTATATATAGCACACGCAAATTTAAACTTCGAAAAATCTTCAAAGCTTAACAAGTTATGTTTCTGCAGGATTAAGCAGTGATGAAAAAAAAATTGTTTTCTATCAAATTTTTAAGGTTCATTTGAAAAGTGTCTCCGCTGGTTTGAGTGTTGTGGCACTTGTGACCAGTTTGGAAACCTGTATTCAATATGAGAAAAGATCATTGAATGAAGAAACGTCCTGGCTGTATTCCCTAAGAGTGATGTTCTAATATGTCTAAAGTTGGAAAGACTGAATTGAACAGTTTTTGATATTCTTTTGAAATGATTTTTAAAAGACAGTGTGGGATCCAGTAAGAAGCCAAGGTAGTTGAATTAATTTGCTATTTTTAGTTCTTCTTTCAGTCTTCCAGCAAAACCAATAATTTAAAAATTAAGGTTGGAGTAGAAAAAAACCAGCTGGGCAGCAAACAAAAGTGCTTTAGCGGACTTATAACCAGGCGTTCTGCTGGCATAAGGATCCTGGTCTGGGCATTTGGTGATCGCTTTTTGGCGTTATGCTGAAGTAGCAGATTGATGTCTACAGCGGAGGGAATGTTTGTAGAGTGATGCGGGATGGCGGACAGTACAGAGGCCGATGCTTGTGCAGGTGAAGAAAACGATTCATCAAGGGATTCTACTATCTTACTTTACACGTTCACTCACAACTAAAAGCGTTTTTTACTCCGCCACATTCACGCTCAATTCACTGCTCTGCCCCCGCTCTCCTCTTCCCCTTTCGCTCTTTTATTCTCTGGGATACCGCTGTGTCTGTAGCGCAAAGCAAATCAGAGCGGGTGGGCGGTATCGGCGGTCCTCACAAGGGTCGAGTACAACTGTTGTCACTCGATGCACTGATGAACAATGTCCCAGAGGTTCTCAATTGGATTCAGATCTGAGAACCATGAAGGCCAGTCAACAGCATCAATACCTGTCATCCAAAACCTACCTACACCCTCTGGTCACAAGAGGCCGGGCATCATAACAATTATGTGGGCTTATTCAATAGCCTGTAGCCTAATTATGGCACAGAATCAAATTGTAGCATTAAACAAGTACATTGGGTGTTGGTGGGGTGCTATCACAAATAAATATGATGTCAGGAGGTCATCAGATCCGGTTTAGGGCTCCACCAAGGTTTCTGTCAGCTCTGAATATTTGTGTTACTGAGATACATGTTACATGTTACTGAGAGGAAGGAGAACTAATGTGTCCTGAGATGTAAAGCTTGTTGTAATGAATGAGTGCAGCTCTCTCAGCATGTTGTTGTGTTTGTGTGAAGGTGTGGGCTCTGCTATGAATCAGTGTGAGGACAGAGAGGAGGGACAGAGAGAGTCCATGAAGAGTGACCGGTCTGTGAGCCATCCTATTTCCTTCAAAGATGGACCCCACTCTGCTGATCAGAGGTCAGCATGTTAAATGTTTGTGTCTCTCCTGAGATGAGGTTTGGTGTCTTTGTTGTGATCACTTCATGTTCTTAACTCTTCACTTTTTTCAAGCTGGTCTCACATTTTGCAGATCTTAGTCCAAATATCAAAACCAGGGTTAAAATCCACAAACAGCTGGATGCAGGTTTGAGAATGTGTAAGAACATTGAAAGTGGAGTGATAAATTAGCTCCTTCATGCAGTTTTTCAAATCAGGATCCACATTCACAAATCTCAGATCACAAAATAAAATCTGGGAACAAAGTCATCATTTTTATTCCACATTTAAACACGAGTTTCCTCATTTCATGAAAACACACAGGAAGGGGGGGCAGGAAGGGTTTTATTTCTTCTGTCACACCATCACGTCAGATAATCAGAACATTATTTGTGAGTTTCTACCAGGAGGCATTTTAACAAACAATCTAATAACCTTTCTTATTCTCCTGAACTCAGCTGTGTATCCATGAAGAGCAACAATTCAAAGGGTCAACCTCTGAACTTAAAAGATGGACGGGACTTTCCTTATCAGAGGTGAAAATACTGTGTTTTTCCAACTCTCTAAAGATATCAGGTCTCAGTCTGACATTGTTCATGATTTTTTTTTGTTTTCATTCTTCTGTCATCACATCTATTAGTATTTTTGAGTTTCTACCAGGAGGCATTTTGAATAATAATTTAAATTTGCATTTATTTATTCATTTAGCTGACCATTTTATCCAAAGCCACTTACAATTGCTGTACATGTCAGAGGTCGCACGCCTCTGGAGCAACGAGGGGTTAAGTGTCCAGGGACACAACAGTGGATGGGTCACAGTGGGGGTCTCTCACACCAAAGGCGGGCGTCTTATCCATTACGTCATCACCACCCAATAAAATATCAATTATTGATCTTTTGGTTCTTCTTCTCTTTCAACATAACTACTCAACGTTTTCTATCTGTGTTTTGTCAAAGACCAAAGCAGGAAAACAGAGCAGACTCTCTTGGACTCAGCTGTGTATCCATGAAGAGCAACAATTCAAAGGGTCAACCTCTGAACTTAAAAGATGGACAGCACTTTCCTGATCAGAGGTGAAAATACTGTGTTTTTCCAACTCTCTAAAGATATCAGGTCTCAGTCTGACATTGTTCGTGATTTTTTTGTTTTCATTCATCTGTCATCACATCTATTAGTATTTTTGAATTTCTACCAGGAGGCATTATGACAAATGATAAAATATCAAATATTGATCTTTTGGTTCTTCTTCTCTTTCAACATAACTACTCAACGTTTTCTATGTGTGCTGTATAGAAGACCAGAGTGGCAAAAGAGACCAGACTCTCCTGGACCCAGCTGTGTATCCATGAAGAGCAACAATTCAAAGGGTCAACCTCTGAACTTAGAAGATGGACGGGACTTTCCTGATCAGAGGTTTCATTATTAAAATATACTCCAGTACTCCAAAGACATGTCAGGTCTTGGTCCAAAAATTGTCAACAATGTTTTTGTTTAGTTTCTTCTGTCACACCATCACATCAGATAATCAGAACATTATTTGTGAGTTTCTACCAGGAGGCATTATAACAAACAATCTAATAACCTTTCTTGTTCTCCTGAGCCCAGCTGGATGATGAGTGACCAGAACACGGGTTGCCCTATGAAGAAGCCCTCTGCTAATCAAGGGTAAGCATATATGCTGCTTACAGTGAAGATTTATTTCATTCAATGTGGCATTTAATTCTCCCCTTGTTTTGTACCACAATGACAGATTAAACTATCAACATGTTATAAGTCTTCTGTAAAATGGGGTAATTTCTCCACAGAGTTGATCAGCAGAGCTCAGAGGTTCCCAGTGGTCAGTCTGCCCAGCGACATCTGGACTCCATATTTATGGTGTGTAACTACAAGTTCAGTTACTACTGCTAATTACAACAGCCATAAACTAAATACTGAGTCTTGCCTTTCACCAAGTAAACCTGAAAATGAAACATATTATTTTCTTCCAGCTGCTCGAGGGGAACATTGTCACTTTTGTGAAGAAAGAGCTGAAGAGACTTCGGAGGGTTGTGACAGCAGATTTTACAGAATGTTTCAAAATTCAAAGAGAGGATGAGGATGTTTTGTACGGTGAGGAGAAAGAGCAGATGATGAACAGCAGAATGTCTTTTCTGAAGATCACACTGCACTTCCTGAGGAGAATGGAGCAGGAGGAGCTGGCTGAGCGTCTAAAAATCAGTAAGGGGCTATTAACACCTTTATCATGATGGAAGAATTTGTAGTGGATTTTGTACACAAACATGGATTGGACATGTCTGTTTCTGTATGATGTCAAAGTTGTTCCCTGGATTAGGGAGAATTTCATGACAAAAACCCATATGTAGAAACATATATGGCACACTGTGTTTATTTTCCACCAGACTTCAGGTTTAGTGGTGAGCTAGATACCTCTTGCAACTGTAGCTGAGAATCATGGGTAATGTAGCCCTCTATCCAAAAGTGACACAAAAAAAATACTTCTCAGAATCGAAGGATAAATAATTAAAACTGGTGATTATAACATTAACATGTCACATGGTTAAGTAATCAAGGACATTTTTGAGTTTTTGTGTTGAGAAATGTTGAGGATATCATTGCAAGTAAACCTTAAGGCTGGAATTAACAGTGAAGAAAATAGTTCCTGGTGCTTTATTAACAGGATTAACACTCCCAGCATATTATAGTGCCACGGTCGGGTTAATTTTGAAGTTAGTTGGTAGCTAGGGCATCTCATACAGACAATGAAGAGTACCTTATAGGTCTGTATATGATGCCAAAGGGCTTCACTAAATGTTATGCGGGTTGAGAACGTGTCTATTCCGCAGACGTTTTACTGCATGAGAGCATTTTTGATGAGACTGTCAACGGATTCCATGGATGAAACAAGAAAAGAAGGAAAAAGATCCACTGGAGCGGTTCCCTTAATGTTCATGAGCTCTTGTATGGTAAAAGCTCTGGGTTCTAAAGCAAAACATTGACTTTACAATTTAAAACATGCCCCCAACACACTGAGGCATCACGTTCATCAAATAAGGAATGGCGGTTTGTGACAAAGGAAAGAATTATCATGTCAGTACTTACATATTGGGTTTGAGCTCAGAAATAAGAAAACAACATATTTAAATTAATATAACAATTGTTTTAATTTTATCTTTTAAATACAGCAGTGTTAAGAGTGGGACCCGAAAACACAGGGAAGTAAAGCAAATGTCACCAAAGCACAATGGTTTACTGATTCACTGTGTAAGCAGGAGAATCAGTATAACAAGAAATCGTCTCGGGTTACGTAGGTAACCCTTGTTCCCCGAGAAAGGGGAACGAGACACTGCGTCGGTGACGACACTATGGGAACACCTTTAGGCGAGGCAGGGCTGAATGTGAATGAAATCAACTCCAATTCTATTGGCTTAGTGAGAACTGTAGCATGTGACGGCGTAACCGTGGGCGTATATAAGCACGCTGGCACATATATAAGTTAGCTCTTTACTATGAAGCAAGGCACTCCAGGCGGGGAGAGGTGCGGCGAACTGACGCAGTGTCTCGTTCCCATTTCTCGGGGAACAAGGGTTACCTACGTAACCCGAGACGTTCCCCTTCGAGGGGAACTCGAACTGCGTCGGTGACGACACTATGGGAACGAGATACCCACTATGCCGCGCCGAAACCCCCGCCTGCGGGCACGACTAGAGAGAGAGCACTCTGGTGCCGGGTGCGGAGGGAAGGTCCAGACTATAAAACCGGATGAAGGTGTGAGGAGTGGCCCAGCCAGCTGCATCACAGATCTCCTGAAGAGATACTCCAGAGAGGAGAGCCGTGGAGGCTGCCATGCCTCTCGTTGAGTGAGCCCTTACAGCCATAGGTGAAGGCAAGTTGCGCACCTGATAAGCCAGGGAGATAGTCTGAACGATCCAATTGCTGATCGTATGTTTGGAAGCAGGGAGCCCAGCCTTGGGGGACCCGAAACATACCAGCAATTGGTCTGCCTTCCTCCATTGAGAGGACCTCTGAGTATATGTACTCAATGCTCTGACAGGGCAGAGCAAATGTATCTCTCATCTTCCGCCATCACATGAGGTGGAGGATGAAACGTCTGCAGTACCACGGGACCCATTACACTGGACTGCACCTTAGGAATGTATCCTGGAAAAGTGTGCAGGATGGCACTCCTATTCCCCGGGGCAAACTCCAGGCACTGTGGAGCAACTGACAAAGCCTGGAGGTCCCCCACCCTCCTCAGAGAAGTGATAGCGAGGAGAAAAGCCATCTTAAGGGTCAGGTACTTGGCCTCAGCCGACTCAAGGGGCTCGAAGGGGGCCTCAGCCAGAGCTTCGAGCACCACTGCCAGGTCCCAGGTGGGAACTCTAGGGCGAGTCGCAGGTCTCATCCTTCGGGTCCCACGGAGGAATCGTACGACCAACGGGAGCCTTCCCAAGAACCCATCCCTACAAAAGGGTGTGGAAAGCCGATATAGCTGCCACATACACCTTGAGGGTGGATGGGGAAAGTCCCGCAGAGAAGCGGTCCTGCAAAAACTCCAGCACCTGAACCACCGGGCAGGTAACTGGGTCCAGCATGCGTTCTCTGCACCATGTGGAGAAAACCTTCCATTTGATGCCGTACATCCCCCGTGTGGATGGGGCCCTGGAGCTAAGGAGTGTCTCGACCGCTCCTGTCATTAGGCCCGCCTCTAGGTACTGCGCCCCCTCTAGGGCCAGACCCACAGCCGCCACAGGGCGGGGCAAGGGTGAAGAACCCGGCCCCCTTCCCGGGACCACAGGTCTCTCCTCAGAGGGACCTGCCATGGCGGACCTTCCAGGAGCTCCAGTAAGTCCGAGAACCACACCCGGGTTGGCCAGAGCGGTGCTACTAGTAGTAGTTGAATACCGTCCTGACGGACCCTCTCCAGGATCCCCGGGAGCAGAGCAACTGGGGGAAATGGGTCCAGACGTAGCCTCAGTGACGAGTGTACTATGGCATCCAGCCCTAGTGGGGCCGGGGGTGTCAGGGAAAACCATAGAGGACAGTGCGTAGTCTCTTGAGACGCAAACAAATCCACGTCTATGGGCCCGAACCTTACGCACTATGACTCCACCACCTCGGGGTGGAGTCTCCATTCCACGGGCCTCAGCCCCTGTCTCGACAGCAAGTCTGCTCCCTGATTCTGAAGTCCCGGAATGAACGTCGCTCTGATGGACAGTAGCTTCCGTCGGGACCACAGGAGGATCTGGTGCGCCAGTCTGCAAAGAGGGCGTGAACGCAGACCCCCCTGGTGATTCAGATAGGCCACCACTGCCGTATTGTCGGACCTGACAAGAACGTGGTGACCCTGGAGTTCGGGCAGGAAGCTCCTCAGAGCCCGGAACACTGCCAGCATCTCGAGGCAGTTGATGTGCCATGATGAAAGATGCTCCTGCCAGACCCCGTGCGCCGAGCGGTCTCCCATGACCGCGTCCCCACCCAGTGAGGGAAGCGTCTGTCGAAACGATTACACGGCGACAGGATGCCCCTAACTTGGGTCCCTGGGACAAGAACCAAGGCTTCTTCCACACTGAGATGTGCACGAAGACATCTGTGCGTGACACGTATCAGGCGGAACGGATTTCCCCTCGGGGAGAATCCCTTGGTCTTCAGCCATCACTGCAGGGCCCTCATGTGCAGTAGACCAGAAGGTATTACGCTGGAAGCTGCTGCCATGAGGCCCAATATCCTCTGGAAGTGTTTCCTTGTGATGGCATGGACCAATTTCACTCTCTTCACAGTGGTCACAATGGACTGGATACGTGCTGGAGACAGCTGTGCCTGCATCGTTCCTGAGTCCCATACCACCCCTACGAACACAGTTCTTTGGGTGGGCACCAACACACTTTTCTTCACGTTGAGCCTCAGCCCTAAACGTTGAAGATGAGCGAGAACGACATCTTGATGCCGAACCGCCAACTTCCGAGACTGCGCCAGGATTAGCCAGTCGTCGATATAATTGAGCACTCTGACGCCCTGGAGTCTCAGGGGGTTTAGTGCTGCATCCATGCATTTGGTGAAGGTGCGAGGAGAGAGTGCTAGTCCGAAGGGAAGGACCCGATCCTGGTATGCCACGCCCCCGAAGGCAAACCTCAGGAACTTCCTGTGGGATGGACGGATGGGGATATGGAAGTACGCATCCTTGAGATCTATGGTGACAAACCAGTCCTCGGACTGGATGTGACTCATGATGGCGGGGATGGTAAGCATCTTGAACCTGTATCTCCTCAGAGATTGGTTCAGGACCCGCAGATCCAGGATCAGGCGCAGGCCTCCGTCCTTTTTGGGGACGATGAAGTAACGGCTGTAAAAACCCGACACGCTTTCCAGCGGGGAAACAATCTCCACAGCCCCTTTCTCCAGCAGCGTTCGTACTTCCTGTCCCAGCACCGAACGTTGTTCCGGGCGAACCTCGGTCTGGACCATCCCATTGAACCTGGGGGGGACGGACCCGGAACTGCAGTCTGTATCCCTTGATGACGGTGCTTAGGACCCCGGGAGATATGTCTGACATGCTCCGCCAGGTCTCCACGAAATCCGCCAGCGGGACCAACCCTCGGGGTTGGTGGCGAGGCCTCGTGCTGGTCTCGGAAGGTCTCCTGAAGCAAACTGGCAGGAAAGGAACCCCGAGGACCCGCAGTCTGGGAGCCAAAACCTTTGGCCGACAGCCGCCCCTCGGGGCCGGCCGAATGGCGAAGGTTCGGTGGTGGTTAGCGCGTCCCGAGCGCCTCGGCGGCGGGAAAACAAGCTGCTCGAGGGGGACCGCGAGAAACCACACTCTGCTTGCAAGTCTGCCAACGGAACCAGCCCCTCGGGGCTAGTGGTCGGTATCTTGTGTGATTCCTAGGTGGACTCCTGAAGCGCCAGAACGGCAGGGGAGAGCCACCGAAGATCCACGGTGAGTGAGTCTGGATGCCGCCTGACTGCAGACCCTCGGGGCAGGCAGTACTGTTTGGACTCAATGGTGGCAGGTGCGTCCCGAACGTGTAAACGGCGGGATAATGTCACCCGTTGCCATGACTGAGGGGACCTAGGTCGGCCATCATGCTCCGTCGCGCCTCTGTGACATCGCCGGCGGAACCAACCCCTCGGGGCTGGTGGCCGGTATTCCTAGACGATCTCGGATGGTCTCCTGAAGCGGGCTGCCAGGAAAAAGCCGCCGATGGACTGCAGTCTGGGAGCCGACCTTCTGGCTGACTGCCGCCCCTCGGGGCCAGCAGAATGGTGAAGGCTAACGCGTCCCGAGCGCCTCAGCGGCGGGAAAACAGCGCTAGTCCCAGAGCGTCCTCTACCCGCGGCATCGTCCCGCAGCCGCGGTCCTTGATCCCCGCCGCTTGCTGTACTCCAGCAGCTGGGGGGTAGACAGCTGGGCGGAGAATGTTATCCCAAGACTTACATAACTCATTATGCATTTTAGTCTGGAAAAAGACGGCATGGGGATGCCGAGTGGTTCCTAAGTAAGCGATCATCCAGTTACTACACTGATAATTTTACAGTGTACCGGCATAAAGCTTCCTCACAGCCTGTGGCCAATCAGGGATGAGCTGAGCCACAGCCCGCGTCACCACTTCCAGCAGCTTAACATAGTCGGCCGCGGCGCTCTTCTGATGACGTCGGCCCGACACCCGGAAGTCATTCTCCTCCGCCATGACGCTAAACACATCTAGCTCCTCAGACCTGGAGTGCATTTGTCTCGCCGAACGGAGAAAGCCGAGAAAGGGCTTCCGAACAGAAACGAGGAGAGTCGGAATCAGCAGATGAAGGCAGAGAAAGGGCATCAGCCGTCTCAAGATCCTCCAGCAGGTCCTGCTACAATCCCCATGACCGAAGCCGTCGGTCTGCCTCGGAAACCGCGGGGCTCTAAGCCACAGGGAGAGCGTATCCTGCCGTCCTCTGAGAAGAGTGCCATGCGGGACCTCAGTACCCGCATGAGAAAGGCCTTGCAATGACCACACCCAGCTCCCTCGAGAGCTGCTGTAGCGTGCGGCAGACCTAGACAAGCAACACACAGTTCGTTAGAATCTCCTACCGTGAGAAGCCTTCTGCAGGAATGCACACATCTGCGGAACTGGTTCGACTCAGAGGACACGCTGCGACTTCCAGGTGAGTATTACTAGCCATTTCTTCTTTTTGGATGTGGGAGCTTTCACTAACAACATTCGCCAAAGTGCCTGCTGAATAGAAAAAAGCTAACGTATCTATGTGCCAGCGTGCTTATATACGGCCACGGTTACGCCGTCACATGCTACCGTTCTCACTAAGCCAATAGGATTGGAGTTGATTTCATTCACATTCAGCCCTGCCACGCCTAAAGGCGTTCCCATAGTGTCGTCACCGACGCAGTTCGAGTTCCCCTCGAAGGGGAACACAAATGTTATGAAAGTTAAGCGAGTTAAGAGAGGATGTCCAGTAATAGCAGTAGCAATTAACAAATGTTCCTAATAAACTTGAACATATCCCGTATGTGGTAAAAAAAAATACATTTGAGAGTAACTTTCCCCCGAACCAATAATCTTTATGCTATTAGATGATTCCATGGTATTTCCAGAAAAGTAAAATAAAAGATTCACTGAAATACATAGCTTTAATAAACATCAGAGATTTCACATCAACACTGAAACCTTAATAATATGAGCATCCAGCAACTATTCGAAATTATACAATTCAAAACACAAATGAGTTTTCTGAGAATTTAAAAATGTTGGTAGATATTGGAGAGAAACAGTCTTGGTGTATCTGTTACTTTGATTTATGATGGAAGCCTGGAGCCAAGGAATGTTGAAAATTTCCACTTCAACTTTAATATCCTGTTAGGGCCGACCAACCCGGTACCGGGTCGAGTAGAACAGTACTATAAATAACTGCCTGTAAAAGGTTAATAAAATGCTGTGATAATTTTTTTTCCTATTTTATCAAAAAGAAGATGGCTCAGCACTATCAAAGCATTACTCCATGTGTATTTTGTACAAAGAATGTTTGTTTGGCAAAAATTTCAATAGTTTTGGTTAAAAAATAACATTCGATAAATATAGGCGGCGGTTGAAATGGAACGCAACAATACACCTAATGCGAGGCTCCACCCCCCCTTATTGGGTGTCGAGTGAAACTTGAGAAGCTACTCTCTCCATTGATACCGAGCATAGCATAGTCTGAGCTAACAGCTCACGTCAGCTTCAGAACAATCACCCATCCAAACTTCACATTTTACCACTAACGTGTCAAATTTTGTGCTTATGTCTCAACATTCCACCAAATCCCAAATCGATTGTTATCAACAGCGATTAATATTGGTTTCTTACCCTCTCGCGGTCATTTTGCTTCTATTCATATGATTCTCCGACGAAAATTAAGGACACGGAGGCCAATATTGCAGTCGCTAATAGCCATGCCTGACATTCATACACGGCGTTTTGCTGCCATCCTGTGAGCGTTTGGTGATACTACAGCGTGATTATATTCTACATCTCGCGAGCTTTCCAACAATATATCACACAACAACGATATTTGCTGCTTTGAGAAACGTAGCATGCGTTCAGCCAAGCGTAACGTAATAGACGCACGCTTCACCGCACAACCCGGAAGAAGAAGACGACGCCGGCGACGCACGCTAAACTTACTACGCAGCAAACCTTATTAGGCTAACTTTGCTTTATGTCATTTCTATCAAATTTGGTACAGTTGTAGTCAAGAAGTTGCTGAATGGAAACAGTAACATCTTTGTGCATGTTTTCATTGTTATCATGGTGTTATCCACTATCTAATCTAGAATAACTTTTAGGCGAGGACAATTTTTTTTTATTTCTTCTTTGGTTTTTCACAGTTTACCCAAGCATAGTAACAGTCACAATGTTAATGAAACTGGATATATATTCTCTGAGGTCCTACCTATCCAAAGATACCAAGATTATGCATATAGCCACTGATAGTTGTGAAACTATTCTTGAATTATTTCGGGTATGTCTATCTAGGTGACCCACACCTCCCAGCACCCTAGGGCTTAACAGGATATTGTCCTGAAGGAAATGTGATTTGCAGGCAGGTATTCACATACAAGTAACCGGAACATGAAAATGAAAATGATAGTAACAATAACCAGCAACAATCAGAAGTCAAGGACCTACAATATATAAATGATTTCTGAGTATCCACACAGTCAATTAAAATGTTTCTTTTTCTTTTAGAAACGTTTGCTCCGTTGTGCCAGCATTTTCACAAGACAAACCTGAAAAAAGAAGTTTAGTCAATGTATGTTTGAGGAGACTGCCAATGCAGGAAACCCAACCCTTCTGAACCAGATCTACACAGAGCTCTACATCACAGAGGGAGGGACTGCAGAGGTCAATGATGAACATGAGGTCAGACAGATTGAAACAGCATCCAGGAAACCAGACAGACCAGAAACAACCATCAGACAAGAAGACATCTTTAAAGCCTCACCTGGAAGAGATGAACCAATCAGAACAGTGATGACAAAGGGAGTGGCTGGCATTGGGAAAACAGTCTTAACACAGAAGTTCACTCTGGACTGGGCTGAAGACAAAGCCAACCAGGACATACAGTTCACATTTCCATTCACTTTCAGAGAGCTGAATGTGCTGAAAGAGAAAAAGTACAGCTTGGTGGAACTTGTTCATCACTTCTTTGCTGATATCAAGGTAGCAAAAATCTGCAGCTTTGAAGAGTTCCAGGTTGTGTTCATTTTTGACGGTCTGGATGAGTGTCGACTTCCTCTGGACTTCCACAACAATGAGGTCCTGACTGATGTTAGACAATCCACCTCAGTGGATGTGCTGCTGACAAACCTCATCAGGGGGAAACTGTTTCCCTCTGCTCGCCTCTGGATAACCACACGATCTGCAGCAGCCAATCAGATCCCTCCTGAGTATGTTGGCATGGTGACAGAGGTCAGAGGGTTCAGTGCCCCACAGAAGGAGGAGTACTTCAGGAAGAGGTTCAGAGATGAGGAGCAGGCCAGCAGAATCATCTCCCACATCAAGACATCACGAAGCCTCCACATCATGTGCCACATCCCAGTCTTCTGCTGGATCACTGCTACAGTTCTGGAGGAGGTGTTGGAGACCAGAGAGGGAGGAGAGCTGCCCAAGACCCTGACTGAGATGTACATCCACTTCCTGGTGGTTCAGTCCAAACTGAAGAACACCAAGTATGACAGAGGAGCTGAGACAGATTGGAGTCCAGAGAGCAGGAAGATGAGTGAGTCTCTGGGAAAACTGGCTTTTGAGCAGCTGCAGAAAGGCAACCTGATCTTCTATGAATCAGACCTGACAGAGTGTGGCATCGATATCAGAGCAGCTTCAGTGTACTCAGGAGTGTTCACACAGATCTTTAAAGAGGAGAGAGGGCTGTACCAGGACAAGGTGTTCTGCTTCGTCCATCTGAGCGTTCAGGAGTTTCTGGCTGCTCTTCATGTCCATCTGACCTTCATCAACTCTGGTGTCAATCTGCTGACAGAAGAACAAACAACCACAGAAAGTTCTAAACTCTTAAGAAAAACATATAAAACAACACATCTCTACCAGAAAGCTGTGGACAAGGCTTTGAAGAGTCCAAACGGACACCTGGACTTGTTCCTCCGCTTCCTTCTGGGTCTTTCACTGCAGACCAATCAGACTCTCCTACGAGGTCTGCTGACACAGACAGGAAGTGGCTCAAAGACCATAAACAAAACAGTTAAGTACATCAAGAAGAAGTTCAGGAAGAATCTGTCTCCAGAGAGAAGCTTCAATCTGTTCCACTGTCTGAATGAACTGAATGATCGTTCTCTAGTGGATCAGATCCAACAGTCCCTGAGTTCAGGAAGTCTCTCCACAGATAAACTCTCTCCTGCTCAGTGGTCAGCTCTGGTCTTCATCTTACTGTCATCAGAAAAAGATCTGGAAGTGTTTGACCTGAAGAAATACTCTGCTTCAGAGGAGGCTCTTCTGAGGCTGCTGCCAGTGGTCAAAGCCTCCAACAAAGCTTTGTAGGTGGAATCAAAGTGTGATATATATACATAAAGCAATATTTAAAAAATGTTCAATATTTTACTTTTGAGAAAACATTTTGTTTGTATTAATTATGGTTTCTTTTTCAGGCTGAGTGGCTGTAACCTCTCACAAAGAAGCTGTGAAGTTCTTTCCTCAGTTCTCAGCTCCCAGTCCTCTAGTCTGAGAGAGCTGGACCTGAGTAATAATAACCTGCAGGATTCAGGAGTGAAGCTGTTGTCTGCTGGACTGAAAAGTCCACACTGTACACTGGAAGTTCTCAGGTCAGTATCAGATTATTAGCTACACAGGTGGCTAACTGTCTGTGTGTTGAAATTGATCTCAACATGGGTAGCACTGTAGCATTGATTTCCTGTATCAACCCTTTATTGCATTTTCCAGAAATGGCAAAGTATTGTGCGATATATGTATAACAGAGTGCCATAAATAAATAAATAGGAGAATAAATTTTAAAAAAGACAACAAAAACAGAAACCAAAAAGAAAAAAGAAAAGAAAAGAAGGAAAAATAGGCTTATTAGAGGTATAATCGTAGAGAAGTAAAGCAAAAAGCAGGGCAGAGATATCTGTAATGAAATAAGTGAGCATGGCTGAAATGTAATTCCTTTCCAACTCTTTATGGAACAGCGGGCATCTGCAGTGTTCTCCTTAATGTGGTCACTGAAGGGAGATCATATTTTATGAAGTATCTATGGAGCCCATTAGGGAAAATTTAATTTTCTCTAATTTAAGGAAGAATAGTAAATCTTTTATCCAATGTGCAAAGGTAGATGGGTGTGCATCTTTCCATCCATCCATCCATCCATCCATCCATCTTCGTCCGCTTATCCGGGGTCGGGTCGCGGGGGCAGCAGCTCCAGCAGGGGACCCCAAACTTCCCTTTCCCGAGCCACATTAGCCAGCTCTGACTGGGGGATCCCGAGGCGTTCCCAGGCCAGTGTGGAGATATAATCTCTCCACTTTGTCCTGGGTCTTCCCCCGAGGCCTCCTCCCAGCTGGACGTGCCTGGAAAACCTCCCTAGGGAGGCGTCCAGGAGGCATCCTTACCAGATGCCCAAACCACCTCAACTGGCTCCTTTCAACGCAAAGGAGCAGCGGCTCTACTCTGAGCTCCTCATATATAGCCGAACTTCTCACCCTATCTCTAAGGGAGACACCAGCCACCTGTCTGAGGAAACCCATTTCGGCCGCTTGTACCCGCGATCTCGTTCTTTCGGTCATGACCCAGCTTTCATGACCATAGGTGAGGGTAGGAACGAAAATTGACCGGTAGATCGAGAGCTTTGCCTTACGGCTCAGCTCTCTTTTCGTTACAACGGTACGGTAAAGCGATTGCAATACCGCTCCCGGTGCTCCGATTCTCCGGCCAATCTCCTGCTCCAGTCTCCCCTCACCGTGAACAAGACCCCGAGGTACTTGAACTCCTTCACTTGGGGCAAGGACTCATTCCCTACCTGGAATTGGCACTCCATCGGTTTCCTGCTGAGAACCATGGCCACAGATTTAGAGGTGCTAATCCCCATCCCAGCCGCTCCGCACTCTGCTGCGAACCGATCCAGTGAGAGCTGAAGGCTACGGACCGATGATGCCATCAGGACCACATCATACGCAAAAAGCAGTGACGAGATCCCAAGCCCACCGTACCGCAGCCCCTCCTCGCCACGGCTATGCCTCGATATCCTGTCCATGAATATCACAAACAGGATTGGTGACAAAGCGCAGCACTGGCGAAGGCCAACCCCCACCTGGAAAGAGTCCGACTTACTGCCGAGTACTCGGACACAACTCTCGCTTTGGATGTACAAGGATTGGATAGCCCTAAGAAGGGCCCCCCTCACCCCATACTCCCGCAGCACCTCCCACAGTATCTCCCGAGGGACCCGGTCATATACCTTCTCCAGATCTACAAAGCTCATGTAGACTGGATGGGCATACTCCCAAGCCCACTCCAGGATCCTTGTGAGAGTAAAGAGCTGGTCAGTTGTTCCAAGACCAGGACGAAAACCGCATTGTTCCTCTTCGATCTGTGGTTCGACAATCGGCCGAACCCTCCGTTCCAGCACCCTGGCGTAGACTTTACCAAGGAGGCTGAGAAGTGTGATACCCCTGTAATTGGCACACACTCTCTGTTCCCCCTTTTTGAACAGGGGAACCACCACCCCAGTCCGCCACTCCTTGGGCACTGTACCCGACTTCCACGCAATGTTGAAGAGACGTGTCATCCATGACAGCCCCTCCACACCCAAAGCTTTTAGCATCTCTGGGCGGATCTCATCAATCCCCGGGGCTTTGCCACTGTGGAGTTGTTTGACTACCTCAGTGACGAGAAACCCCCATCAGCCTCCAGCTCTGCCTCTACTAGAGAGGGCGTGTCAGTCGGATTTAGGAGTTCCTCAAAGTGTTCCCTCCACCGCCCAATAACCTCCCCAGTTGAGGTCAACAGGGTCCCATCCTTACTGTACACAGCTTGGACGGTTCCCCGCTTCCCCCTCTTGAGATGGCGGACAGTTCTCCAGAAACACTTTGGTGCCGACCGAAAGTCCTTCTCCATGTCTTTTTCGAACTTCTCCCACACCCGCTGCTTTGCTTCTGCCACAGCAGAGGCTGCAGTCCTTCGGGCCCGTCGGTACCTTGCAACTGCCTCCGGAGTCCTCCGAGACAACAAATCCCGGAAGGCCTCCTTCTTCAGTCGGACGGCTTCCCTGACCACCGGTGTCCACCACGGTGTTCGAGGGTTACTGCCCCTTGAGGCACCTCAGACCTTGAGACCACAGCTTTCCGCTGCAGCTTCAGCAATAGAGGCTTTGAACATTGCCCACTCATGTTCAATGTCCCCAACCTCCACAGGGATGCCCGAAAAGCTCCGCCGGAGGTTTGAGTTGAAGATCTCACGGACAGGGGCTTCCACCAGACGTTCCCAGTTCACCCGCACTACCCGTTTGGGCTTACCAGGTCTGTCCAGAGTCTTCCCCCACCCCCTGACCCAACTCACAACCAGATGGTGATCAGTTGACAGCTCCGCCCCTCTCTTTACCCGAGTGTCCGAAACATGCGGCCTCAAATCAGATGAAACGATTACAAAATCGATCATTGATCTTCGGCCTAGGGTGCTCTGGTACCATGTACACTTATGAGCATCCTTATGCTCGAACATGGTGTTTGTTATAGACAATCCATGACTAGCACAGAAGTCCAACAACAAACACCCACTCAGGTTCAGATCAGGGGGGCCGTTCCTCCCAATCACGCCTTTCCAGGTAACTCCGTTATTGCCCACATGTGCGTTGAAGTCACCCAGCAGAACTATGGAGTCCCCTACTGGAGCCCCATACAGGACTCCATTCAGGGTCTCCAAGAAGGCCGAATACTCTGAACTGCTGTTTGGTGCATATGCACAAACAACAGTCAGAGTTTTCCCCCCCGCTACCCGAAGGCGTAGGGAGGCGACCCTCTCGTTCACCGGAGTAAACTCCAACGTAGCGGCGCTCAGCCGGGGACTTGTGAGTATCCCCACACCCGCCTGGCGCCTCACACCTTGAGCAATTCCAGAGAAGAATAGAGTCCATCCCCTATCAAGGAGCATGGTTCCAGAGCCAAGACTGTGCGTGGAGGTCAGCCCCACCAGATCTAATTGGTAGCGCTCCATCTCCTGCACAAGTTCCGGCTCTTTCCCCCACAGAGAGGTGACGTTCCACGTCCCCAGAGCCAGCCTCTGCCGCCCGGGTCTGGTCCGTCGAGGACCCTGGCCTTCACTGCCACCCATGTGGCAGCGTACCCGACCCCTCCGGATCTTCCGATGGATGGTGGGTCCAAGGGATGTAGAGGGGGGGGGGCCACGTAGCTTCTTCGGGCTGTGCCCGGCCGGGCTCCGTGGCAAACCCGGCCACCAGGCGCTCGCCGACGAGCCCTCCCTCTGGGCCTGGCTCCAGACGGGGGCCCCGGGCTTCCTCCGGGCAGGGTTTTTCCACCTCTTTTATGATTTGCCATCAGGGGTTTTTTGTGAACCATTCTTAGTCTGGCCCCTCACCTGGAACCTCTCTGCCTTGGGAGACCCTACCAGGAGCACTAGGCTCCAGACAACACAGCCTCCAGGTTCACCAGGGCACACAAACCTCTCCACCACGATAAGGTAATGGTTCACCGGAGAGGTGAACATCCATTTAAATAAAATTAGACGCCTGGCAAGTAGAGTAGCGGAGGCCACACAGTCAGCGTCAGTCTTAGACAATATGAGGAAGTCTAGAGGAGTGCCGAAGATGGCTATAAAAGAACAGGAGCAATGTTTTTGTTGAGGCATTCTGAGATAGTACTGAAAATATGAGACCAGAATTCACAAAGCTTAGCACAAGACCAAAACATATGGGCATGAGTAGCGGGAGACAAGTTGCAACAATTACAGGAGGGACTCATTTCAGGGAAGAATCTTGATAATTTCTGTTTAGTCCAATGCGTGCAATGTAAAACTGCCATAAACCCTTTGTAATATCTACACCCAGATCAAGCTCCCAGTCTGATTCAAGATGAGAGAGGTGTGAATGAAGGGCTTGTGTAATCTTGCTGTATATATAGGATGGAGATAGCACCTTTAAATGCCAAAAGCTGCTCTAAGAGTGCGTCACATGGATTGCAAGGAAGAAGGGCAGGGAACTGGGGCCAGGATTTGCGTGCAAAGTCTCAAACTTGTAAATACCGGAAGAAATTTCTCCTAGAGAGATTCAATTTACTGCAGATATAACCAAAAGAGGAAAACACACCATCTGAGTACATATCGTTGAAAGACTGAATACCTCTTCTCCGCCAGTCTGCGAACATCCTATTCATTAAGGAAGGTTTGAACAAGTGGTTAGAATGAATGACTAGATTGTAAGTAGAGGGCTAACCAGCATAATTGCGTCACATCTGCGTCCAGATTTTGATGGTTGACTTTACAAATTTATTTTTAGTAAAACCAGCGGAAGTAGCGGAGAGTGAAGCATACACTAAAGCTGGTAAAGAAGAGGGTAAACATGACAGGGATTCAAGAGTACACCATGATGGAGCATCAGCGCCTGGGTCTTCATACAAGCAATGCACAATGACACAAACGTTAATGCCCAGTACCAAGACAGAAAGTCGAGTCTGGCGACGTAGATTGCTGTTTGATATTCGGGGGGCTTTACCACAGTTCAGTTCAGTTCAGTTCAGTCTTTATTGTCCCACCAATGGAAATTTGATTTGCAATAGGGTCAAAAACAAACAAACATGAGACATAAACAAGGATAAAAAACAGCCGTTTTATACAACCTTTTTGTTCATCTAAAGAACTCAATAAGCAGAAATAACTCCACTCCAAATAAAAGAGGAGAAGATCAAGTCTGCGAAAAAATGATTTAGGAATGAATACAGGGATGCATTGAAAAGTGAATTTAGGAAGAATATTCATTCGTATTAAGTTGATACGACCTGCAATACAGAGTGGTAAAGGCATCCAACATTTAAAGCTAAGTTCTGTAGCACTGATTTCTGACAGCAAGGAGGTTATTGGTTTGAACCTGTCAGCTCGCTGGGTCTGTTCTCTGTGGAGCATGTTGTCCCGCCTGTGTGGGTTTCCTCAGAGTGCTCCCATTTCCTCCCACAGTCCAATGATATTCAGGTTAAGTTATTTAGTCTAAATTGCCTCTTTGTGTGAATATGAGTGTGAATGGTTTTCTATGACTAATGACCTGTGGGGCATCCAGATTAATGATGGTGTTAACATTTTATTGTGGGATGAGGTCATGCTGGGGTATCTGGTGTGAATTTAATGAACTGGCAGGTAGTTGTCCAGAAATTCTACTGAAATGAAAGTGTTGGATGGCTTGGCCAGCCAGCAAGAACATCCTGTGGCCCACAAACTTGCAGAGAAAGCTAGTGGTTTTAAGTAGCCTGTCTGTGTGTATAGTTTTGGTTGGTCAACACAATTTACCACTCCTTTACTTTCACGATTGGTATGTGGTTGAGCAGGTTGGATCCCAATGCAGGAAAAAACAAAAAGCGTGCACACTTACAGAGAGTGGCTGAGTCTAAGTGTCCAAAAGGTAAATAAAACAGGTCACAGAATCCAGAACAGGCAGGGCAGAGCACAACAAATTACACATGACATGAGACTACAACAGAACAACATCAAGCTACAATGACCGGCCACATACTCAGGAAAAGCAAGCATGCATACACAGATACTAAAAAGCAAGGCGGGAACAACACAGGTGACAGAGATAGGACACAGGTAGGTAGAGAGACAGCAGGGGAAAACAGACAGACACTAACAGGTTGCAAAATACAAGTCAAGAATATACCTGGAACTCGAAACCCAGAACAGACCAGACAGACCAAGTAACTGAGAAACACAGGCAAATCCACAAGACAGAACAGACCGGTTAACTGAAAAGAAACAACCAAGGGCGTCACTTTGTATTGAAAAGGGGTGGGGACATAGGGACTCAGATTAGGGGTGTGTAGAGACACTTGCGATATTAGGTTCAAAAGAACAAGACAAAAAGATCCTTTAATCATTTTTTAATAAATACACTCGAAGCTGAGTTATATGAGTGGGAGATGTAAGACAATTGGGAAACTAATAAACCAAAACACAATGGACTAAATAACAGAAATGGCGGAAAACCAAACCAAACAGATCAGACAGGGAGTGTGACAGTAACATCCTGTTTGGTTCTAAAAATGATTTTAAAAGTTACACAAAAATAGTTTCATCTTTTTACAATGACAGCTTTAAAAATTAAAGACATTCATGTTGATAATACACAAGAATTAATTTTATATTGAAATATGTAATTCAGTTTCTGTGTGTGTGTGTGTCTGTCTGTCTGTCTGCCTGCCTGTCTGTCTGTCTGTCTGTGTTCGCAGTCTGTCCGGTTGTCAGGTCACAAAGAATGGCTGTGCTGTTCTGGCCTCTGCTCTGAGGTCAAACCCATCCCATCTCAAAGAGCTGGACCTGAGTTACAATGATCCAGGAGACTTAGGAGTGAAGCTGCTGTCTGCTCTACTGGAGGATCCACACTGGAGACTGGACACTCTCAGGTATGAACAGATGACTGGAAGCTCACACACAGTTTCTCTGTCACACTGACAAACTTTATTTTTAAGAGCAACAAAGACTTGTGTTTGACGATAAATCTTTTGAGGGAGGGTTGGTAAATGCTCATGTTTCCATAATCAGTGCTGGTCTGTGTTTCTTCCTCAAGGATGGACCATTGTGGAAAGAAGATATCAGGTTAGAAGGAATCATCAGTCCTGGAGTCTGAAGTGCTCTGATGATGGTTACTGTGTCTCGAAAAACATCAAAATTGTGCTGCCAATTTCCAGTCATCTTAATGGAATCACAATTACTGGATTCACTCTCTGACCGATAGCAAGCTGCCCGGACAGTTCTGACTTTTGAGGGAAAATAGTATATAGAGCTATTAGCTGGGTGTCCCCATCCAGTTTTACCTCCTCTGTCTTGGGATTAAACTGCTTCACAACAGAGACATGATTTACTCACAGGCTGTGGCGGCTGGTGAAAAATATTTTAGGTGGGGCTGTGCCATATCCAGTCAGTTTCAATAAACATCTCAATACAATTTAACACAAACTGCAGGATACCAGTGCTTTGTAAAATGAGTTAATGCCAATATTATATTATTATGTTAATATACAAAAACACAAACCATGAAGATAAATGTAGAAAGTGGCATGAAAAGAAAATAGTCAAGTACCTCAAGTACCTACAGATACCTCTAATTTGTCCTTCAGTACAGTAGGCCTACTTAAGTTAATGTCCACCACTGGAAATAACAGAAATATCCACATGATAACACTTCAGAGCTGTCTATAAACTATAAAGCTTACCTCTATAGACAACAGTTCTCCTTGTTGATGTACCATAGCACAAGCACCAACTGACAGTGGGTGGAAATGTCAGTTGTCTCATCTGCCTGAATAGCAAGATATTCTGCATTTTTTACTTCCTCCAGAATGTAATGTTTAAGAACTGACAGCACCCAGTCAGTAGCTGTCTTAAGGTGAGGATGCGGTCTCATTGTGGCCGCGCCAGGCCGATGTTAACTCTGCCTAGCATGGTTAGCTTCACTGTATCCATACGTGCCCTCGAACACTTGTGTTTCTTAATCTTCTCATATAAATGTATTGTGTTGTTTACTCATGTTGTATCCGCCCCCACCATTTTATAAAGCAAGCATGGGAAGCAAAACAAGGTATTTAAATCATTGCATCAAGCTAGCCAAGGCTGGAAGCCTGGGTCGGTCTTCAGAATGAGCAGGAAGCTAATTTCACACCTAAACATAATTATTTAGCCTATATCGTATATATATCGCATTATTGTGCATTTTACACACACATATACTTAAAAAGGTAATTATTGTTTATTTCAAAAATATTTATTAAAAAGAAAAATCAAAACACTTACACCCATAGACTGTATGTAAATAGTTTCCACCACTAGGGAGGGCGACGCCCTAGCGCCCTCTATTGGCCAGCCGCTACTGCTCACAGGAGACACGAAACCAAGATAGTAATACAGCTTTGAATAAACTGTGGAGACTTCGTGTCCTGTTAGCGATCAAGCTGAGCTAGCGATCTAATAAAGTTTAATTATTGACAGTTAGCAATCTCATTAGCCTGTACAGCCTTATTTTACCTCTTCAATATTTTTTATTGCATGTAATGGTCTACAATAGCCTGCAACTAAAGTCACTAATTCCTCTGTACAGATTACTGTCAAAATACCACTTTCTAGTGTGACCGGGCCTTTAGTGTTCCATCCCTCGTCTGAGTTACTTGACTGCCTGTTTACCACTACTGCCTTCTCTTTGTTTTTTTCCTCTCCCTTGTTTGGTTGTGTTTTGCTTTGCTGACTGGCATCCCGTCACCAACCGCTGCTCTGTAAGTCGGCTGAGAAAACAAACATCTTTTGAATTCATCTTTTGATGTAATGTGATCTATGGAGCAGGTATGGGAAATACAGTGACTTAAAGCACAAACTGAATGTTTCCATTCAACCAAATAAACTGGATGTGGACCTTGGTCCCAGCTGTCAAAAATTTTGTACAAAAATACTGTACATCAAACCATACAAACTGACCTCATTGCCTGTGATCATAATCCAGAGAGGAATTAGTTTGCCTCAAACTATAGTTTACAAAAAGAATCAGCAGTACAAGCAGTATATGTAATGTTTAAGAGTGTAATATGAAATCAACCTACATTCTCCCTCTCAGCTGAATGCTGGAAACAAGTTTAGGATCCAAATGCAGACACAGAGAAGGTAACTGGAGAGTGAATGGTATTTATTCCCAAAAATGGGAAAAACTTACAGTGCAGGTGAAAACAAAATCCAATAATCCAAGACAGAGTAATCTGCACAGAAGTGGGAGACAAGAAACTACATAGGAGACTAACGAGAGACTTAACTAGAAACATACAGAGACTCCCGTAGAAACAAGCTCACTACAAACAAACTCCACACTGGCAACACTGGAAATGAACTGGCACTGAGTAAAAGACAGACAACCATTTAAATACACAAGAATTTAATTAGAATTGATGGGGTGGGTTTGATCAGATTTAAAATGTAATTGTATGTATTATCTTTGTCAAGAAAAAAAAACAATTAAATAAAAACTGAGATGTAGCTGGGTCAGGACAAACATAGAAAACGTATAATACACATTATTTTTTTAGACTTTTTATTTTACAACCGCAAATAATAATATGAAACATTGTGTTCCACAATATGGCTTTAAATTTCTTTATGTTTTCTTTTCCCCTTATGCTTGTTTTCATTTCATTTTCATCTATGTGAATTCTATATTGTTCATCACTATATTTATTTATAAGTTTGTTAATGATTAGTTAACTTGAAGTATGCTGTTTTGGAGCAACTAATTTTTGTACTAAATATATTTTAGTTGTAATTAAATTGTAGAAAAGCACAATTTGAAGTGTACTTAGTGTACTTTTATGTGCTAAAGTGGAGCAACTTCAAGTGTACTTTGTACATTTAAGGAATATGTCTGTATATGTACTAGTAAACATGCTTCATTAGTGGAAAGTAAGTGTACCTTATTTGTGTTATAAGTAAGATAAAAATGTATTCTGAGTGTCTTACAAACATACTAGCATTATACCATTAAAATATTTGTAATATGGTAATAGATTGCTCAGTTTTACTTTTTGGCTTATTCCAAGTAATAAGAAAGTACAGCTAATAACCAATATACTATACAATATACTACTATTTCTACTGTGTCCTCAGGTCACTCAGTAATGGAGTGACATGAGTCCTTTTGGGCTGATCAAAAATCAGATGCTCTGCTGCGTTCTGAATCAGTAGTAGTGGTTTCACCGCACAAGCTGGAAGATCTGCTAGGAGGGCATTGCAATAGTTGAGGCGAGAAATAACCATGGCCTGTACCAGAAACTGGGTGGTATACGAGTGCGGTAGGGCCTGATTTTCTTTAATTACTGTATAAGAGAGTAATGTCAGGTATTGCAAACTTGTCACTAAGCTGATACTCATTTCTGTATTATAGCTTGTACTCATTGAAGGTGGAGAAGGACTACAGTTGGGGTTAAGGGGCGATTGTGATCACCCCTGATCACAATCACAATCACAATGCCTCTTCTTCCTAGCACCCTGGCAGCCCTCCCTCCTCTGCTTCGCCTCGACCCCGGTCCTGTCCCGGTCTTCTCATCAGAGTCAATAATGCTGTCACCGTGGAAGCTCTAACGTGCAAAACAACATACATGTTAGGAGTCTAACACGAAATTCACGCCACATGGTGCATGTGTTACAACAGCATGCCTTCGTAGTAAGAGTGCGGGTACTAGACTGGCCTGCTTGCAGTCCAGACCTGTCTCCCATTGAAACTGTGTGGCGCATTATGAAACGCAAAATATGACAACGGAGACCCCAGACTGTTTAGCAACTGAAGTTGTACATCAGGCAAAAATAAAAAAGAATTCCACCTACAAAGCTTCGACAATTATTGTCCTCAGTTACCAAACGCTTATTGAGTGTTAAAAGGAAAGGTGATGTAACATAGCGGTAAACAGTGGAATTGGGGTTGCAAGTACTTGACCGTCAGTATTACATGTCCAACTCCAGATTTAAAAGTTTGCTAGTCAACCTCTTCAATCCTCTCTCGCTTCCGTAGGGGGCCAGTTTGCTGCTTATCTTTAATGAGGTGTGTTAATGTAGGCAGTGTGGATGTTAAAGTAGGTAAATACTAATTTACCAATCCAGAAGAGGAGGAAGAAAAAAGAAGACGGAAAACTCTTTCTAGTTTCTTAAGACGTGGACCCAAATAGAAACTTATTTAATTACAAATAACGCAAAAACAGAAGCCCACGATTTCCCCTCCTTTTCTCTTCTTTTCACTCCTTATTTTTATTCCTCTTTCTTGAGCTCTAAGGTCAGCAACTTAAATAATTGATTGGCAGGAAGGACCTCACCCCTTTTCCAAACGTTCATTGGCTGCCAGAACTTAGCCATCAGACTGACTGTTTTTTACATTCTCACCTCATATCCTTTGCTTTAGTCACAAACAATAAAAAAATATCAAGTCAAATAATAAAACACATCATGTAGATTCAAAAGAGATATTTGGGGTCTCCTGCTGGAGCTGGTGCCCCTGTGACCCAACCCCGGCTAAGTGGATGAAGATGGATGGATCATGTAGATTCAACAAACTATGATTGTGTAATCTTTACTAATTTCCAATGCACATAGACCAGACATAGTAGGTCTCAATTCAAAACAAGACAAAATGAGCATTTTTTCTCTTCTACCTCTTTAATGCATCACACAAATGAAAATCACACACACAAGATCAACAGACATCAATCATGGGTTACATTTACATTTTATTCATTTAGCTGACGCTTTTGGTGACGTTTAGGCAAACAGTGTCTTCTTTCCTGATTAAAATGATTATCTTGACGTCATCATGTATATTTACTTTAAAAAACGATATAAACTTAAAAAGTAAAACTCTTGACCTTCCCCTCTTTATCATACCTTCTTTTCACACCTCCCCTCGTGTGGCAAATACAAAAATGTCTTTTCAGGGAGGCTTTAACTTTTTGTTTAATTTACAGTTAAACAGTTGACGTTCACTTCATCTTCACTGGAAACTAGCGTTATTTTGAGACTTCAGCGTGCACTGACGCTGAGCATGTCTAACCATACACAGACAAGTTCTCTAGAGGCATAGACAGGGTCAGGCACAAGAGATACAGAGATATAGGACTTATTAAAAAAGAAAGACATTATCTCAAATAAAACACCTTTCTTCATTAAAATATGTGTACTTTTGTAATATGAGCTAAGCAGCTAATGATTATCACTCTTAAAGCACATGCAAATCATTTTACTATATGGCTTGTATATGTTTGAGGCAGTAAAACAGTTTCTAAAAAGGCCCCTCAAGAACCAAAACCAGTCGCTTCCAGTGTCCTTTTCTTCACATTTATCTCACTCTCACAACAATGTGTTTCTAACAATGACACTAAACGCTTGGTTGACAATTCAAAATCAAAGAAAGTAGAATGAAGAGGTGATCAGTGTCTCTTGTTTAAACAAAGTCTCCCACTACAGAGCATGCCGTCCCAAAATATAGACATAATTATATTTTTATCCTTTCCTGACATCATGACATCATCCCATTATGAAACATAATGTACTCTGTGTTTTGTTAGTTTCTGATAATTGCATGACTCATTGCATAACTATGACTGACAGTTACAGTCAGCAGCTGCATCTGTAATTTTGTTATTGTAGGAAAACGAGCATTTAGGTGTCAAGGGGATGATGCAACATGTGACTTTTTTAACGTGTGGGAAATGTGCAATCAGGCGTTAAAGGAGATTCCGGACTTGGTTACTTGACTGGTAGTGAATGTGCAATTTGTAAATATTGTGTGGTGCAATATCTACCATAATTGATGGTGTGGGTGAATTATGTGGTAATTTAAGTGTTTGACTGTATATGTGTATATTTTAAAATAGTTTTGAGACACTGAAGTTTTGATGTAAGCCTTAAAAACAAACAAAAAAAGGCTTGAAAGATCTTTGAATAATGCTAATTATTATAAAATATCTTAAGGCATCAGAAAGCAATTGTGCCATTGAACAAACATTTCATTTCATTTTAGAAGCTAAAAGTTGAATTCCATTCCTCTTGAGAGTTTCCTGCCATGTCATGTTCATAACTAGTTTTTCTGTTTTGCTGCTTAAATGCCCCACGATATGTACTGTGACTTTATTGCGCGCATATTTAAAATGACTGACAGCAGCATGAGACTAAATTGTTAAAGAAAACGCTCAAGTAGCAGTATAACACAAAATAAAGAAACCACTGAAGGAGAGAGATGTGACCCACCCCACAACCACGACCCCACGGTTCTTCATAGTTACTAATAATGGAGCAGAGTTTGGATTCATACATTTCAAAGAGTAGACAGCATCTTTCTGTCTGTCAACAGACTCCTATCTGCAGTAGAATTCAGACACTTCACTGAAAAACCACAGAGCTGCATAGGAACACTAGGCTTCATGATCAGAGACAGTTTTATATCACATCCACACTTCTGTCCATATCCCCCCTGTGCTGTAAGTCATTTAATCAGTCAGTTGCTGGTTTTAACAATGCACCTACTATTCATCCGCCATTATTATAGCAATGCGCGAAGGTACAAGCGCACCTGGCTTTTAAAGGGAATGGGAGATGAAACTCTGATTGGTGGACACCCATGACTAATTTACAGACTAAGTACAACCCTTTTGAAACATGCACCTGGTGCACTGACCATGTTTTCCGCTGTTAAATTAGCAAAATTGGACACGCCCCAAATGTAACTGCTCCATGTGCTTCAAGCCGTGCGCTTAAGATAATTAAAATAGGGCCCCAAAATTGTTTCAGCAGATGTTTTTCACTAATAAATTGAGTATCAAAGTTTTGTGACTTTCTAGAACTCTTAATTACCAAGAAGATAATCAAAAATTCTTTATGTTAAAAAAATATAATCTGGGTGACTCCTAATTTCTAAGAAACAAGGCAGTGTGAGTGTTTACAGTGTGAACATCTACACTTGGAAACTCTACATCCTACAAAGAACACAGAGACACTGAGGACTCCAGTGACAACATGAAAGACTCCACTCCAAAGCCAAAGCCAAAGCCAAAGCCCGGATAAAGAGGTTCAGTGAATGTGGTGTTGAAGGTGTGGAGGTGGATCAGTGTGTCAGAGGAGACTCTGTAGAAGGACAGAGAGCCAGCAGGACAGTCCACATACACTGCTACTCTGTGAGAGACAGACGAGGAGGAGAGGGAGAGGATGGTTTCTCTGTTATTGTGCCAGACAGAGTAACGGCCATCAGAGCACCTCAGACTCCAGGACTGATCATTTCTTCCAAACACACAGTCATCACCGCCTCCTCTCCGGTTGATTCCTTTGTAATTCACTGATATATCAACCTCTCCTCTCCACTTGACCTCCCAATAACAGCGACCAGTCAGACCATTTCCACACAGCAGCTGATAAGAGCTGTCGAATCTCTCTGGATGATCAGGATATGGCTGCTTTTTTTCTGCAACCAGTGTCACCTTCCTGTTGTTGTCAGTCAGTTTGAGGAATCTGTTTGCTGTGTTTGTGTCCAGTGTGATTTCACAGAAATCTGATGGAGAGAAAAAGACACAACACAGCAAAAGGTTTTAATCTAACCTTTCTAACCTTTCTTAAGTGATAAAATGGTTTGTAGATTGTGTTACAAAAGTCAGCTAAATGAATAAATGTAAATGTAATGTAAATGGGGCCAGTCTGAGAATGGTTCATAAAGTCCCCCGTCTGGTGCCAGGCCCATTCTGACATGTGCATATGCACCAAACAGCAGTTCAGAGTATTTGGCCTTCTTGGAGACCCTGAATGGAGTCCTGTATGAGGCTCCAGTAGGGGACTCCATAGTTCTACTGGTTGACTTCAAAACGCATGTGGGCAATGATGGAGATACCTGGAGAGGCATGATTGGGAGAAACGCCCCCCTGATCTGAACCTGTGTGGGTGATCGCTGTAAGATTTCTGTGCTAGTCAAGGATTGTCTCTAACGAACACCATGTTCGAACATAAGGATGCTCATAAGTGTACGTGGTACCAGAGCACCCTAGGCCGAAGATCGATGATCAATTTTGTAATCATTTCACAGGATTTGAGGCCGCATGTTTTGGGCACTCAGGTGAAGAGAGGGGCGGAGCTGTCAACTGATCACCATCTGGTTGTGAGTTGGGTCAGGGAGTGGGGGAAGATTCTGGTCAGACCTGGTAAGCCCAAACGGGTAGTGCAGGTGAACTGGGAACGTCTGGAGAAAGCCCCTGTCCGTGAGATCTTCAAGTCAGACCTCCGGTGGAGCTTTTTTGGCATCCCTGTGGAGGTTGGGGACATTGAACCTGAGTGGGCAATGTTGAAAGCTTCTATTGCTGAAGCCGCAGCAGGAAGCTGTGGTCTCAGGGTCTTAGGTGCCTCAAGGGACAGTAAGCCTTAAACACCTTGGTGGACAGGAGTGGTCAGGGAAGCGGTCTAACTGAAGAAGGAGGCCTTCCGAGATTTGTTGTCTCGGAGGACTCCGGACGCGGTTGCAAGGTACCAACAGGCCCAAAGGGCTGCGACCCCTGCTGTGGTAGATGCACAGCAGCAGGTGTGGGAGAAGTTTGGAGAAAACATGGAGAAGGACTTTAGGTCGGCCTTACTGTTTACAGTAAGGATGGGACTATGTAGACCTCAACTGAGGAGGTAATTGGGCGGTGGAAGGAACACTTTGAGGAACTCTGGATTAAATGAGGAACTGACACACCCTCTCTAGTAGAGGCAGAGCTGGAGACTGATGGGGGATTCTTGTCAATTTCCCTAGTGGAAGTCACTGAGGTAGTCAAACAACTCCACATTGGCAAAGCCCCAGGGAAATGCTAAAAGCTTTGGGTGTGGAGGGGCTGTCTTGGATGATAAGTCTCTTTAACATTGAGTGGAAATCGGGTACAATACCAAAGGATTGGCAGACTGGGGTGGTGGTCCCCTGTTCAAAAAGGGGGACCAGAGAGTATGTGCCAATTACAGGGGTATCACACTGCTCAGCCTCCCTCGTAAAGTCTACTCCAAGGTGCTGGAAAGGAGGGATAGGCCAATAGTTGAACCTTGGATTGAAGAGGAACAGTGCGGTTTTCGTCCTAGTCATGGAACAACGGACCAGCTCTTTGCTCTCACAAGGATCCTGGAGTGGGCTTGGGAGTATGCCCATCCAGTCTACATGGGTTTTGTAGATCTGGAGAAGGTGAATGACCGGGTCCCCTGGGAGATACTGTGGGAGGTACTGTAGGAGTATGGGGTGAAGGGGTCCCATCTCAGGGCTGTCCAATTCCTGTACATCCAAAGCGAGAGCTGTGTCTGAGTACTCATCAGTAAATCGGACTCTTTCCAGGTGGGGGTTGGCTCGCCAGGCCTGCGCTTTGTCACCAATCCTGTTTGTGATATTCATGGACAGGATACTGAGGCGTAGTCGTGGTGGGGAGGGGTTGCAGTTTGGTGGGCTGGGGATCTCGTCACTGCTTTTTGCAGATGATGTGGTCCTGATGGCATCATTGGTCCGTGACCTTGGGGTTCAGTGTTGATAATTAAGAAACTAGATTCTTTACATTTACATTTATTCATTTAGCTGACGCTTTTATCCAAAGCGACTTACAATTGCTATACATGTCAGAGGTCGCACGCCTCTGGAGCAAGTAGGGGTTAAGTGTCTTGCTCAGGGACACAGTGGGGATTATACCCAGGTCTCTCACACCAAAGGCGGGCGTCTTAACCATTGCGCCACCCCACCCCCTATTCTAAAATAATTAAAGGCCCTGCCCAAACTTACTTTGTAGAGGGTAGCAGTGCGACATTTATACTGAAGAACATTATTAAGACTGCAAGATTTAGAACTAGACTCATTTGTAGACATAAATGCCACAAATAAGGATCATAAATGATACAACTATAGCTAAAACTCTTCTAAACGGAAAAATGTGTCACGTTTTACTGGCATTAATCAAATTGAATCTACACTTACACTTCCTTAGACCAGGTTTTAACCACTCTGCTCCACCATGGTCCAACCTGGAGGAAGAAACAGTTAGACCAACATTTTCTTGATTACAGAAACAGGAAAATTGAATAACCTTCCCTCTAAATTATTTTCCATCAAATGTGAGTCATAAGTGGTGTTGAACATGTGTTCTTCAGCTTGACATTATAACAGAGAATATTTTACTGACTTATGACAAAACAATAATATGATGTACTGTCCAAATAATAATCGTAATTTTATTGCAGAAGACTCACTCATATGATAAATTCCAGAACACAACCAAAGCGGATCACTACTATTGCTTTTCTTTTCATTAATGTCCTCCCACATGACAAAACAGTAATGTGGAAAAAGGGCATTCTGCATATATAAATTGATTGTAGAAATGCAAAGAGAAAAAAGAAACAAGCAGAAGAAATGTCTGTCAAGCAGAAATCTTTACAGGAAATAAACAAGCATGCAGGTGAGTGAATAGAAGAACAGCTTTATTTTGCATGTGTAAATGATCGTATCCCTTACGAAAATATTTACCCTGGCCTTGAACATCGAGAGAGATATGAGAACTGTTCTGAAGCACATAATCCTGCTACATATAGAGTGAGAATGCACATGCAGGAGGAAGAAAAGCTGGACAACTAAGAGGAAAATCTGGAAATAAACATTAACGAAACGAAACATTAAAGAAACATTACATATGTACATTAAAAGTAAATGGACACATGTAATTTACTTTACACTGAGTAAAAAGCACTTTTTGACTATTTAATTTGTGCAATAGTTAAAGAAAAATAATAAAGGGAAAAATGTGAATGTACTTGTTTGATGTTCGGTATTTGGCAAATTTATTCATTACATTTGGTTTCGGCTTCGGCCAACAATTTTCATTTCGGTGCATCCCTAGTAGATTCCATTTCCAAAACCAACACGTTCTCACTCTCAACTCGTCACATACTGATTCTTGGTGAAGGCGCTTTTGTGTTGACTTTTAACGCCCTGGTTAGTCTCTTTGAATCATTTCTTTTTACGTTTAGGATTCCGCGGTTAAGTTAGCAATGCTTAGCAACAACAAATATACAACTACCAATAAAGTTAGCAACAATAGATATGCAATGTCTGGTTAGACTTTCAAAATAAAATGCTTGTGTTTCGAAACATCGCCATTTTGAAATGGCACGTTATTAAAGTTGTAAAACGTTGCAGTTTGGTTAGGTTTAGGCACAGACAGTACTTGGTTGAGTTTAGACAACAAAACTACTTGGTTAAGGTTAGGACAAGATCATGGTTTGGGTTAAAATAACTACATACATCAGTTAACACGTAAGTTAACTTACATGACTTACGTCAATTTATGTAATTTGCCCAAATAAAAATGTTTAATGTTGAAACTTTTTGTTTCACACGGGACACGAACGCTGCTCTCCTGGTTCAAAGTCAGGGTTCTGGCCCTCCATCCACCTCCTTGCTAAATATCATGTACCTGCCTTTACCGTCAAAAAACAACGCTACAGGGCTTCCCCCGCTACGTTGAACTATGACGATAAAGGGGTCCCCAGTGCATCACAAACTGACAATTATGGCTCTTGACCATGCATCCATATGTGACAACTTGGGAGTGAGAACAGGTTGCCAAAACCAATTTTGGGAATCTGCTGAATACGCACTTCCAATATTATGTTCTGAGGTGGCAATGGCACAGTGGTTAAGACCCACGCCTTTAGTGTGGGGGACCCAGGTTCTATTCCCACCATGACACAACCGTCAATGTGCTCCAGATGCCTGTGACCGCTGGCATATACAGAAATTACCAGACGCTTTGGATAAAAGCATCAGCTACCCCTATTGACATACAGTAACAAATAGATTTAGTAATGTAGAGCAAACTATTGCTTTCTTAGATCAGGATGACTAGGATGTGGTGCACAATAGAACTAACAGTAAGTCTGCTAAAAGAACATGGAAAAATTATTTCATGTTGTCAGCTTTCTTTAAGGTCCGCTACAGCTCCCTTTGCAGATGGTAAAACAGGTGCATTGCATGTTGAAACACTACTTTAAAAAATGGGTCATGGAAGTAGGATTGTTTATGCACAGTCCAAATAGGCCAAGCCAGAGTGAGAATTGAAATCACTCACTACAAATTGAAGGAATGAACCAACAGTTGACCACTTGATACAGTGGCTGCTCATTCAACCTATATGCAGCAAAAGTCAATAAAATCTTCTAACTCAAAGCCATGTTAAGGGAATTGCAACACTGATTGTGTTGGTGAACTTCATTGATTTTTTATTTCGCAAGAGGATAAAAGGCTGAGGAGACATGAGTTGTTGACACACAATTACAGTTTTTTGTCTGGTCATACTTGAGAGTGTCCAGTCTCCAGTGTGGATCCTTCAGTCCAGCAGACAGCACCTTCAAGCTTAAGTCTCCTGGGTCATTGTAGCTCAGGTCAAGCTCTCTCACATGGGATGGGTTGGATCTCAAAGCAGAAACCAGGTGGGCACAGCCATCCTCTGTGATCAGACAACCTGACAGTCTGAAATTAGGAAAAGGTTAGGCATCATTTTAGATTATCACATAGATATGCATCTTCTCTGACATCAACAAGAATGAAATGCATTTAAATGTTTATCTGCTGATTTTTTTACCTGAGAGTTTCCAGTGTGCAATGTGGACTCCCCAGTCCAGGGAGAGCTGCTCCACTCCTGAATTGTGCAGGTCATTGTTTTGCAGATCCAACTCTTTCAGACGAGAACATTGACAGCTGAGAACTGAGGACAGAGCTTCACAGCTTCTCACTGACAGTTTACACAAACCAAGCCTTTAAAGAGATGCAATTTTTTTTTAAATTAATTTTAACATTAATGCAACTTTGTGTGCAGTGCTGACATCAAAGATTATTAATTAATCAAACCAATAATTCCCAGTGCAAACACCCTTATTAACCTAAACTAGTAAAAATATGTGTATAGTTGTGTATTGCTTTGTGTGTTACAAAATAGAACTGCATTTACGGATTTCATGTTCAATTAAATTAAAAATTACTTCTGGAAATTAACATAAAAAATACTAATATAATGCTTTTAGTGTCACACTTTAGATAGATTAAACCTGACCTGACAGTTTCCAGTGAGCAGTGTGGACTCTTGAGTCCAGCAGACAGCAGATTCAACCCTGAATCCTGCAGGTTGTTGTTACTCAGGTCCAGCTCTCGTAGACTAGAGAATGGGGAGCTTAGAACTGAGGACAGAGCTCCACAGCTTCTGTCTGAGAGGTTACAAGCACTCAGCCTAAAGAGGAATTAGTGACAAACATGAACGTCTTTACTCTTTTTCTGCTAAGGAATTTCAGACATTTCTATAAAAATATAATGACCAATCCACCTACAGAGCTTTGTTGGAGGCTTCGATCACTGGCATGAGCCTCAGAACAGCCTCCTCTGAAGCAGAGTATTTCTTTAGATCAAACACGTCCAGATCTTTTTCTGATGACAGCAAAATCATGGCCAGAGCTGACAACTGAGAAGGAGATAGCTTATTTGTGGAAAGACTTTCTGATCTCAAGTACTGTTGGATCTCTTCCACTAGAGAATGGTCTTGCAGTTCATTCAAACAGTGGAACAAATTGATGCTTCTCTCTGGAGACAGATTCTTCCTGAACATCTTCTTTATGTAGTCAGCTGTTTTGTTAATGGTGTTTGAGTCTCGTCCTGTCTGTTTCAGCAGACCTTGTAGGAGAGTCTGATTGGTCTGCAGTGAAAGACCCAGGAGGAAGCGGAGAAACAAGTCCAGGTGCCCATTTGGACTCTGTAAGGACTCGTCCACAGCACTCTGGTAGAGATGTATTAGTTTAGGTTTGTCTCTAAAGATTTTACACAGCCAGGAGGTTGATTGTTCTTCTGACAGCAGATTGACACCAGCGTTGATGAAGGTCAGATGGACATGAAGAGCAGCCAGAAACTCCTGAATGCTCAGATGGACAAAGCAGAACATCTTGTCCTGGTACAGCCCACTCTCCACTTTATCGATCTGTGTGAACACTCCTGAGTACACTGAGGCTGCTGTGACATCGATGCCACACTCTGTCAGGTCTGATTCATAGAAGATCAGGTTGCCTTTCATCTTCCTGCTCTCTGGACTCCAGTGTGGACCTACTCCTCTATCGTACTTGGTGTTCTTCAGTTTGGACTGAACCACCAGGAAGTAGATGTACATATTAGTCAGGGTCTTGGGCAGCTCTCCTCCCTCTCTGGTCTTCAACACCTCCTCCAGAACTGTAGCAGTGATCCAGCAGAAGACTGGGATGTGGCACATGATGTGGAGGCTTCGTGATGTCTTGATGTGGGAGACGATTCTGTTGGCCTGCTCCTCATCTCTGAACTTCTTCCTGAAGTACTCCTCCTTCTGTGGGGCAGTGAACCCTCTGACCTCTATCACCATGTCAACACACTCAGGAGGGATATGATTGGCTGCTGCGGGTCGTGTGGTTATCCAGAGGCGAGCAGAGGGAAGCAGGTTCCCCCTGATGAGGTTTGTCAGCAGCACATCCACTGAGGTGGACTCTGTAACATCAGTCAGGACCTCATTGTTGTGGAAGTCCAGAGGAAGTCGACACTCATCCAGACCGTCAAAGATGAACACAACCTGGAACTCTTCAAACCTGCAGATTCCTGCTTCTTTGGTTTCAGGAAAGAAGTGATGAACAAGTTCCACCAAGCTGTACTTTTTCTCTTTCAGCACATTCAGCTCTCTGAAAGTGAATGGAAATGTGAACTGTATGTCCTGGTTGGCTTTGTCTTCAGCCCAGTCCAGAGTGAACTTCTGTGTTAAGGCTGATTTCCCAATGCCAGCCACTCCCTTTGTCATCACTGTTCTGATTGGTTCATCTCTTCCAGGTGAGGCTTTAAAGATGTCTTCTTGTCTGATGGTTGTTTCTGGTCTGTCTGGTTTCCTGGATGCTGTTTCAATCTGTCTGACCTCATGTTCCATATTGACTTCTCCGGTCTCTTCCATTGTGATATAGAGCTCTGTGTAGATCTCATTTAGAAGTTCTGAATTTCCTTTTGTGAGTTTCTCGTACACATACTGGTACTTCTTTTGTAAGCTGGATTTGAGCTTTTGCTGGCATGCAGCAAGAATCTCTGAATGAATAAATCAAAGATGAAATCAATAAGAAGATGGTACAGGGAATGAGTCATTCACTATTGTTACTAAGTTACTTAGTATCCCTCAGCAACAACTGATGGATGGATCGCTCACAGGAGCTCAGTGTGATAGGTTGCCACCTGTGTAATAAATCAATTTGTTAAACTTCCTCACTAGTAAGTATTCCAGGAGTGGTATTATAAAGAAGTGGAAGCAATTGGGAATGTTACGACCCTAAGGGTCAAGTATTTAGTTTGGGTTGTGTGGCAGCAGGTGTGCCTGATTATCACTAAGTGCCTGGAGGTTAAGAAGCCTTGTCTTTCTATTTTCCCCTTTCTATATGTTGAGACCACACTACTGAGCAGACCAACAACCCTAAGCAAATCATAACCAGTGGGTTGAACAATATCTTGGTTTTCTGTCCAGAAACCTGTGTCTGGTTTTAGCCCCCTCAGTGAAGAGAGGACTTTTCAGTTGTTCATCTTTTGTTGAACATAGCTTCCATAGCTATTTAACCTGTGTTGATTATTGATCACTGTCTCCTTTTGTGTTGGTTTTCCTTTGTTGTCAAAATTGTAATAAATATACCCTTTGGTTTGCACATAACCCTGACTTCCTGTCCACGTTTGCCCCGATTTTATTTTAAACATTGTTTCTCCTCCATCCCCTGGAATTACTATCTGGAGAAACATAATAGGGAACAACAGAAACTCAACTACGAAGTAGTAGACCACATAAAATCACAGAGTGGGATCAGCGCACGTGTGGCCTTTGGATAAGCTCAAGAACACTGCATAGAGAGCTTCATGGAATGAATTTCCATGGCCGAGCAGTAGCATCCAAGCCTTACATCACCTAGTGCAATGCAAAGCGTTGGATGCAGTGGTGTAAAGCACATCGCCACTGGACACTAGAGCAGTAGACACATGTTTTCTGAAGTGGCGAATCACACTTCTCTGTCTGGCAATCTGACGGACGAGTCTGGGTTTGGTGGTTGCCAGGAGAACGGTACTTAACTGCATTGTGCTAAGTGTGAAGTTTAGTGGAGGGGGGGTTATAGTGTGGAGTTGTTTTTCTGGGGTTTGCCTTTGCCCCTCAGTTCCAGTGAAAGGAACTGTTAATGCTTAAGCATACCAAGATATTTTGGACAATTTCATGCTCCCAACTTTGTGGAAACAGTTTGGGGATGGCCCCTTTCTGTTCCAACATGACTGTGCACCAGTGCTCAAAGGAAGGTCCATAAAGCAAGTTCCCCTTCGAGGGGAACTCCAACTGCGTCGGTGGCGACACTATAGGAACGCCTTTAGGCGTGGCAGGGGTGAATGCGAATGAAAACTACTCCAATCCTATTGGCTTAGTGAGAACGGTAGCATGTGACAGCGTAACCGTAGGTGTATATAAGCACACCGGCACATAGGTACATTAACTTTTTTCTATTCTGCAGGCATGTTGGTTAATGTTGTTAGTGAAAAGCTTCCGCATCCGCAAAAGCTCCCGCATCCTGGCTAAGATAGTGAACCTACCTGGAAGTTCGCAGCAAGATCTACTGGAGGATTCCGGGACGGCTGATGCACCTTCTTGTCCTTCATCTGCTGACTCCGACTCCTCTCATTCCCGTTCGGGAGCCCGTTTCTCAGCTTCTTCCGTCCGGGGAAGCAGACCGGCGAGGCAACTGCACTCTGGCTCTGAGGATCTAGATGTGCTTAGCGTCATGGAAGAGGAGGAAGACTTCCGGGTGTCAGGCTGACGTCATCAGAAGAGCGCCGCACCCAACTATGATGAGCTGCTGGAAGTGGTGATGCGGGCTGTGGCTAAACTCAATCTTGATTGGCCACAGGCTGTGAGGAAGCTTAATGCTGGCAGTAAACTGGATGATCGCTTCCTGAGGAGCCACTAAGCACCCCCACGCCGATCCTTGCCGTTTTTTCTGGACTTACATAATGAGTTGTGTAAGTCTTTGGATAAACCTTTCTCTGCCCGGCTGTCTACTCCCCAGCTGCTGGAGTACAGCAACGTGGTGGGGATCAAGGACCGCGGCTATGGGACGATGCCACGGGTAGAGGACGGTCTGGCGAGTTACCTCTCCCCTCGACTGGCGTCATCTCTCCATAAGCCAGCGCTACCGACCAGATCATGCCGGATGACTTCAACGCTGGTTGGGAAAGCGTTTATGGCGGCAGGCCAGGCTGGCGTGAGTCTGCACTCCAAGGCAGTCTTGCAGGCCTACCAGGTGGACCTGCTTCAGGATATGGCCCAGAGAGGGAGCCCCTCTGAGGAGGAGGTGGCGGAACTGTGCAGAGCTACGGATCTGTTGGTTCAGGCCACCAAGGAGATGGCCCGTGCTGTGGGTCGATCCATGTCTGCCCTGGTGGCCACGGAGCGGCACCTATGGCTGAACCTGTCGGACATCAGAGAAAAGGACCGGCAGTTCCTTCTAGATGCACCAATCTCCACTACAGGCCTGTTCGGTGATGCAGTTAACTCCGTCGTCGACAGGTTTCGTCACCTGAAGACGCAAGGTGAGGCTTTCCAGCAGTACTTCCGGGCTGGGTCCCACTCGGCTGAGGCAGCGAGAGCATCTCAGCCCTCTACCAGCTCCCACCCTCAGAACCAGAAGTGGAGTGTGGCTTCTCGCGGTCCCCCTCGAGCAGCTTGGGACGCGAGGCAACGCTCCCGCGCACCCCTCCCTGACAGACCGGACCTGAGGAACGTCATCCAGTCGCGGAGGCAAGGCGAAGAGGTCCTGACTCTGTGTTTCAGCCCCGGAGGCCGACTGAGGTTGGCGGAACATGACGAACATATCTCCGTGGGTCCTGCGCACCGTCATCGAAGGGTATAGACTGCAGTTCCGTGCCAGCCCCCCCAGATTTAATGAAGTGGTCCAGACTACGGTATGCCCAGAGCAAAGCCTGGTGCTGGGACAAGAAGTTCGCTCGCTGCTGGAGAAGGGGGCCGTGGAATTCGTTCCCCCACTGGCCAGCGAGTCCGGTTTCTATAGCCGGTAGTTCATCATTCCCAAGAAGGACGGAGGCCTGTGCCCGATCCTAGATCTGCGGGTTCTGAACTGATCTTTGAGGAGATACAGGTTCAAGATGCTCACCATCCCCGCCATCGTGAGTCACATCCGGTCCGAGGACTGGTTTGTCACCATAGATCTAAGGGACGCGTACTTCCACGTCTCCATTTGTCCTATATCGACGACTGGCTCATCCAGGCTCAGTCTCAAGAGTTGGCGGTCCGACATCGTGATGTCGTCCTCACTCATCTTCAACGTTTGGGGCTGAGGCTCAACGTGAAGAAAAGTGTGTTGGCACCCGCCCAAAGAACTGTGTTCCTAGTTGTGTTATGGAACTCGTGTGTTATGGCACACCTGTCTCCAGCACGTATAAATTCCATTTTGACCACAGTGAAGAGAGTGAGGTTGGGCCACGCCATCATGGTGAAACACTTCCAAAGGATGTTGGGCCTCATGGCAGCTGCTTCCAGTGTGATACCTTCTGGTCTGCTGCACATGAGGGCCCTGCAGTGGTGGCTGAAGAGCAAGGGGTTCTCCCCGAGGGGAAATCCGTTCTGTCTGATACGGGTTACGCACAAATGTCTTTGTGCCCTATCAGAATGGAAGAAGCCTTGGTTCTTGTCCCAAGGACCCACGTTAGGGGCGCCTTGTCGCCGTGTGATTGTTTCGACAGACGCTTCCCTCACAGGTGTCAGGTCCAACAATACGGCAGTGGTGGCCTATCTGAATCACCAGGAGGATCTGCGCTCGCGCCCTCTTTGCACACTGTTGCATCAGATCCTCAGAGCGATGTTTCTCCCGGGGACTCAGACTCAGGGAGCAGACCTGCTGTCGAGACAAGGGCTGAGGCCCAGGGAATGGAGACTCCACCCCGAGATGGTGGAGTCATTGTGCGAAAGGTTCAGGCCCATAGACGTGGATCTGTTTGCATCTCGAGAGACTACGCACTGTCCCCTATGGTTCTCCCTGACCCCACTAGGCCCCACTAGGGCTGGACGCCATGATATGCTTTTCCCCCAGTCGCTCTGCTCCCTGGGATCCTGGAGAGGGTCCGTCAGGACAGTATCCAACTACTTCTAGTAGCTCCGTTCTGGCCAACCTGGGTGTGGTTCTCGGACTTGATGGCACTCCTGGACGGTCCGCCATGCCAGGTCCCTCTGAGGACAGACCTGCTGTCCCAGGCATGGGGCCGGGTTCTTCACCCTTGCCCCGCCCTGTGGCAGCTGTGGGTCTGGCCCCTGAGGGGGCACAGTACCTAGAGGCGGGCCTAATGGCAGGAGCAGTCGAGACACTCCTTAGCTCCAGGGCCCCGTCCACACAGAGGATGTGGGGCTTAAAGTGGAATGTTTTCTCCACATGGTGCAGAGAACACATGGTGGACCCCAGTTACCTGCCCGGTGGTTCAGGTGCTGGAGTTTCTACAAGACCGCCTTTCTGCGGGCCTTTCCCCATCCACCCTCAAGGTTTACGTGGCAGCCATCACAGCTTTCCACACTCCCTTGAGGGATGGGTCTCTTGGGAGGCTTCCCCTTGTCGTACGATTCCTCCATGGGACCTGGAGGATGAGACCTGCAACTCGCCCCAGAGTTCCCACCTGGGATCTGGCAGTGGTTCTTGAAGTATTGGCTGAGGCCCCCTTCGAACCCATGGAGTCGGCTGAGGCCAAGTACCTGACCCTGAAGATGGCTTTTCTCCTCGCTATCACCTCTCTGAGGAGGATGGGGGACCTCCAGGCTCTTTCGATTACTCCTTGATGCCTGGAGTTTGCCCCAGGAAACATGAGGGCCATCCTGCACCCCTTTCCGGGATACATTCCTAAGGTGCAGTCCAAAATGATGGGGCCCGTGGTACTGCAGGCGTTTCATCCTCCACCTCATGTGACGGCGGAGGACGGGAGACTTCATTTGCTCTGCCATGTCAGAGCACTGAGTACCTATACTCTGAGGTCCTCCCGGTGGAGGACGGCAGACCAGTTGCTGGTGTGTTTCGGGTCCCCCAAGGCTGGGCTCCCGGCTTCCAAACATACCATCAGCAACTGGATTGTTCAGACTATCTCCCTGGCCTATCAGGTGCGCAATTTGCCTTCACCTATGGCTGTAAGGGCTCACTCCACGAGAGGCATGGCAGCCTCCACGGCTCTTCTCTCTTGAGCATCTCTCCAGGAGGTTTGTGATGCAGCTGGCTGGGCCACTCCTCACACTTTCATCCAGTTCTATAGTCTGGACCTTCCCTCCGCACCTGGCACCCGAGTGCTCTCCTCTTAGTCGTGCCCACAGGTTGCCTGCACACTAGGGCAGGCGGGGGTTTTGGCGCGGAATAGTGGGTATCTCGTTCCCATAGTGTCGTCACTGACGCAGTTCGAGTTCCTCTCGAACGGGAACATCTCAGGTTATGTAGGTAACCCTTGTTCCCCGAGAAAGGGGAACGAGACACTGCGTTGGTTCGGCGCACCTCTCCCCGCCTGGATTGCCTTGCTTCATAGTAAAGAGCTAATGTACCTATGTGCCGGCGTGCTTATATACGCCTACAGTTACGCCATCACATGCTACCGTTCTCACTGAGCCAATAGGATTGGAGTAGTTTTTATTCAGATTCAGCCCTGCCACGCTAAAGGCGTTCCCATAGTGTCGCCACCGACGAGTGTCTCGCTCCCTTCTCGGGAACAAGGGTTACCTACGTAACGCGAGACGTTTGGTGAAAAGGAACTTGATTGGCCTGCACAGATGCCTGAACCCAAACATCTGTGTCTGACCTCACAAATACGCATCTAGAAGAATAGTTATTTTAATACATGGAGGCAACAAAAGGAGGATTGTCTGCCTTTGTTTTGTCACTTTTTGTTCTCAGATACACTGTAAAAAAATTATTTTCTCTGGTGGATGTTTGTTTTGTACCTTTTTCCACAAACCAAAGGGCAACACTAGATTTGTGTCTATCTTTGTATGAGTAAGACATTTGCTACAAAGCTTATGTTTTTTGATGTTTAAAGCCTTCTTAATATACACGATTTCTATTCAAACCATGACTTACCTGTAGGTTCTGATGTGTGTTTTGATAAATGTCCCACTAGATCATTCTTATTTATCTTCCCTAAAACCATTTTGGTGACTTTTATAGTGTTTATACAGTAAGTCTGCACCATCTCATCCACTGTGTCCACCCTCTCTGCATTTTCCAGTCGACTCTTTGGTATTGCGGGAAAGGCTTCCAGGACCTCTGACTGCTGCAGGTACCACTTGAATTTTTTAAACTCCTCGGCTCCCAAATCCTCCAAAGTTTGCAAGAGGAGCACTTTGGATGTTGCCATCTTTCAGCTCCTTCAAAGATCCAAAAGATAACTACAAGTTAAATTTACTTTACTTTAAAGTAGTATTATGCTCATTTTCAGGTTCAAAATTTTATTTATGGGTTGTACCAGAACAGGTTGACATGATTTAATTTTCAAAAAACACCATATTTTTGTCATACGGCACATTGCTGTAGCTCCTCTTTTCATCCTGTGTGCGAAGGCTTCTTTTTAAGTATGGAGTGATACATCTTGCCTCAATATGATCTTTGCTGGGAGTTTCACATGTGCAGTTCCTAGTTAAAGACTACTAGCAAATCAGAAGCAAAGAAGGGCGGGTCAGTGAGAAGCCATTAAACACGGCTTTGGTTCAGCTCAGGGGCGTTGCTAGACATAAAGCTCTAGTGTGGCACAGACCCCCTCATTCCCCATGTAAATTTTTGAATCATGATTGTGATATATTTTTGATTGAAGTGTATGAAATGTGTTATGTGCCTCACCAGCTTCCCTTGCTTAGCCCATTAATCTACTGTTGCACAGTCACTGCAGTGCTCTCACTACTACCTTTCCTTTCATTTTTTATTAATACTGTGACATGACTATGTGATATTTATTTTCTATTGAAAGTTGCACATCCACATTGCCCAGTCTGCGTTGCTAATCAACATTTTAATAGTCAATGTGATTTTCATGCTTTCCATCTTGCATTAGTCCAGAGTTGAAACTAAACCTTCACTGAGAGACAGATAATTATTGTCTCGTTTTAAAACGATGTGTGTCTATGCAACACATGCCGTCTGTGTCTGGACTGGTCCCACTAATGTTGCTACACTCACACACATGTGCGCGTAGACATGAATTTCTTTTCAGTGCTGCAATTTGTAAACATTGTTGCACGTCAGCTGTTCAGCTGGTTAGCAAGACAGACAGACAGATTCACGGCAGCTACACATAACTTTTTAACTGCTGATGTTTACCTGACTGCTGTTCTCAAAAGTCACTCATTTAGTTATTTTCTCTTCTTGTGCCCAGAAGGATAGTCCCTGTTACTCCTCTCATCAACATTGTAAATACTCACTTTCAACACTGACTCATTTTTTTGCGACGTTTCATATTGTAACAGAGTGCCTTTTCACATCAACCAGTAGTTTTATTTTGACATTGTAATCGGACGTTGCTGATGTTGCCAATTGTTGAGGTCAAGTTGCTAACTTGACCGCGAAGCTCTACACATCCAAAGACGACGCCAAGGCGTCTTGACAATTTTACCCTATAAAAAGGGTCTATCAACGCCTATGTTTCAGCTGTATATCCCCTTAGCAGCTTAGAAACATGAAATGGAGCAAGATTTTCAAAGTGGTGAGTCAGTCGACTGACTGCCTGGAGGGTAGCTAGTGTTTGGAAGGGAGAGGAGAGCTGTGTGCTGCAGCTCAGTGCTTTTCCACCAGTGTGGAACCGGGGTGACTGTTGATTTAGCTAAAATGACAACTATCACTGGCAGATTTTATCACTGTAAACTTGGAGTTTGTTGGAAACTTCATCTTCAACTGACATTTTAACCTTTGTGGATGAATCAGGTTTAAATGTGGACCCTGTGAAAAGGTCTTAAATATGCATTTATAGCTACATACATGATGAGACATACTGTACATAATCATGCAAAGGCCATGCAGTGATGCAAAAGTGCCTGAGGCGAAAGCTAACAGGTTACCGGTAAAAAGTAAGCAGTTTTTTCAAAGAAAAATGGGATATAAATGTAAAATTAACATTGTTTTTTCTAACATAAACCATTCAGATATTTATTATAGAAAATCAGACTTGGAAAAACACAACAAAGGTCTATTACAGTATTTTATAACAATGTGGCTCTGTTTAAGAAGAGGAAATGTGGCAGCATAGAGAGCACTGCAACACAAACCAATTTAAAAAAATACATTCACCAAGTTGACAATATGCAACAACAAACTACATTATACAAAAGCATATACCAAAAGAGTACCTAGTATTATTGTAGTTATGTCCAATTCAGCAGCTTAAGATTTACATAAAGTTGCAATACCAACATAGGAAGAGGTTTTTCCATCATTTACAGAGGCCTTCTTATTATTTGTAACCATGACCATTTATTTAATTCATTTACATTTAGCTGATGCTTTTATCCAAAGTGAATTACAATTGCAATTTATCAGAGGTCGCAGGCCTCTGGAGTAACTAAGGTTTAAGTGTCTTGCTCAGGGACACATTGGTGGATGGGTCACAGTGGGGGATTGAACCCGGGTCTCTCACACCAAAGGCAGGTGTATTTTTTACACAATTATATTTCATTTCTATCTTTCTATCTATTTATATTCCTTTTGCCTTGATGTGCAATGTTTGCAACTGTGAATTGGGTATATCAATAAAGTATTTTTTTAATAAAGTATTTCTGATTCTGCTATTTTGTTGCTATCAGCCAAGTGTTTTAGCTGCCTGACCCTAACCGTACCTTAACTATAATGTTACTGCAATAAAGAAAAAATGCTGACGATAATCCAAGGTGTCCAGAATTATCCAATACATATGTTCTGGTGTGTTTAAGTGGTTAGTTTTTAATTCCTACTAAAATTTATGTCATGTTATGTGGTATTTACTGCATTTTGATTTTTGCTTGAGTTTTCTATATTTGCAGTGTGTGTTGTTAAAGTGGCGAAGCTTTTTTTATTAACTTGCTTGTCTTGTGTATTTGCAATTGTTGAGCACTGAGCTCTCTTGGCTTCAGGCTAACTTTATTTTCAAAGTCTTCAATAAAGTTATCTTGAACAACAGTGTCCTCTTATTTTCACAGAAATACAACCGCCCTATACTGCATAAATACAATGGAGCTTATCTAAAGTGCTTCACTGATTATAGATGGGGGAATTTTTGCTCATGGACATCATGGACTTTGTATTGCAGATAGTGGAAGGCTGAGGCCACTGAACTCAACAGTAAGCTGTTTCTTCTGTATCCAGAGCAATTAGAACATAACACAAGTTTTGTATTTCTTCAGTACTTTCATAACTTCTGTGAAAGATATATTTTGAAGGTTGCATGTCTCTGCATTTATAGTATTTAGGAGTTATATTGTATTTATATTTGTTTATTAAACTTTGTGAGTATGTCTTTTAATCAGCATTGGATGATAAGGATTTTAAAACTGACATTTTAACTGCTTACTCAGTATAAAATACAGCACTATAGTGGATAAAATAATGTTGCTGACGTGGAGGATTAATCTAAACTTTCAACTCAGTAGAAATAGAAGTTACTGTTTTGATAGCAGAAATTCATTTAAAAAATGTAACAATTACGCTGCAGTTCATCACAATAAAGCTCAGCCTGAATAAATACAATAAGTGTAAACATACAATAACTCCAAAAATATTTCTGAAGAAAAAACATTGCTTTGAACTTTTTCTGAGAACTCTTACGGTAACATATTTACTGTAATTTAGTGTAAAATAAACATTAATGAATGACTTCATACTTTTTAATACCAATAGTTTTTCAATGAAATGACCTATTAAATAAATCAAATTATTGCCGCTGCAAAGTTGTGTCTCTTTACATCACCAACTAATGCGACCCAGGTTATATCCTGTTTACCACGGGTATTATGTCAAAGTGTTCATTTAGCCTGCGAGAAAGGATGTAAATGTTAAAAAAAAAAAGAGTGGAGCGATTTGTTTACTAGCCAATAGTGATGCAGGCAGGAGCAGCCTGCTAAAGCTACATTAGCACGGACAGACATCCTGCTGTTTCCCTCGTAATATTCAATTTAGATTTATTGATGTTTTATTGATACTCAGGTACAAAGCTTCTCCACCTGTCAATGGCCGTAACTAATATGAGCCACATAATATGCATTACTGCAGCACGACGGCGACAAAAACACAGGTGCCCATCCACTAACACTACAGTGAAGTTACTTACTGCAGTCTGACTGTTACAAAGTGTGACACAATCTTGTTATAATATTCAGTCCAGCTCTCTACCCGTTTCATTATCATCCAGTACATGTAGCTGTGCTGACACTGCTGAGCCTCCAGTGGTGATGGGGCAGTGGATCAGACACACACCTTTGGTGTGTGAGACCCAGGTTCAAATCCCCACTGTGACATGTCCACCAATGTGTCCCTGAGCAAGACACTTAACCCCATAAATAGCAACTGTAAGTCGCTTTGGATAAAAGCGTCAGCTAAGTTAACTAGAATGTGCATTTCCTTAAGAAAATGCGTGGGAGAGCTGTGAGCTTTTTTATGCGATTGCTACCAATGTGTGTGGTCACCATATTGCAGGATTCGAACCCACGATTGGAGTGAACGTTCAGCTCCACAGACTGACCACTAACTAACTCCACCACCAGCCAGCCTGGTTGTTATGAAACAATTTGATTTCTTGTTGATACAAAAGTGTGTTTGCTTAATACTAAAAGCTTTACCGCTAACATTTTGGACTTTTTAGTTAGTGCTTGAGTAGCTGAGCACAAAAATGTACTTCTTGTGTCCAAACTCCAAACAGGGAGGAAGATACAGCAAGTTAAAGAATTAGTGACAGGGGGAGAACTCAGCCTGCAGCTACAACAGGGAGTCAATGAGACAGGACTGAGACTTTTCAATCAATTAAGGTTCAGGGATAAAAAACTAAACGTCCACTGTGCAGGATTTTGACATTTTGAGGGAGAAAAGGCATGTGGCATCATTTTGGTGCCTTTTTTGTGCTTGTAGAGATAAATATGCACGAGTAGCAGCAGTTTACAAAAAAAATTCTGGTCTGCCAAATCCTCCTCTCTCCAATCTAACATGGTCACATGACACACTCTAAAGTCTGCTAAAAGCTGTTTAAAAGCTTTACCGCTAACATTTTGGACTTTTTAGTTAGTGCTTGAGTAGCTGAGCACAAAAATGTACTTCTTGTGTCCAAACTCCAAACAGGGAGGAAGATACAGCAAGTTAAAGAATTAGTGACAGGGGGAGAACTCAGCCTGCAGCTACAACAGGGAGTCAATGAGACAGGACTGAGACTTTTCAATCAATTAAGGTTCAGAGATAAAAAACTAAACGTCCACTGTGCAGGATTTTGACATTTTGAGGGAGAAAAGGCATGTGGCATCATTTTGGTGCCTTTTTTGTGCTTGTAGAGATAAATATGCACGAGTAGCAGCAGTTTACAAAAAAAATTCTGGTCTGCCAAATCCTCCTCTCTCCAATCTAACATGGTCACATGACACACTCTAAAGTCTGCTAAAAGCTGTTTAAACCTTCACTTTGGAAGAACATAGCTCCTAAACTAAACATTTCTTTAGCAAACACCAAATCCAACTTTGAAAGATCAACATGTTTTTTACAATTTACAGCTTTAACTGAGTTTCTAGCTGCAAATATGCCGGAGCACTAAGCTCTTAAAGTTGGGAAGGTGAAGAACTTTGCTCCCATAGGAACCCATTCATTTTTTGATCATAAAAATATTAATATAAAATCAAGCATAGCATTATTTATTACATTATTTAATAGTGGGAGAGCTTTACACAGCTCTCCCACTAATAAATGTAATGTAATCAGCATTGGATGATAAGGATGTTAAAACTGACATTTTGAATACTTTAGCAAACACCAACTTTATAGTACTTTATAGTACCCTGGATGGTGAACTAAATTAGTGGCATATAGTTTTTTATTATATTGCAAATCCTGCTTGCTCCGGATAAGATACAGCGCTACAATAGATAAAAAGATATTGCTGACGTGCAGGATGAATCTGAACTTTCAGCTCAGTAGAAATAGAATTTACTGTTTTGATAACAGAAATTCACTTTTTTTACGCTGCAGTTCATCACAGTAACAGCTCAGTCAGATTAAATAAATACAACAAGTGTAAATATACAATAATTCCAATAATATTTCTGAAGAAAAATCTTTGATTTGAACTTTTTCTGCGAACTCTTACTGTAACATATTACTGTAATTTAGTGTAAAATAAACATTAATGAATGTATTCATACTTTGTGAAACGTTTAATTTGGTCTTTTGTCTACTGACACTGCTTCAAATGTACCAAAGATGAACTTGAACTTCTATTACAATTAATAAATAATTCTTACTAATATTTACTATTTATATGACAGTTGATTTTACTGTATTGGTGCAGAATAAATTTTGGAGTAACTGTCAGTCAGTGGTGAGAACTGCATAGATCCATGTGGATTCTGTAAAGTGGTATTGATATTTTTGATCATGTTAGTTATTCTGACATTAGATGATATGGCGAAGCACATCAATGTGAAGCATTGCATCTCTCTCAGTCTTCCTGATTCAATGTTCAACAAAGCAACATAAATCAATAATACCAATGTCACCTCTACTGTTAGCAGATCAGTTTAACACTGTCAGTACCATAAAGGAAAGTTGTTGGCTACATGGCTGTGGCTCAGGAGGTAGAGCGGGTTGGCCGTTAATCGGTAGGTCGGCGGTTCAATCCCCGGCTCCCCCAGGCTGCGTGTCGAAGTGTCCTTGGGCAAGACACTGAACCCCGAATTGCCCCTGGCGGCTGTTCCGCCAGTGTATGAATGTGTGTGAATGTTAGTTCCGTTCGAGCGCTTAGGCTCAATGAGTGAATGTGTGTGTGAATGGTAAATGCAGATGTAGTGTGTAAAAGCGCTTTGAGTAGTCGAAAAGACTAGAAAGGCGCTATACAAGTACGGAGCATTTACATTTACATTTACATTACCTTTATAAGGTGGAAATAATCTGCCCAAAGCCTTCCAGCGAAGGTGAAATTACTCAGCAGCTTCAATCTGGGAACCGACCAGAGAGAATGAAAACGTAGCTCTTAGCAGGAGGTTTTAAAAGCTAAACGTCTGTTGACTTGCAGACAGAACTCCCATTATTATGCTATAAAAAGAAGGAAGTGCGATAACAGAGAAGCTGTTATCTGTGGACCTTGAACAAGTGAAGTCATAACAGATCCTTATTCAGTGTGACCATAAATCTCAAATGATGTAGGTTTAGCCTCAGTGCATTTTATTTTTCAACAGTTTGAAAAGCTGCAGTGCAATTTGATCAAAGAATTTCAGGACACATTTTGAGCATTTGGAAAATGCAATGTTGTAGTAACTGAAAAACCACATCTGTTGTGTACATATATCTAATGCCTCTGGACCATGGAAGGCGGACTGGGGCAAGAAAATGGCCAGAGAATTTGCCCCTTGTCAGACCTTTATTCCTGCATTCTTGAGAATTTTATGCAAGTACAGTGGATCACATAATGAGCCACTAAATTCATTTTCTTTTTTACTGCAAGAAAAAATACACAACTTTGCCATGAAAATACAAAGGGAACAAGACATGAGAAAAAGAAAGGAAAAAAAGGACCTGATGGCAATAACAACAGCAAGCCATATTGTCAGGGAAGCGGGATGGCTATTGGATGGATCCTAGAGAGAGGCAAACAGGCTGGTGGGGAGCTCCAAGAGAGAGTGTAAATTGAAAAAAAAACATTTTCCAATTTACACACCTGTTTCCCCAGTAATCCCTCTGCATGCCAGTCTCTCTGTTTTCCCTGCTCTCTCTCTGCCTGCCTGTGTCTCGTTACCCTCATGTCCCTCACCTGTGTACCAACTCCCAGCTCGTTAATCCTGTGTATATATGCTTGCTTTTCCCTCAAGTCTTTGTCCAGTCATTGTAGCCTTTTATGGGTCTGTCTCATGTTATGTTGTGCCATGTCCTGTCCTGCCCTGCCCTGCCCTGCCCTGTCATGTCATGTCATGTCATGTCATGTCATGTCCTCTCCTCTTCTCTCCTCTCCTGCCCTGTCCTGTCCTCTCCTCTCCCGTCCTGTCCTGCCAGTTCCATGGTTATTTGGAGTACGCCTTTTGAGTTCTTTTGGACCACCAGTTTCATTTGGATTGTTTATTTCTTTTGGATTTCTTGGACTTAGCCACTCAGTTTGTAAGTGTGCTCGCTTTGTGTTGCCACAATAAACCTTTTGAACTTTACCTGAGCCCTGTTTCAGAAAGCGGGTTTAGTAAAAACTCTGAGTAAGTTGAGCTCGAGATGAGGGAAACTCTGGGTTTTCGGTTTCAGAGAGCGAGATCTGTAGGTCTGTAACCCCGGCAACTTACACTGTGAACCTAACCTGTTCGAGAGGAGATTTAATTTCACTAACGCAGAGACTCCTCCCCTCCTGTGGAGCCTGAAGCGGCCGCCTGCATTTCCTCATTCAGACTGTCGATATCAACGCACATATTGGAAGACAGTTAGGCCTACGTCTTTAGAAACATCAAAGTTACAGTTAAATAAGCTATTAGTTGGTTAGTTTTTTTTTTCACCCTAACATGATCTTGAACATGACGCTTTTATGATAAATCTGTCATCCATGTAAGGACAGAGAGTTATCTTTGGACATCGTAAATTTATCCTCAGCACAGAATAAAATCTATAAGCTACACTGTCCTTTATTTATCACAGTGACCCTGTGGACATTAAGGCAGCTGTCAGGTCGGCAACAGCGGCACAAAAACACTCACCGTGCCTACAGTGCTGCAGGATGCTGTTTAATCTGATCTGTATAAACTAAACAGTGAACAGTAACTTTTCATGTTGTAGTTGCACTGATTGAACATTCGTCTGAAACCGAAAACTCAGAGATTGACAGCTCACAGTTTGTCAATTCAGAGTTCAGGTTTACAGTCAGCGTTTGTTGAACCTGCTTTCTGAAACAGGGCCCTGCTCTGCTCTGTGTCCTGCATTTGGGTCCACCAACCTGCTCACCATACCGCATTCTGACAAAGAATGTGTAAAAACAGAACAAATACAGATCGATAAACCACAAAAACATTTTCCACTCAGTAAATACACGTGAAATTAAAGCATCACATTATAACAATTCACATACAAACTTTATTGTGTATCTATGGACAAATTACTTAAAATGAAAACAGGAGGGAGACAGCCCGTTAAAACTACATTTAGTCTCTTCCTGCCCTCTGTGATCACCATCCCTGTGATACAGCTGAATTCATGGTATAGTTGTCGGCATTTATATATTGTTTAGTTTCTCTCAGACAACAGAACAAGTGTAAAACAGTAATTTAATCGGATCTTGTAATTACTACTTGTTGACCACCAGTCATTCACAAGCTGCTGCACTGTGGTGCTGATCACATCAATATTTTATAACCAAGACATCATCTGACAAAACCAACAAAGCGCTAAAAGGTTGTCGTCCTAATGCCAGTATCATCATCTTGGGTGAGGAAATATTTTACCAGCTTTAATGTAAACTTAGGTTGCTCACAGGGCATTTAGATAAAAGACGGCTTGGTCCTGTCACTAAACTGTGTTTTAAAGTCCATCCATACAAAGAAGCTGTTGGCACAAAAACTATATTCTAAAATTGACTGCTGATGATGACATGCTCTGCTTAATTTAGCGTGGACATGCAAACCACGACTAAGCTGGAACCCGTTCAGAACATGACATAGCCAGATTCTGTGGACTCAGCGTTAATCCTTTTTTACTGCATTCTTCCTCCTACGGCTCACAGAGCAATACAGACCCAGATGAGCGAATGCCAAACCCAAAACCAATCCCAAATCCAGGATAAAGAGGTTCAGTGAATGTGGTGTTTAAGGTGTGGAGGTGGATCAGTGTGTCAGAGGAGACTCTGTAGAAGGACAGAGAGCCAGCAGGACAGTCCACATACACTGCTACTCTGTTGGAGGAGGAGGAGGAGGAGGAGGAGGAGGAGGAGGAGGAGGGGAGAGGGAGGTCTGCGACTCTGTTATTGTGCCAGACAGAGTAACCACCCCCAGAGCAGCTCAGACTCCAGGACTGATTGTTCATTCCAAACCTGCATCCAGCACCGTTTCCTTTCCTTCTGATTCCTCTGTAAGTCACAGCTATATGAACTGCACCTTCCCACTCGACCTCCCAGTAACAGCGACCAGTCAGACCATCTCTACACAGCAGCTGACAGAAGCAGTCAAATCTCTCTGGATGATCAGGATATGGTTGATACTCTCTCACTGTGGTTACTTTCTTGTTGTCGTCAGACAGTTTGAGCTTTCTGTATGCCGTGTCTGGGTCCAGTGCAAGTTCACAAGAAACTGATGGAGAGAACAAAACAAAGCAAGTAATCATGAGATAAGTAAAGTGTTTAATTTATTTTCTTACATGTTAACTGTTATCAGGTTCATGTTACTAAACAACTATGTGTTCATCAACTCAAAAGGAAAAGAAAAGAGAAATGTGGTTGATGAAGTTACTGGGGCTGAGGAGCAAGAGGGGGTCATCTACTGATCACAGGGCTGGTGTTTTGACCCCCACCTCCTCCTGTCCACATGGTAAAGTGTCCTTGGGAAAGCAACCGGTTTGTGGATAAAAGTGTTAGATAAATGTGTGTTGGTTTAATAGAGAGAGAACAGCCACCTCTGCTAATAACCTCTCCAGCCACATACCTATTTAGATCTATCTGTCACAAGCGGGATAGCAGGACAATAAGCAATTAGGGGTGTGACAAAATGTCTGATGTGACACCAGCGTATGTAATGATAGTGATCAAGTGAACCCGCTCTTGCGTTGTAAGTCTAGCCAGCTTTTGACTGAGTGATAACGTAACTGTAGTTTTGCAGTATAAACATCTAAAAACTGAAGCACTACCTTGCTCTGTTTGGGACTATGAGCTACACTTTATCACTGAAGTACTGAAGCTAACATGGTCTGAAGGGAAAACTACTCGCAGAGCAATAATGTAACATAATGCACAGAAGAGTTTGGAGTATGTAGACTTTTATTATTAATAGACAAATTATTATGAGTTCTTATTAAATGATGATGTTAGTCTTGTAATATTACAACATGAGAAACATATCTGAAAGCAACACACAATGCTTGAGAACCTTACTGCGTTGTATATATTTTTTTGAATTGTCACCTACCACCTGAATTGTGATTTCCCAATATGAATAAAAACATTTCCAAAGCTCCAGCCACTGCACCCTCCAGGCACGATTTAAACACTTTGTTCTTAAACAAACTCCTCCTAGGGATTTAGTCCGACGACTTCAGATTCTTGCTGTGCAGTCTAAACCCACTGACGATTAAAAGTTGTGCAAATGGTGAGTTTTCGTGGAACAGCGTGCCCGTGACGTGGCGTCCTAAATCAATGATTCGCCATAAAACAGGAAGTTATTTTAACTTCAGTCTACATGCTCACATCTGCACCAAATTTTGAATACATTACAAGAGTCCCACCCTGAACACATCCATATGCTAAAATTCACTCAAAGTCATGGCAACAGGAAATGAGTTTTACACTGTAATGTATTACTCCGAGCAGGTTGGACATATCAACTTACAAACTCCTACAGAATTAACCCAATTGAAATGCATCCTCAGTCTGCTGGATATCTGGATCTGATGGCGTGGACTGATGTGGAAAGGCCCCTCTCCTTGTCCCTCTCCCCTTCTCCCCCTCTGTTCACTTATACATTAAGTTTTAAATGTTACGCTTATGTGTTTTTATGCACATTTACAATAAACATAAATTATGGTTTACACTGCAATAAATTATATATTTACACTCATTTTGTCTTTACTACAGACTGAAAATGTTAGATTTCACACAATTTCAATTCAAAGTTAATTATAGAACACAGATAAACATTGAGGCTGAACTCTTGCTAAAAGAGAAGGCTAGTATAAGTCTAAAATTGAAAATGCTACCAAAAATGTTCCATAGTTCACATGACACGTCTTAATATTTTCATTTACAGCTGATAACTATTCTATTTTGTTATGTGTAGTTCATACTATATTCAATTAACACAAGAAAAAATGATGATTCATGTGATTTTATTTAAAGTAAATGATACATTTTATACAACAAAAATTACTTCTAATACAAAAGCAGTTCAACAAATCAAAATCATATCTTTCATTCATGGAACCATCCATATTGAAAGGTTACAGATGTAAAAGTTGTTTTGTATGTGTTTGTAGTAGTAATGTTTTTCAACAGTAACTATAATGACAGAATCTATGATTAGGAACCCAGTGTCATAATTTGAAATCAGTTGAGTCCAGGTGTTAAAGTAAAACAAAAATAAAAGGCTGAACAAAGCAGTAAGCTGCAGGGTCTGCAGGGCCACGCTGTAAGCTGGGACTTCTGTAGAGCTGGACTCTGGTGCTTCACCTCCATCACCTGGAATGATGCTGCCATCAGCTCCTGGAAACACAACAATGGTAGAAAGCTGACAGCATCTTCCCAAATGCTATTAACCCACTGAACTCTGATATCACCTTGTTGGGCTTCTGTAAATAACTTCAGAGTTCAGTCTAGACCTGCTCTTTATGAAAAGCGCTGTGAGATAACTGTTGTTGTGATTTGGCGCTATATAAATAAAACTGAATTGAATTGAATTGAACATCAGCATGATGACTTCTCTGGCATGTAAAAGTAATTATGGCAATGTGTAAGACACGTGATTACTCATATGTGCAATAGTTTATTTTCAGGTTGTTTGTACAAAACATGGGCAGCATCAATAGAATGAATATCAATAGGTATGGTTACATTATGATGTGATAAGTAATTCAAATGCTAGCCATGTAGTGTCCATTGATAGAAAAGAAAGAGCAAAACCAAAAACAGATACGTACATGTAGGCCTGTACACCTGGACACATGCACGTGCTCATACATTCACGTCCAAATAATCGTAGACATATTCATATGTACATAATTGTACACAAGCACATGCGCACATTCATAAGAACAAACATGAAAGTCGTCACTGTTTACAGCAATATGATCATTGGTCATTGTATTTCTTGGCCAAAACATAAAAGGCATTAAGGCAGGCTATCGCCTCTTCTTGTATTGTAGATGTTCCATTTTTCCCAGAGGGCATTACCTTTGTCCCTTTGTAGTCTGACACTAAAAGTCAGTAGTTCCATTGTTTGGATGTCTTTAATTATGACTTCCCACTGATTAACCGTGGGAGGTTCTGTGTTGAGCCATCTTCTTGTTTTGCTCGCTGCCATGAAGATTTTTAAAAGGTCTTTCTCTGGTAGTTCAATTATCCTTGCTGCTGGACAAAACTGTATCAGTCAAGTCAGCTCTTTTTGTATATTCATTATTTTGCTCTTATGTTAAATTTACTGTTGAACTGCTACTGCGTGACATTTATTTATGTAGCCCCTGGCTTAGACCCCAGAGCTGATTTAAACACAGCAGTGGAAACCCTACATTGTTACTATAGTAGGTAGGTAGTGTTTTCATAGTTTGTTTAGAACGTCTGACGAAGTCAGACATATTAACCTGATGCTTTTATTTATGTGCCTCTGAGACATCCAGTTTCTAAAAGGTGTGATTGGTTAGGGGACGGGACTAGTAGTCAGGAACTGGAGGAGCAGAAAAACGAGGGAGAAATGCGAGAGAAGTAGACGCTGCAGTGTGAGACTGTAATTTGAGTGGCGAATAGCTACGAACTAAGACGAATATTAGAGTGTAGAGACCCAGTGTCAGCCTGGCTCATTTAAGAGAAGAGTGTTTTTTTGGCTAAGAGTCTGCTGTAGACAATTCTGTGTATCTCTGAGCTAACTTCGGCCGGTAGGCTAATTAGCATAGTAGCTCACGGCTTGCTTGCTGTGTGTGTGTGTCTTTGAGGCCCGGACAGAACACCAGATAGCGCCCCCTGTGACCGGAAAAGCACGGGTGCACCTCTGGCTCCGAGGGAGACAAGCCGTCTTCTTCATCATCATCATCACTGGGACTGAGAGCAGACGGTCGCCTGCATGACACAGAAGGGGACGTTCAAACTGTTCACCGTTGGTGAGTAACTCACTGGTACACTGCTGAGGGAGCGAAGGGACCATCCGCTCTTTATTTTAATGCCGACTTTTATTTTTTTGGGCCCATTAGAGTAGCTGAGTAGAGTGCTGAGGTTATTGATATATGATTATTGTTTTATATAGTGTTATCTGAGGTATTTGCAGCTGAATGTTCATTAGCAGTTGAAATGTGAAAGATATTGTTTGCTAAGGTTCACTCAGATATTTGCAGCGGTTAGTGCAGAGAACTTTAAGTTTCCATCAACAGTTTTAAAGGTACAGACTGACCTGTAGACTAACCTGCTTTGTTATCTCCTCTGACTGGAGCACTTGCTCAATAGCTTGGGTCAACGTCAGGTCTGCCTTGAGCTGGAACTAGTCATATTAAAAGAGGACCATATGTTTTTTACCAAATTCACAGTTATGAACATGGAATTTTGCCATTAGAATTAATACATTTATTATAAAGTACTACTTTTCTTTGACTTTTAAAAAAGCAAAATACCACATTCTCCCGCATCAGTGCAAAATCTTTATAAATATGGTCAATGATGAACCGGCTGAAGTTAGGTTGAAGAAAATGTTCGCACAGGAGTTGCCAAGTTGTTGACGTCATTCATGTAGGAACATGGTGGACAATATAGTTGACGGTAAGAAACCTTTTGATTCGTGCAAAATCATGTGAGCCGTTCACATTCGCAACTCTCACGACTAGAAGCAACTGAAACTTACACACTGAATCTTTAAGGTCTGCATGGGGTATTTAAAAAGGTGCACAGCATCATCGGTGCCCAGTGTTTCAGTTTAACGAGTGGCCGTTAACTGGTGACTTTCAGCTGAATGCATCTGTGGTTGTCATAGTTAAGACAGCTGTTGAAAACAGGAAGAGAATAAGTAGCTGTACTCGTGAATGTCTGCTCGTGCATTACACAGTGAAGCATACCAATCTCATTCGTTTTCAAACGTTGCTTGATATGGAATATGTTAAAAACAGAAAGGCAGCCAGTTTCTCTTCCTGTAAATGTCTACCTCTTACAAATCTAATAAGTCTTTGGAGCCTGTGTCAGTAAACATGTGCCACGTAGAAAAACTATTATCCTACTACCTTTTAATACTTCAAAAGTAAATTTAATTCAGCAGAGGGGAAACTCTAATTTGTCTCAGATAGCGTCACGACATGTACAACATTTTACACCATCACTAATTACCCTTCACTATCTTTTTTTACAAACAGGCCTAATTTAATAATTTTAGGGGCAAAGCCTCTTAGCTTTAGGGGTGTGAATTATTTGAGGGCACAAAGGTCAAATACTGGGGCAGCAACGCCATCAAATAATAAATTATGAATTTATTTGAATGGTTATGGATGATTTTATTTTGATTAAATTGTTCCTTAATGCTTGTCAACAATCATAACCATACATCATACAGTTGGGGCATTCCAGGAAATTCCTGCCCTGGTTACAAATTGAGATTTAATATCTTGGCTATATTATGTTTTTGTCATAGTTACATGTTTAAGTAGCCTACTTACATAATATTGCCTACCATCATCTTACAACTCCGTTAAACGGAGGTATAGTGGGGTCTCTTCTAAACTCCTCAGCAAATTGGGGGAGACACAAACGTAGTCGAACAAAAGTGGTCTGATTATTTTTATTATGCCGGCCTCCAAGGTGAAACGGTGGAAGCATCTTTCAAAAAGAAAACAAAACTGAGAAGAAACAAGCAATACAAAAAAAATACAATTTGGAAAGGGAAGTTTTTCAATAACTCAACTTCTATCACCGCACAAGAATACAGTTCACTAGTAACCTCCTCTGTAACCAAGCCTAGACTGACTACACAGACCCAAAGCTGCCAATTTTAAGGTCAGTAGCCCCTCCCACTGGATTTATAATTACAAACAAAATACAATAACCATATTTAACTAGATAAAACATTTACACTCGAATATGTTTTCAACAGTAATTATACCTGTTTCACATTATACTGCCCTAGGTACAAGTTATTTGAAGCACGACTTTATCTGTTTTTTGTTGTACTATTACAACAAAAAACACAAGTATGCAGTCTGTTCACGTGACCTTGAAGGAACGCGAGAACACTATACGGAAATACTACGGTCTTCTTTTTGTAAACCGGACACGACGGTAAACAGCTGAGAAAACCTCAACAAACTGTAAGTGTTTATGTTTGTGTGAACGTGTCTGTGAGAATAGAGCATGCGTGCATCCTTGGTTGCGCTACTAAAACTTTGGGATAAATTGGATAATAGCGAGTTTTATGAACGTCTTAATGTGACTGACAGGAAGCAGGGGGGTGATGTGTGCGCGCGGTGCCGTGGGGCTCTTTACCTGGTGGCTTGATCATCCCCAGATGTGTCGCAGGCGCCGCTTCAGGATCCGCCGACTGCAAACCAGGAAATACGTTCCGAAAACTTTGTTTATCTCCGTAATGTTCCTCATGTAGATATTTACTTCTGGATGTAGTTTGCAGGCTACATCGTCAGCTGCTCGGTGATCTACGGGGACCTCTCCCACCTGATAGTTAGTTCAAAGTGAGGACTGTGAGCGTGATCATGGAGGAGACTGTATCGCTGTTCCAAACACTGTAAAACGTCAATAAACCGTCCTAACGTTCATGTGTGTCTGATTTGTGCCACTGTCGGTTTCCTGTTCTTACTTACACAAGGAAGCAGGCTGACATGGCTCTCAAGTCTTATCATGTCTGGAGTGAGATAACGCCTGTTAGAGGAGGAGCCACTCAAATATTCGCAGCAGCGGCCCCCCCGGCCCCTCGGCCAATTCTCTCATATTTTTAGTTAAATTTGACCTATAGTTCATGATTGACCCGAACGAATAGAAATTATAACAATAGGTAAATCTGATAAAAGACTATTTATATATAAACTTATATTTCAAAAATACAAATGTACCAAAACTAAAAAGAAATGTCAGTGGGCCCCAAACGAGCCCACTGAACAGCAGTGCTGCACACACAGGCCTACAGCAGGATGGCAGAACTGGCCCTATGCTGTGTGAGAGTAGGCTTTACATTTCAGCTTAAGGTGTTTTGTGTTGTAGGCCTAATTGTTTGTTGCACATTCTAATACCTTGATGACTGGGGGCTCCCACTTAAAGCACTGTGGCTCAAGGTCAGCTGTTTACACCACCATGATGGATGACAGCTTTCTGTCAGCCAAAATATAGAAAAACATCTCTGGTCCTTTCCTTAGTTTCAGGTAGCCAAAGCTGAACCCAGTGGTGGACAGTAAGTGAGTATTTTCTTTTTATGCCACTTTCTACTTCTACTTCAACATATCATAAGGGGACATTGTACTTTAAAAAAATAGCTTTTTACACAAAACACATGAAAAAATAGGATGTTTGATATAAATTAAATTACTTAACAGAAGTCCAGCTAATAGAACTACATCAGTTAGGTTAATTCACGGAAATTAAATTGGCAACTGTTTTGGTATAAGTCATTGTCAATGAAAAAAACTTTAATGGTTCCAGCTTCACAAACATTGCCAAAGATTTGCCACTTTTACTTATTGAATCATTTTGAGGTTTGGACTGAAAAACAAGTATTGTTTGATAGGCGTCACTTTGGGTTCTGGGTAATTGTGACAACATTTCTCACTATTTTCAGAATTTATTAGTTCAACCTCAACCAACTACATTAATACATGAGGAATAATGATCTAATGATATAATATATAACAGTTACAGTCGTTTGCAACATTTTTCGTTCTGCTTTGAGTAGGCTCCTTTTACTTCTACATTTTCCTGCTTAATGGCCTACTTACATACTTTTACTTAATATTTTCAATGCAGTATTTTTACAGAGGTATTGGTACTTTTATTGTTACTTTGCTCACCACTGGCTAAAAGAGTTTTTGACTGCATCATCAATAATAATTTAGCATGCTTTTGGCTGTACTCCCCAACATCAGCCGTTCTCAACTTTGCTTTGTACCATCAAGCCCATTTATATTCCGCTATCTTTGCCATCGTTACTAATATTGGCTTGCCAGTCACCATTTGTATCATGTATTGTTATTCATGTGAGAACAGTTTGTCATGTAGCTTGTAAGTGAACAGTCTGGATGTTTAGGCTAAGGGTGCTTTCACACCTGGACCGTTTTTTTCCGAATCAATTTTAATATGTCACCTGTGTTCAAACCGCACTGTTTAAAGCCGTCCAAATCGGACACTCTTCCAGTGCTTTCCTTACGCCATTACGTCACTACCTAATGCATGCAGACACGCATTCCATTGTGGGACAACAGTAACACAAAATGAATCACAGGTGGACTTGGTGCTAAAAAGAAGTGAAATACAGTCAGGTCCATAACTATTGGGACATTGACACAATTCTAATCTTTTTGGCTCTATACAAAACCACAATGGATTTGGAATGAAGCAAACAAGATGTGCTTTAACTGCAGACTTTAAGCTTTAATTTGAGGGTATTTACAATCATAAATCAAACTTTCACTTTTTAATACTTGGTTGCAAATCCTTTGCAGTCAATTACAGCCTGGAACGCATAGACATCACCAGACGCTGGGTTTCATCCCTGGTGATGCTCTGCCAGGCCTCTACTGCAACTGCCTTCAGTTCCTGCTTGTTCTCGGGGCATTTTCCCTTCAGTTTTGTCTTCAGCAAGTGACATGCATGCTCAATCGGATTCAGGTCAGGTGATTGACTTGGCCATTGCATAGCATTCCACTTCTTTCCCTTAAAAAACTCTTGGTTGCTTTCGAATCATTGTCCATCTGCACTGTGAAGCATTTGGCTGAATATGAGCAGATAATATTGCCCGAAAGACTTCAGAATTCATCCTGCTGCTTTTGTCAGCAGTCACATCATCAATAAATACAAGATGAGGTGGTATGCTTTGGATCATGAGCGGTTCCTGTCCTTCTCCATACTCTTCTCTTCCCATCATTCTGGTACAAGTTGATCTTTGTCTCATCTGTCCATAGGATGTTGTTCCAGAACTGTGAAGGCTTTTTTAGATGTTGTTTGTCAAACTCTAATCTGGCCTTCCTGTTTTTGAGGCTCATCAATGGTTTACATCTTGTGGTGAACACTCTGATGAAGTCTTCTCTCGATTGTAGACTTTGACACACATACACCTACCTCCTGGAGAGTGTTCTTGATCTGGCCAACTGCTGTGAAGGGTGTTTTCTTCATCAGGGAGAGAATTCTTCGCTCATCCACCACAGTTGTTTTCCGTGGTCTTCCGGGACTTTTGGTGTTGCTGAGCTCACCGGTGCGTTTTTTCTTTTTAAGAATGTTCCAAACAGTTGATTTGGCCACACCTAATGTTTTTGCTCTCTCTCTGATGGGTTTGTTTTGACTTTCCAGCCTAATGATGGCTTGCTTCACTAATAGTGACAGGGTTAGGGTTAGGGTAAGTAAGAACACATGTAAACTAGGGCTGAACAATAATTGCATTTGCGATTTAATCGCGATTTAATAAAACGCAATTTTCTAATGCAAAGCCGGCGATTATACTGTGGTCACATGACACCTGAGCGGAAAGCAGTCTGACGAAGTTACTGCTTCGTCTGCACGTTACGCTGTAACTTCCTTCTTGTTGTAAAATGGCCTTAAGCTTAACAGAAGCTCAGCTACATAAACTTTAATGTCACATGGAATGAAAGCAGCAGCCGCCACCGCGGGTAGCTTGGTGGTGGTGGGCGAATTCGTCGGGCCATCCGCGGCTTTGATGGACGGAAAAATGCACAACAGAAAGAGGCGTGTATTAAGATAAGCGTATTGTGGCGATCGGCGCCTGCGTCACACACACAGCCACCAGTCAGCTCAGGAAATATCTGTAAATTGGCGTTTCAAACTAAACGCTGAAAGAGGCCCAGTCTGTCCCGAGTTACAGCCTGGTTAAAGCCGGTGCCCTGCTCACCAGCATCGGAGGCTGCGGGGGGTCTCCGGTGTTGTCGGAGAATTTCTAAGCTTGTCTATTAAACACGAGAGGTGTCACTCTGTTTTATTTCAGTTAGCCAACTTTTGTTGGCCAACTGAGCCAACTCAAACTGAGTATTTTTAGTTTACTTACGGGATACAGAAAGATGGACTCCAGGAGATTTGAACTGAGATCAGGACTCATTAATTGGTGGTTGAACTGTGGGTTTTGTATTGAGGCTTACTGTATAACACCCTGTGGTGAAAAGGTAGGCCGACCTGATGATATTATATCATATTATTTAATGCCATGACTTGACTCAAATTGTCTTTCTCATATTATTATAATTTGATATATCTTATTGCTCATAATAACAATTCTACCTAATTCATCATAACACAGGCCTGAGCCACAAGAAAGAACAGTGTAAGTTTAATCCATCTAATATCACACTATACACTGATTTACTGCCTGTCCGTTTTGAATAATACAGAAGTTAAAGAGCTTAAAAATTAATCACATTAAATCGAAATCGCAATATTGGTTAAAAAAATCGCAATTAGATTATTTTCCAAAATCGTTCAGCCCTAATGTAAACCCACCGGGGCACAAATCAGACAGACAACATGAACATTTGGACGGTTTATTGATGTCTTGCAGTGTTTGGAATAGAGACACGTCACTTCCATGGTCACACTCAAAGTCCTCACTTTGAACTAACTATCAGGTGGGAGAGGTCCCTGTGAATCATCATGCAGCTAACGATGTAGCCTGCAAACTACATCCAGAAGCGTATGTCTACATGACAATACATTAAGTAGATAAAGTTATCGGAACGTATTTCCTGGTTTGCAGTCAATGGATCCTGAAGCCACGCCTGCGACACATCTGGGACTGTCACCAGTTAATCTAGCCACCAGTTAAATTGTCCCACGGGCAGTCGGTGATGTGATTGGAACCAGTAAAAATGGTCTTGAGTGCCCAGACAGTGTGGTAATAAGTAGGGATGCAGCGATTACCTGATTTCACTATTAACTACAGTTAAAAACGTCATGTTAATTAGTCATAAAGGCTACGTGGAGTGTTTCTGTTGTAGGGAAAGAAAAAGAAATTGTTGTAACATGCACAAAACAAAAAAAAAAGTTCCACGAACGGCGCAGCAGCTAAAAGTGCCATGCTTATCAGAGACATGGAGGCTACTACTGTACACTGACTCTGAACTCTGGCAGACGGACCAAACTGTGAAGCTTTATTTCCATCAAAGAAACGGCAGAAGTCGGCAGTGGGTGAGCATTTCTGGTACGTCAAGACTGACCAGGGTATTACTGAAGACGACTGATCACCGGTTCACAAACTTGCTGTTAAAAGGCTGCTAAAGGAGCAAATAACTACATCAAATTTGATTCAGCACCCACAGGATCACCACCCTGCTTTGCACGCCCAAGTACATTTAATACATAATAAGTGAGATAAATAACATGGCAAGTTGGTGGGGAATTAAATATCTGTGTCGCTAAACAAAGTGTGCCACGCCACGGCGGTTTGTTGCTGCGTCAAGCAAATTGCTTTTTTTCTATATGGACCCATATGGAAGACAGAGTGTAGTCCTCTGCAGACCTTTAGTCACTGAACATTTAACGTTACATCCTGTTGCTCCTCCTGTCTGTATTAGGAAAATGTAAATTATGTAAAACACTAACATAACATCAGGAGCTTATAGATTTCCAGGAATATAGGCTACCAATTACCTACATTTCAGTTCTTACTAACACTGCATGAAAGATGGTATCAATTTCTTTCTATCATTTCCACTAAAACTTATATGCATGGATGACAGTTGATGACAATAACAGTTCAGTTTACTCCCCTCCTCAATTACAATTTCCCTTGGGGGATAAAGTTAATATTCAGCTTAAATAATAGTGCCTAAATATTATATAACTATAATTGTCAATGTAATTAAATGATAAAAAATTAAGTAAGTAATTTTTTTAAGTAATTACCGGTGTTGATAAATTAATTAATGCATAATAATTGTGATAATCGTGAAACAGGGATTATTCCCCATTGAGGGGAGGTGACATCACATAAAAGCAATATCCCTGATTGGCTGACTACACATGTGGATCGTAGTCACACACTCTGTGTTAAGACCGTGCCAAAACTATCTGTAAATGAAAGTGAATGTCTTTTTTACAGTTTATGAGAACACAAGTTAGACTGTGTTTGTTGGCAAAGTGTGATGAGGGCATTTGTAAAAAAAAAACAAAAAAAAAAACAGTAGTGCCAAAATTCTGAAAAATGCAACACAATGTACAAACATAAAATGACCCTCATTTGCAGACAAAATGAATTGAATTTATTGAAGGATAGCCCCTTGAGATGCAGCATATCATTTTCAAGGGGGTCCTATAACACAAATACATAATGAACACTTATAAAACAGAACATTACATAACTGCGATGCGCACAACTGCGACTGCGACATAATCTGCGATGGTCTGGCGACTTGTCCAGGGTGTACTCAGGCTTTCGCCCAATGTAAGCTGGGATTGGCTCCAGACCCCCCCGCGACCCTGTATGCAGGATAAGCAGTTGACGATGGATGGATGGAACATACATAACTACATATAGTACACATATAGATAACTCGCACACACTGTCACGCACACCCAAACCCTCAGTTAATGTAAGTAAAAATAATAAATCACTTTGCATTCATTCAAATATTGGTTGTCAGGTACAAGTCACTATATTTTTGAATTATAAAGTGTTTGCGGATTTGGAATCTATAGATTGTCTGTAATGTTTGCAGATCTTGAGGAAATTGATTGTAGCGATGGAACAATAGATAAGACTGTGCCTTTGGTGTGAGAGACCTGGGTTCAGCCCCCCACTGTGTCCCTGAGCAAGACACTTAACCCCTACTTGCTCCAGAGGCGTGCGACCTCTTTACATATATAACAATTGTAAGTCGCTTTGGATAAAAGCGTCAGCTAAATGAATAAATGTAAATCTATTTGTAGATCTTGTTTTTTTTTATCTTGAGGCATTTTTGACTCATAGTCTATTTATTTTCTATAATTAGAACATTTCCCTACACAAGACTCACAGAGATTAATCAAATAGGAAGCATGACGACCTTGATGATTTTCCATCTGAATCATCAGAATGGTTGAGAGTGAATTCTCGATGCTAAAGAAATGATGAATCACTATTCCAATACCGATGAAACACAAGTCACAATACATGAAAGTGACATTGGAATAACATTGATTTATAGCTTCCTGATTATAATTGGTTAAACATTCATTTGTAGTTTACCAGGTAACAACAACAATGTTGAAAAGTAATCTATTTATAGTTGACAGGGAAACATGATTGGAAGTCATTGAAACATAGTTGACCAGGAGTCGATCACTTGGCGGATCAATGTTCCTGAACTCCACACATCTCGGTCCACATCAGGTACCAAATTGTACCAAATGTAATATTCGTAGACGTTTATCATTTATTGACATTGTCTAACATTGTATGCTTGTAAGTATTTCAATACCGTGTTATACTGACAAATAGCACACCATCCATCCTTAATATGACATTTCACTAACATACATTTTAACCTTATCACCGGAAGATAATAACATGCACAGGACTGTACGTATCAATCATGTATTTGATCTTACCTTAGATTTCAAGTGGTTTACAAAATACAGGTGAAAAATTAGCATATCGTGCAAAAGTTCATTTATTTCAGAAAAAAGGTGAAACTAATATATTATATAGACTCATTACATGATAAGTGAGATATTTCAAGCCTTTATTTGATATAATTTTGATGATTATGCCTTACAGTTTATGAAAACCCCAAATTCAAAATCTCAGAAAATTAGAATATTGTGAAAAGGTTAAATATTGTTGACTCTAAGGCTCCGTTCAGACTGCAGGCCTTAATGCTTAATTCCGATTTTGCTCCAGATCTGATTTTTTTGGTTTAACAGTTCACATTATAGTTTAAATGCGGCCCATATCAGACTCCAGAGTGAACTGTCTGTGGCCTAAAAGTGACCCGCATGCGCAGAAGAATAACACGATGTCACACGCAGCAGGCTGTTGCTGGGTACAGAGGTAAACAAGGAGCAACATAGCTCCGGTTAGCTCGCGGGAGACTCCAGTTTTTCATTGTCCTCTCACGGGTTACAGTTACAATTTTGACAAGTGTCCACAACTTTCTGTTCTTTTCATTACGGTTTCTGGCGCTGTACAACGCATCTGCACTACAACTCACTCACTCTGCCCTTTCCCCACTGTGTTCGCTCAGACAAACAGCATGCACGTAACTCAGCAGAGAGCTTGCGCTCCAGTGGATTTTAGGTATAAGAAAGGGAATTTGTGAGCAGATGATAACGAGGTAGAGAAGGAAGAGAGCCAAATGTTTAATTATGGCTTTTTGTGGAGCTTTTTCGTTCACGGCGGCTCCGTCTGCAGCAGCTCTACAGTGACGTCAAAGCTGCATCAAATGCGACCTGAGCGTCCAGACTGAGGTCGCATTTAAAAAGATCAGATCTGTATCAGATTTGGACCACATATGGAAGCGGACCAATTCTGAAAAGATCAGATTCCATGTGACTTGGCCTGTTCGCACTGTCAGAAAAGGATCAGATCTGAGCCACATATGGGCAAAAAATATTGGATTTGGGTCTCATTGGCCTGCACTCTGAACGTAGCCAAAGAATCACACTCTAATCAGTTAATTAATCTAAAACACCTGCAAAGGGTTCCTGAGCCTGTAACTGGTCTCTCAGGCCACGTTTACACATAGCCGGGTATTTAGAGAAGCGGATATTTCCCCCTCCGTTTTCAATAATAACATCGTGCACACAACATCGTTTTCAAAAAAAGTTGTCGTTTACATCAACCCGCATAAATCACGCGCCAAACCTATGGCGGCAGTGTAGGAGAAGGATAAAGCCATGCAAGCCAATCAGAATCGACAACAAACCACGGCGACTTCCTTTTCCTTTCAAAACAAAACAAAACAAACAACGGCGGCGTTGCCAGGCAACATATCTACGTCTTGGAAGGGAAGCTGAAGTAAAAATGCTGACCTCCGTGCACTCCTTAGCCTCTGCTCCTCAATGTAGTACTGTAGTTGTACTTTCAAATGCAAACAGGCCAAAAGGGTTTGCACAAAAGTAAAAATGAGAACTACGTTAACAGCATCCATTATCAGTAGCGTTAGCCAAACAAACTGTAAACTTAGAGCTCACATGGCGTTAAGCATTTTCTGGCGCATAATGGCGTTTGAGAACCTAAAACCCGTTTCTCCCAGTTTACACGGCAACACATAACCGGCGTTTTCAGAAATCTCCACTTTGCCCGGAGTTTTTAGAAATAATCGTTTTCTGTGATAAAAACGGCGTTTTCGTGTAAATGAGAGGGCAAAACGCAGAGAAATATCTGCGTTTTTCCATCGAGTAAACGGGGCCTCAGTTCAGTGGAATTCACAATCATGGGGAAGACTGCTGACTTAACAGTGGTGCAGAAAACCATCATTGACGCCCTCCACAAGGAGGGAAAGCCTCAAAAGGTCACTGCAAAAGAAGTTGGATGTTATCAAAGTGCTGCATCAAGGCACATTAAGAGAAAGATAAGTGGAAGGAAAAGTGTGGAAGAAAAAGGTGCACAAGCAGCAGGGATGAGCCTGGAGAGGACTGTCAGGAAAAGGCCATTCAAATGTGTGAAGGAGCTTCACAAGGACTGAGGCTGGAGTTACTGCATCAAGAGCCACCACACACAGACGGGTCCTGGACCTGTCCCCGTCTACCAGGACATTTTAGAGCACTTTATGCTTCCTTCAGCAGACGAGCTTTATGGAGACGCTGACTTCATTTTCCATCAGGACTTGGCACCAAAACGTGGTTCAATGACCGTGGGATTACTGTGCTTGATTGGCCAGCAAACTGGCCTGACCTGAACCCTGTAGAGAATCTATGGGGCATCGCCAAGAGAAAGATGAAAGACATGAGACCGAACAATGCAGAAGAGCTGAAGGCTGCTGTTGAAGCATCCTGGTCTTCCATAACACCTGAGCAGGGCCACAGGCTGATAGCATCCATGCCACGGCGCACTGATGCATTAATTCATGCATAAGGGGCCCAAACCCAGTACTGAGTACATCTGCATGATTATACTTTTCAGAGGGCTGACATTTCTGTATTTAAAATCCTTTTTTTATTGATTTCATGTGATATTTTTAATTTTCTGAAATTTTGAATTTGGGGTTTTCATAAGCTGTACACAGTCATCGAAATTATATCAAATAAAGGCTTGAAATATCTCACTCTGCATGTAATGAGTCTATATAATATATTAGTTTCACCTTTTAAGTTGAATTACTGAAATAAATGGACTTTTGCACGATAGTGTAGATAGTTTCACCTGTATAAGGTCTTTATACATCACTGAAAACATAGTTATAGATCTTATATTGCCTTTCTGTTAGTAAATCCTCAGATATATTACACACTGCACCTTTAAAACAATCTATCTTTTCTGTCTTGGCAGAGAGAGCAAAATGTGACATTTAGTATTGCTCTTTGAAACTTGATTTGATTGGTACCTGCAGCAGTCCGAGGTCCTGTAATTGAATATATTTGGATTGTGGACAAAACATTTGAGGTTTGACAATTAATTATTTAATATCAAGAAAATTATAGACAGATTGATTGATAATGACATTTTATAAACCCCCAAATTAATTGTTCTAAAAGGTTGAAGATTTATTTTGGCATCTTTTGTATCTTTGCAGGGAGAAAAGATGGCAACACAGAAAAAGATCCTCTTGAGAATTTTGGAAAATTTGGGAGCCGAGGACTTTGAAAAGTTTAAGTGGTTCCTTCAGGAGGAGAAGGTTCTGGAACAGTTCCCAGGAATCCCAAAGTGTCGACTGGAGAAGGCAAACAGGATGAAAACAGTGGATCAGATGGTGCAGACTTACTGTATAAAAACTATTCAAGTCACCAGAGGGGTTTTGGGGAAGATGGATCAGAATGCTCTAGTGGAGAAATTGTCAAACACTGACTCAGAACCTAGAGGTAAGTCATTAAAAAAGGGATATGGGAAGGTAAGAAGCTACAAATTACGCAATGATGCATCAAATAATATTTTTAGACTGTGATAAGAGGCTCAAGCTAAATTTTTGACAGTGGTGGACAAAGTACACAAATCCTGTACTTGAGTAAAAGTACAAATACGCTTGCTAAATATTACCCCATTAAAAGGAAGTCTTCCAATTAAATTTCTGCTTGAGTCAAAGTACAAAACGACCAGCTTTTATAAATACTCCAGTATCAAAGGTAAAAGTACCATTAGTATGGTTCTGTTTGTTAGAGGTTGCCAAAATGACAACATAATTTCAGTTCCATAATACTGTCAGACACTTATATTGCCAATCCGAGCCTCTCAATCATAAACACAAGCTATTTTGTAGACGCATTTTACCTGCAAGGATTACGTTGCAGCACTGTTTTGTTGCTGTCGACTGCAGCGCACTCGCTCAATGCAGTTCAGTTTTTAGAAAGTGTTGCCTCAATTAGTCACATAGAAACAAAAATCCCAGGTTGAAAAATACCAAAGTTTCCCTTTAATCCATAAACAGAGCAGGGCAAATTAATTTAATAAGAAATGTGCACACTGATCTGGAAAAGTTTCTAATGGCTCATGTTGTAGGATCCTTTCAAATGTGTCATATAATTTTTATTCATTCAGAGATTCTTGCTGTGTGCCAGCGTAAACTCAAATTCAACCTAAAGAAGAGGTTTCATCGTGTGATTGAGAAAATCACTAAGGCAGGAAATTCAAAACCTCTCGATGAAATATACACTGAGATCTATATGATGGAAGAAACAGGAGAGGTCAACATGGAGCATGAGGTCAGACAGATTGAAACAGCATCCAGGAAACCAGACAGACCAGAAACAACCATCAGACAAGAAGACATCTTTAAAGCCTCACCTGGAAGAGATGAACCAATCAGAACAGTGATGACAAAGGGAGTGGCTGGCATTGGGAAAACAGTCTTAACACAGAAGTTCACTCTGGACTGGGCTGAAGACAAAGCCAACCAGGACATAGAGTTCACATTTCCATTCACTTTCAGAAAGCTGAATGGTCTGAAAAAGAAAAAGTACAGCTTGGTGGAACTTGTTCATCACTTCTTTCCTGAAACCAAAGAAGCAGGAATCTACAGGTTTGAAGAGTTCCAGGTTGTGTTCATCTTTGACGGTCTGGATGAGTGTCGACTTCCTCTGGACTTCCACAACAATGAAGACCTGACTGATGTTACAGAGTCCACCTCAGTGGATGTGCTGCTGACAAACCTCATCAGGGGGAACCTGCTTCCCTCTGCTCGCCTCTGGATAACCACACGACCTGCAGCAGCCAATCAGATCCCTCCTGAGTGTGTTGACTTGATGACAGAAGTCAGAGGGTTCACTGACCCGCAGAAGGAGGAGTACTTCAGGAAGAGGTTCAGAGATGAGGAGCAGGCCAGCAGAATCATCTCCCACATCAAGACATCACGAAGCCTCCACATCATGTGCCACATCCCAGTCTTCTGCTGGATCACTGCTACAGTTCTGGAGGAGGTGTTGGAGACCAGAGAGGGAGGAGAGCTGCCCAAGACCCTGACTGAGATGTACATCCACTTCCTGGTGGTTCAGTCCAAACTGAAGAACATTAAATATTATGGAAGATCTGAGCGAGATCAACACTGGAATCTAGAGACCCGGAAGATGATTGAGTCTCTGGGAAAACTGGCTTTTGAGCAGCTGCAGAAAGGAAACCTGATCTTCTATGAATCAGACCTGACAGAGTGTGGCATCGATATCATAGCAGCCTCAGTGTACTCAGGAGTGTTCACAGAGGTCTTTAAAGAGGAGAGAGGGCTGTACCAGGACACGGTGTTCTGCTTCGTCCATCTGAGCGTTCAGGAGTTTCTGGCTGCTCTTCATGTCCATCTGACCTTCATCAACTCTGGTGTCAATCTGCTGGCAGATAGAACATGGTGGGGATTTTTGACCTTCCTGTGGTCTGTACTATTTAGAGATTTCTCTAAACTAACACATCTCTACCAGAGTGCTGTGGACAAGGCCTTACAGAGTCCAAATGGACACCTGGACTTGTTCCTCCGCTTCCTCCTGGGTCTTTCTCTGCAGACCAATCAGATTCTCCTACGAGATCTGCTGACACAGACAGGAAGTAGCTCACAGACCAATCAGGAAACAGTTGAGTACATCAAGAAGAAGATCAGTGAGAATCTGTCTCCAGAGAGAATCATCAATCTGTTCCACTGTCTGAATGAACTGAATGATCGTTCTCTAGTGGATCAGATCCAACAGTCCCTGAGTTCAGGAAGTCTCTCCACAGATAAACTCTCTCCTGCTCAGTGGTCAGCTCTGGTCTTCATCTTACTGTCATCAGAAAAAGATCTGGACGTGTTTGACCTGAAGAAATACTCTGCTTCAGAGGAGGCTCTTCTGAGGCTGCTGCCAGTGGTCAAAGCCTCCAACAAAGCTCTGTAGGTGGATGTATCACTGGAAAAAACAATAAAAAGCTTTAAATGTCAAGGAAAACATTTTACTAGTGTTTGTTTCTGTTTGTTCTCAGGTTGAGTGGCTGTAACCTCTCAGAGAGAAGCTGTGAAGCTCTGTCCTCAGTTCTCAGCTCCCAGTCCTCTAGTCTGAGAGAGCTGGACCTGAGTAACAACGACCTGGAGGATTCAGGAGTGAAGCTGCTGTCTCCTGGACTCGAGAGTCCACACTGTAAACTGGAAACTCTCAGGTAAGGATACAGCTGTTGTTGTCAGTTAATCATTTAAAGGGCCAATATGTAGTTTTCAGCGGCCACTATCGGTGTGGTTTTAAGTTTGCAACTAGGCATGTGCTCACTTGAACTCATGAGCGGGCATAATCTGAAAAACACCGCTTTCATACACAGATCCCGAAATAAACGAGGAAGCTGTTACTTCAGTGTTCCCCGCTCAGAGGCAGATCAACACCGGCTCCGTACCTTTCTTTCAGCACAATGAGTATTGGCACAATATTCCCGGGAAAAAAGGCAGTGTGACAGTGGCTATAGACAGCTTCACACAACATTTATATTTATTCATTTAGCTGACGCTTTTATCCAAAGCGCCATCACCACCCACAACATGCTGGAAACAGGTAAACTCCCACTACAACTTTACAGTAATATTTTTATCAGCTGCAGGTTGAACTAATCCATGCTGGTCACATGATAACATTACATTTACTGCATTTAGCCGACGTGATGGAAGGGCGTTAGCTTGCCTGCTGCTTTTCAGGAATGAGCTTCACTATTTGTATATCTTTCATTGGAGGCTCAGCAATGTGAGAACAGATAAATGTACTAAACGTTAGACCAAAGTAAATAACAATGTAGTGAATGGTTCTTCTACTTTGGTGTTGTCTGACCCGTTGTATTGTATATTATGTGGGTCACATAAGTTACTGCTCAGCATTAGGTGGCGAGCTAACAGGACTTTCTCCATGTTTCTCCAGTCTTTCTGATGTTCACTGATATTCTTGTTTGACCTGACAGGCTTCATCACAGAAACATTTTATTGCTGTTTTGTATCCTTACGTGGAGTTTGTGTTGGAGTCTGTGTTGTGCTGGGAGCCGGTTGTTTTATGGTATTAGTGGACTGCATTTCTTTAGCTGCAGTGTTGTCACTGCAGTCAAAAAGAGAATAGGGACCTGACCCGGTGTAAAAGCAGAATAGTGGCTGTTCAAAGCAACAGAGAAAACAGACATATGCTTTATTTCTAAGTGAGGCTACAGCCCATTGACAATAAGGCAATAAAAAATAGATTTATTAATAAGTAATTTCATTGAAAAACTACTTATAGGCCCTTTAAATATTGCTTTAAACTAAGGTTAGTGTTGATGAAAATACTTGACATCTTACATGACTTTCTGAAACAGAATAATCCATATCAATTGAAATAATTGTATCACAGTTATAAGTGTCTGGTTTTCCCATATTGTTTTTGATGTATGTATGTGGGTCAGCACCTCACTACAATAGTATTTTTCATGAACTCTTTATTTGAATTCTGATTCCAGTCTCTCAGGCTGCCTTGTCACAAAGGAAGGCTGTGCTTCTCTGGCCTCAGATCTGAGCTCCAACCCATCCCATCTGAGAGAACTGGACTTGAGCTTCAACGACCTGCAGGATTCTGCAGTAAAGGTGTTCTCTGTTGGACTGGAGAGTCCACACTGGACATTGCAAACTCTCAGGTCAGGATAAAGCTGTTTATTGTCAGTTGATCATTTAAATATTGCTTTTAACTCAGGTTAGTGGTGATCCAAAATTTGACACCTGGAATACCTTTCTGAAGAAAAATAATCTATGTCAATTGAAAGAAATGCATCAGTTATGTCTGTCTGGGTTTGCCATTCTGTTTTTCATGTATATCTGGAGATCAGCACCTTACTAGTGGTGTAATTTCCATGAGTCTTTCTTTGAAAACATTTTATCATCCATTCCCTAATTTCAGAATGTCAAGTTGTCTGATCACAGAGGAAGGCTGTGCTTCTCTGGGCTCAGCTTTGAGCTCCAGTGCCTCCCATCTGAGAGACCTGGACCTGAGCTACAATGACCTGCAGGATTCAGGTGTGAAGCTGCTCTCTGTTGGACTGGAGAGTCCACACTGTACATTGGAAACTCTCAGGTCAGGATACAGTTGTTTTTGTCAGATGATCAATTAAATGCACTGTTTAAATACAGCCGCAAGCAGGTTATGATTGGGATCCAAGCAACATTTGGCATTTTCAGCGGAGAAAAGATGCAGATGACTTGAGAGACAATATAAAGAAATAATTTGGACATTGAGATAATTAGGGAACGCAATCTTGATTATTACAGCATCACCTTGAGATCAGACAGCCATTATATGTACATGACTACTGGTTGAAATGTTCAACCCACGTGCACCATTTTGTGTTTCAAAGGTTTAAAGTTTATGCCACACAAACACTTTTAGGCAGAGAAAATTAAGATGAAAATGCCAAATAAAGAAAGAACTGTGACTCACTAACCTGGGGATTTGAACCCTGGAACTTCAGATCACCAGAGTAGGTGACTTACTGAATGAGCTATGGGTGAGAGGCTGTTACCACACACCTTCTCACAAGTGGAGGTAGTGACGTCACACATGCCAGACCTGGATAGTTTTGACCGTTTAAATTTAAAAAGCTTACAATAGTCAAGTGGTCATGTTGGTGAGAAAATTCTGAAAAAAATCACATCATTCTGCTGGTTTTGGGTGTGTTGTCAATTATTTTGGTAGCATTGTATTCAACACTGAATAAAAAAGAAAATGTGCATACTTAACAAGTTATAGCAAGATACTGAAAATCACTGCAGACCCACTGTTTGACTGATCTAAAAACCCTTTGAAGCACTTGACATCGGCTATCTAGAGAATGTCTGTGTTGATTTTGGTAGCGTTTCAAGAAAGACTTATGGAGATATAGACGTTAACTGATTTAGCATATTCTATATAGGCCTGGGGTGATTCGTCGACGTAATCGCACATTATGTGCATCGAAGCATCGCAACATCCGGTGTGGAATTCCCTACGACAAGCTGGGGGAATGATGTAGCAATCATTACCAATTTGTGTGCATAAACTGAGAGTGACCCTAGATCATACAAAACAAATTTTGTACGAATCTATGCAGCAAATTATGAGTGGGTACGGAAAGTATTCAGACCCCTTTAAATTTTTCACTCTTTGTGTCATTGCAGCCATTTTCCAAAAATCAAAAAGTTCATTTTATTTCTCAGTAATGTACACTCAGCACCCCATCTTGACAGAAAAAAACAAATGTAGAAATTTTTGCAAATTTATTAAAGAAAAACTGAAATATCACATGGTCATAAGTATTCAGACCCTTTGCTCAGTATTTAGTAGAAGCACCCTTTTGATCTAATCCAGCCATGAGTCGTTTTGGGAAAGATGCAACAAGTTTTTCACATCTGGATTTGGGTATCCTCTGCCATTCCTCCTTGCAGATCCTCTCCAGTTCTGTCAGGTTGGATGGTAAACGTTGGTGGACAGCCATTTTCAGGTCTCTCCAGAGATGCTCAATTGGGTTTAAGTCAGGGCTCTGGCTGGGCCATTCAAGAACAGCCACGGAGTTGTTGTGAAGCCACTCCTTCGTTATTTTAGCGGTGTGCTTAGGGTCATTGTCTTGTTGGTAGGTAAACCGTTTCGGCCCAGTCTGAGGTCCAGAGCACGCTGGAAAAGGTTTTCGTCCGGGATATCCCTGTACTTGGCCGCATTCATCTTTCCCTCAATTGCAACCAGTCGTCCTGTCCCTGCAGCTGAAAAACACCCCCACAGCATGATGCTGCCATCACCATGCTTCACTGTTGAGACTGTATTGGACAGGTGATGAGCAGTGCCTGGTTTTCTCCACACATACCGCTTAGAATTAAGGCCAAAAAGTTCTATCTTGGTCTCATCAGACCAGAGGATCTTATTTCTCACCATCTTGGAGTCTTTCAGGTGTTTTTTTTAGCAAACTCCATGCGGGCTTTCATGTGTCTTGCACTGAGGAGAGGCTTCCGATCCGACCACTCTGCCATAAAGCCCGACTGGTGGATTGCTGCAGTGATGGTTGACTTACTACAACTTTCTCCCATCTCCCGACTGCATCTCTGGAGCTCAGCCACGGTGATCTTTGGGTTCTTCTTTACCTCTCTCACCAAGGCTCTTCTCCCCGATAGCTCAGTTTGGCGGACGGCCAGCTCTAGGAAGGGTTCTGGTCGGTCCCAAAGCGTCTTCCATTTAAGGATTATGGAGGCCACTGTGCTCTTAGGAACCTTAAGTGCAGCAGAAACTTTTGTAACCTTGGCCAGATCTGTGCCTTGCCACAATTCTGTCTCTGAGCTCTTCAGGCAGTTCCTTTGACCTCATGATTCTCATTTGCTCTGACATGCACTGTGAGCTGTAAGGTCTTATATAGACAGGTGTGTGGCTTTCCTAATCAAGTCCAGTCAGTATAATCAAACACAGCTGGACTCAAATGAAGGTGTAAAACCATCTCAAGGATGATCAGAAGAAATAGACAGCACCTGAGTTAAATATGAGTGTCACAGCAAAGGGTCTGAATACTTATGACCATGTGATATTTCAGTTTTTTAATAAATTTGCAAAAATTTCTACATTTCTGTTTTTTTTGTCAAGATGGGGTGCTGAGTGTACATTACTGAGAAATAAAATGAACTTTTTTGATTTTTGGAAAATGGCTGCAATGAAACAAAGAGTGAAAAATTTAAAGGGGTCTGAATACTTACGTACCCACTGTATAAACTTTTTGCAAGTGTATTGTCCCCCAGTGGAAAGATATCCCAGGACTGCTCAGCGAAACTATATCTTTAGATAATGCGTCAAGGAGGTGCTTGGGCCCCTGCACAATAACTTCAGTTTTATCTGAGTTTAACATTAGAAAATTGCAGGTCATCCAGGTTTTAACATCCTGAAGACACATTTGAAGCTTAGCTAATTGATGAGTTTCATCTGGCTTGATCGATAGATATAATTGAGTATCATCTACATAACAATGAAAGTTTATGGAGTGTTTCCTGATAATATTGCCTAAAGGAAGCATATATAAAGTGAAGAGGATTGGTCCGAGCACAGATCCTTGTGGAACTCCATGACTAACTTTGGTATGCATGGAGGACTTATCGTTAACATGTACAAACTGAAATCGATCTGATAAATAGGACTTAAACCAGCTTAGAGCGGTTCCTTTAATGCCAATGAAATGTTCCAGTCTCTGTAATAGGATCTGATGGTCAATGGTATCAAATGCCGCACTAAGATCTAGTAAAACCAATACAGAGACAAGTCCTTTGTCTGATGCAGTTAGGAGGTCATTAGTAATTTTCACCAGTGCTGTCTCTGTGCTATGGTGAGCTCTAAATCCTGACTGAAAATCCTCAAATAAACTATTGCTATGTAGAAAGTCACACAGCTGTTTGGCGACTGCTTTCTCCAGGACCTTAGAGAGAAATGGAAGGTTAGATATAGGTCTATAGTTGGCTAAAACGTCTGGATCCAGGTTGGGCTTCTTCAGAAGAGGTTAAATTACAGCTACTTTAAAGTACTGTGGCACGTAGCCTGTTGATAAAGACAGATTGATCACATCCAGCAGAGAAGTGCCAACCAAGGGCAAAACTTCTTTAAGCAGCCTAGTCGGGATGGGGTCTAAGAGGCAGGTAGATGGTTTAGATGAAGAACTTATTGAAGTTAGTTGATAAAGATTGAGGGAAGCAAAGCAGTCTAAACATATAATTGGTTTTACAGCTGTTTCTAAAGTTCCTGAGTATAGAGTTAAGTCGGTGCCAGTTGAGGGCAGGTCTTGGTGGATTTTGTTTCTAATAGCTAGGATTTTATCATTAAAGAAGCTCATGAAGTTAGTAACTACTGAGAGCTATGGGAATACTTTGCTCAATAGAGCTGTGACTCTCTGTCAGCCTGGCTACAGTGCTGAAAAGAAACCTGGGGTTGTTCCTATTTTCCTCTAATAATGACGAGTAGTACGCTGCTTTGGCATTACGGAGGGCCTTCCTATAAGTTTTAAGACTATCTTGCCAAATTAAATGTGAATTTTCCAGTTTGGTGGAGCGCAATTCCTCTCGAGTTTCTGTGATATTTTCTTTAATTTCGCGAGTTTCAGTATTATACCATGGAGCGAACCGTCTTTGTTTTAGTATTTTCTTTTGTAGAGGGGCTACAGAGTCGAAGTGTTGTTATGCGCGAGCCTGCAGCACTATCAACAAGATGATCGACTTCGGGAGGGACTGAAATTACGTAAGAGTCCTCTGTTAATTTGATACCTGATAGTGAATTTAGAGCCGATGGGATCGCATCCTTAAATTTAGCTATAGCACTATCAGACAGACATCTTGTATAGAATTTTTTTCCCAATGGAGGATAGTTCAGCAATACAAGCTCAAAAGTTATCAAACAGTGATCAGATAAAGAGGGATTCTGTGGGAACACTATTAAATGTTCAATTTCAATACCATATACCAGAACAAGGTCGAGGGTTAAAACAGTGAGTCGGTTCATGAACACTCTGAGAGAAGCCAATTGAATCTAATAGAGAGATAAACGCAGTACTAAAGCTGTCATTCTCAACATCCACATGAATATTAAAATCCCCTACAATAATAACTTTGTCCGTTTTAAGGACTAAAGTTGACAAAAACTCTGCAAATTCAGATAAGAATTCAGAGTACGGCCCAGGTGCTTCGGTACACTATAACAAATAGAATTGGTTGCAGTGATTTCCAGCTTGGGTGTGAAAGACTCAGAACAAGGCTTTCAAATGAGTTATAATTTAGTTTAGGTTTAGAGCTGATTACTAGGCTAGAGTCAAAGATAGCTGCAACTCCACCTCCTCGGCCTGTGCTTGAGGAATGTGAGTATTAATATGACTGGGAGGGTGGATTCATTTAGGCTTACATATTCTCCATCACCCAGCCAGGTTTCAGTAAGACAGAATAAATCAATTTCATAATCTGATATTAGTTCATTTACTAGTACACCTTTAGAAGAGAGAGATCTGATGTCCACATTTTACTCTCCTATTAGTTTGCACTATTGCTCCTGTGGTTTTAATTTTTATGAGGGTTTTATGCACAGCTCCTCTTCTGTTTACCTTTGATTTAAATAATTTCAATGGTCGGAGGACGAACACCGTCACTATAGGGTTTTCACTAAGTAACTCCTGGAGCGGAGGAGCAGAGAAGTGTGTTAAACTGCTGACTCTGCGTGAGGGTTTTGGGTGGGTAACTGCTGAATTAGAAGGGCAGAGAAGTGTGTTAGACTGTGACTCTGCCTCCTGGTCTCAACTCTGGGTTGTCATGGATTTGGTCCGCTAATAAAGTTGGCCAGATTTCTAGAAATGAGAGCTGCTCCTTCCCAAGTGGGATGGATGCCGTCTCTCCGAATCAGACCAGGTCTTCCCCAGAAAGTCTGCCAATGATCTACAAAGCCCACATCGTTGGCTGGACACCGCCTCGCATGACGACATGTCATAACTGGTCAGATTGGGCAGGGGTCCAGAGAAAACTACGGTGTCCAACATTGCATTTTTGTCGCCCGCTCTGGCCCCTGGGATGCATTTGACTATGGTCGCTGGTTTTGCTAACTTCACGTTTCGCATTATGTCCATGAATACACAATAAAAGTTTAATAGTGGTTTAATATCAAAATAAAATTGAATGTTAGAGGAATAGATCATGATGGCTCTCACATATTTAATTTCATTCATATCACATCTTATCACTTATCACATCATTTAAACATTCAAACCAGCAGTATTATTTGTGCTCGCACTAGTGAGCCAACTATTACATACTGCACCTTTCAATTGTAAAAGAAATAAAATAAGCCAAATTAGTGCCAAATCTTAAATCACTGTCTGCTAAATAGTTAATCAGCCCCCCCAGGCAGAGAGGGCCACGGACACTCATGGTCAATTGTGAACCTGCCAGCCAAAAGCCAGGATAATGTCAGGTGGCAGGATTCCGGCTGCCTTTCCCCGATATTAGATGTGAATTTAGCAACCGAATCCTTTTAAGACTTGGCTAACTAATGGAACTATCATCATCATAAAAATCTGAGATAACAATCAAATAGCATTAAAGAATTGCAGAACAGAGCAGCAGTAGTTTTTAATAACATCCTCTGTGTATATTAAGTTTTCGTGTGTAAACACGCTGCAGTGAACAGACTCACCGCAGTGGTGCACAAACAGATCTGCATTCTCACTTATGTACTTTCAGTATGAAAGCTGTGTAGTCATTTATACATGAGGCCCTAGGATATGAGCTGTTACACAACGAGAACTGGGCAGGGCCGTAGAACGTCATCAACCCAACAGCAGGACCAGTGTCTTCTTGTTTGTGTTTGTTTATGTTTCTGTCCAAACAGTCATAAACAGACTCCATGAGGGCATGATGTTCTCTTGTCCATGACCCTCTGAACACATTTTGTCAACCATTTCCTGATTTCAGAATGTTAAGTTGTCTGATCACAGAGGAAGGCTGTGCTTCTCTGGCCTCAGCTCTGAGCTCCAACGCCTCCCATCTGAGAGAGCTGGACCTGAGTAACAACAACCTGCAGGATTCAGGAGTAAAGCTGCTCTCTGCTGAACTGGGGAGTCCACACTGTATACTGGAAACTCTCAGGTCAGGATTCAGCAGTTTATTAAATAGCCAACCATTTAAAAAGTCTTTACTTTCATGTTAATATTAGTGCAATTTCCCATTTCTTCAGGATATTTCTGATTACATGAGTGTAGCATTTTGTCCAGTCCTTAAATTCCAATGATTTGTTTCAGCCTACTGAAGCCATCCACACTGTACTGGAAATTATTGGGTTAGATTCAAGTGTTTGCAAAGGTGTTTAGAGCCATACATAGTTCACTATGGTATTGACTTACATCTTTGTCTGTGTGTCATTACAGGCTCTCAGGCTGTTTGATCACAGAGGAAGGCTGTGCTTCTCTGACCTTAGCTCTGTGCTCCAACCCCTCCCAGTTGAGAGAGCTAGATCTGAGATACAATTATCCAGGAGATTCAGGTGTTAAGCTGCTGTCTACTGGGCTAGAAAATCTTCACGGTACACTGGAAACCCTTAGGTCTGGATTTAAGTGTTTCCAAAGTGAGATAGTATAAAATGGTATTTTAGAGTGATTTATTTTAAGTTCAATATGGTATTCTTACTGCAGGTTATCGGGCTGTCTGATCACAGAGGAAGGCTGTGCAGCTCTGGCCTCAGCTCTGAGCTCCAACCCCTCTCATCTGAGAGAGCTGGACCTGAGTAATAACGACCTGGAGGATTCAGGAGTGAAATGGCTCTCTACTGGACTGGGGAGTCCACACTGTAATCTGGAAACTCTCAGGTCAAGATTAAATGCAGCTTTAAAATCCAGCTCAATTTAATGATGATGTAATATGTAATCTCTCCTATTTGCCCCCCCCCCCTTTAATATATTTTGGTCTTGACTTTTTCCTGATTCCAGGCTGTCAGGCTGTCTGATCACAGAGGAAGGCTGTGCTTCTCTGGCCTCAGCTCTGAGCTCCAACCCCTCTCATCTGAGAGAGCTGGACCTGAGTAATAACGACCTGGAGGATTCAGGAGTGAAATGGCTCTCTACTGGACTGGGGAGTCCACACTGTAATCTGGAAACTCTCAGGTCAAGATTAAATGCAGCTTTAAAATCCAGCTCAATTTAATGATGATGTAATATGTAATCTTTCCTGTTTGTTTTATTTTCCCTCCTTTTTTAATATATTTTGGTCTTGACCTTTTCCTGATTCCAGGCTGTCAGGCTGTCTGATCACAGAGGAAGGCTGTGCTTCTCTGGCCTCAGCTCTTAGCTCCAACCCCTCCCATCTGAGAGAGCTGGACCTGAGCTACAATCATCCAGGAGACTCAGGGGTGACGTTGCTGTCTGCTGGACTGGAGGATCCACATTGGAGTCTGAAGATTCTCAGGTACAGAGAGACATGAAGAGGTTAAACACTGCTGTCACACACAAAGAAGTCTAAAAAGGGGGTTAAAAGGTCAGCATTTTGAAATGTGATAGTCCAAGTATAGGTGGACAATAACAGTCAGAAAATTCAGTCACAAGCTACTTGAGTCTTAGAGGGGACCATAGGGTGAGGGGGTCATGCATCTGTCGTTCTTCCACTCAGGCCCTGCTGCACTGCACTGAATCTGTCTTCCAGGCAGCTGCTGGGGGAAGACAAAAGACAGAGCTCAGTGGCGCTTGGCAGCTCACACATAGTAATCAGTTAACTTGATTCGCTTTTCCTGACTTATTTGTTAGTGGGCACTGAATGAAGTAGGCTACTTTTGGCTCTGCTGGCTCATCTGGTCCTCCGTTCTGACCTCACTCACTCTGTCCGCCGCTGATTAAAAAGAGCACAATTAGGATCAAGCGATAAAAACTGCCTTTAAATCTCACTGCAACACTATTTCTTCATGAACTGACAAAATGAGAAACACTACTTCATGATGAACAACAATTAGGACTCATGTTGGATGGAAAATCTCTCAAAGGAAAGGGTTATTAAGAGTATTTTTCCATAATCCAAGAACGAACTGTTCTCTTTCCTCCTGTTAATATTTAATTTAAACATACTGATTTGACTGTTTCTTCTTCCAGTATGGATCATGGCGAAGAGGAGAGACTGAAGTCTGGTCTGACAAAGTGTAAGTGTGGATTCAGTTTGATTAATGACAACAGAACAGCACACTTTATTCCTTCCAGTTATTTTTCCATTCAAACCAGTAAATGTGGTGTTCACCCATTTACAATATTTACAGGCTATACAACATTTTAGTAATCTTTAAATAACTATAACTTCTATAACTTCATATAAATGAGCAATATGTTAATAAATAAACAAACCCAGTTGTTATTACATGACAACCTGCTGCTTTGTGTCTCGTTCTCTCATCAGATTTCTGTGAACTCACACTGGACACAAACACAGCACACAGAAAGCTCAAACTGTCTGACAACAACAGGACGGTGACACATGTACAGGAGGAGCAGCCATATCCTGATCATCCAGAGAGATTTGACCACTGGTGTCAGCTGCTGTGTAGAAATGGTCTGACTGGTCGCTGTTACTGGGAGGTGGAGTGGAGAGGAGAGGTTCAGGTAGCAGTGACTTACAGCAGAATCAGAAGGAGAGAACAGAGTAATGGCAGTTTGTTTGGAGGGAATTATCAGTCCTGGAATCTAAAATGCTCTGATGGTGGTTACTCTGTCCGTCACAATAACAGAGAAACAGTCCTCCCTCTCTCCTCCTCCTCCTCCTCCTCTAACAGAGTAGCAGTGTATGTGGACTGTCCTGCTGGCTCTCTGTCCTTCTACAGAGTCTCCTCTGACACACTGATCCACCTCCACACCTTCAACACCACATTCACTGAACCTCTTTATCCGGGCTTTGGATTCTGCTCTGGTTCCTCTGTGTCTCTGTGTTAAGTGTAGGAAGGATAGTCTTCTGCTGTGTACGGAAACACAAACAGACGAATCTATCACACACATGCAGCTTAAACTGAAAATATTCTGTTATCTCCCTTTTAGTATCTAGTTCTTTTAGTATTAATATCTGTTGTGAATTAATAAATTTATCTGACCTTGAGGTACCAGGATACCATTACAAGCATGCAGTCATTAGTTAATAACCAGAAAACTATTTCTGTTTCTCCTTAATTTCACTCAATTCTCTACTTTTTAAATGTGCGGGTTTTAAGCTTTTTTGTGACTTATATACTGTATGTGGGTAAATTGAAACTGTTCGGGTTTTGAATTTGAATACGTACCAATGGAAATTCTTCCACATTTTATATACAATAAAAGTTAATTGAAAAATGTTTGCAGCTCTGTGTCTTTGTTTCCCAGATTATTCATTGTTTTTGATAAGAATAAACTTTTTCTATAAGTGCTTTAAGCGGGCTGGTAGGCTACACACTGGTACCGTGAATGACCGGAGAAACAGAGAGAGAAAAGGGTCAACAATAAGCCTCAGTTTAGCTGGAAATTTACAGTGTAAACTGAATGAATAGAGACTGCAGCTCTGCAGCTTCTCAAGATTAAAGCAGAGTTACATGAAGTTTGTTATTAAACAAATTGATTAGCCTATAAGGACACTTTTTCACATGCTCAGAAGAAAGCATGTGCTGCCGCGTCCCGGCGTTTGATCCACATTCATAAATAATTCATCGCTTATTTTCAATTCCCTGAGAAAATTCAGGGGAATCCAATCACGTTTGCTGACCGCTTTTAGAGAGGTGTGTCACGCAAGCCAGAGACTTTTTTGAATGTCCTTCAGAACTTTTCAAAGTAAAAGCTCTCAATGAACTCAATATGAAGCATTGCTGCAAAAAAAATTCTCACGCTTTTATTTTGGAGGCAAAGTCATTTAAGAGGAAGTGACTATGTGAGTAACTGTGGCTGTCATGACTGGAATTTCAGCACCAGCCGCTATCAATTTTTTTTTTTTTTTTCTCTCTGGCATGGTCCATTAAAGGTACCAGCAAATAACCTTTTCGCTAGTCTAACTTGCTAACGAAATTTGCGGTGCCGAGGTTATCAATACAATCCTCCATGCTCGGGAGAGGCATTTACACAGAAATCTGTGATAAACCTAGGAGAACCATCAGATTTAGCTTATCTCAAACAAGGCGAACTACACGGGCTGGAACTAGCAACCATTTTGGTGGAGATATTCCACTTTCATCAACTGACGTTTAGTCTGATTGGCATGGTAAGCATGTTATGAGAGAGAGGGAGAACAAGAGAAAGGGTTAGACAAATCATTGATAGTCACCTGTCTGTTCTATCTGAAGTCATAAAGATTAGTCAGTAAACTCAGTTAACCCTGGTACCATGGAATTACTAAAAGGTATGTTAGAAAGGTAAATCTCATCTGAATTTTAAACATGTTTGCAACACTTTCCAATGTAAGGTTTGCCAAAAATGTCCACAAGGTAGGTGATTGTAGCTGTTATTGTCAAAACTCCTTTTAAAAAAAATAGTAATGTAACTACAGTTACGTGTCAGTGTGCTGTACACATGTTGTAAATCAACGCATTTGTTGTATAAATTAGCAGAAATCACTTTAAATCGCCGTTTTGTCGTTTCTCTCGCTCATTTTGAATTGCCCGCCTAGGACCATAGACAGTATATTACTGGACGAAGCCACCCCGCTGATTTGAATGGAGAGCAGTGAAGCCGGTTTTGGACCAATAAAATACTACTACAGGGCTGCTTCGTGTTGGCACCCGCATCTACTGCGCATGATCGCGCAGTATAACCGTGGTTTGATGACGTAGAACAGCGGCAGAAACACCGTAATCCTGGTAGCTGCGCCAACAAAAGGTTTGATGGCTCAGAGAGTTTGTCTGACTCACATCGTCACTGTTTAATCAGCCCACCTACGAGGCTCACCATATCTGTCAAGTTTTGGATTTTAAAATAAGGGAAATTTTCTCTGTGATATCAAAAGGATCTTTGATATCACTGTACTGAAATCGTAGCCGTTTATATAGTCTATGGCGAGACTTGATAAATTATGTTCCATATTTGTATTTTAACATTTCTTTGTTCTGTAAAGTGTCTTTGAGCACTGTGTAAAGCGCTACATAAATATAATGTATTATGTTTTTGTATTATTATCATTATTATTATTATTATTATTATTATTATTATTATTATTATTATAAGGTGCTGAGAGCTGCAGAGACGGTGAGCTTCAACAGTGTAAGCTCCTAAGGTGTCGACAGTCACACACATCGTCCGGGAGGAGATTGGATCGGAGGGTGTTTTTCTGCTCGGGGACACATTGAGGAGACAGTTTGGCATCGACAGCCATCGTTCTGACTTGTTGTCATTGGTCGTGTCTGTGTTTCTCAGGATCAGGCTGCACCACATTGCCAAACTCACCTCTCTTGAACTGCAGAAAGGGAGCAGGAGAAAGAAGCTATGTAAAACAGTCCTCTTTCAGGGCTTTGAGCTCGTGCAAAGTTTTCGTGTGTGTTGGTCTGCTAAATGTCAAGGGCTGGGAGGAGATGTAGAAGAACGTGTTAGTACAGTGTGACAGAGAGGGACAAATATAAAAAGCTTCAAGTAGACTGGAGATATAATTTAATCATATATTGTTTGTTTGTTAATCAAATATTTATTGGTTCAAATTATTAAAATATCTGACTCAGTTTCTGCTTCTCTATCATATTTATAGTGTGTGATTTGCAATATACCCATCATAGCCTACATCACATATCTTAGGGTGACCAGACGTCCCAGGCTTAAGGGACAGTCCCTGTTTTTGGCTGCCTGTCCCTGGCTAAATACAGAAAAAAAAAACTTGGAATAGAAATAATAGTATTAATTTAAAATGGAATTTTTTTTCCCGTTTTCCCCTTTTCGGGGATTATGTTCTGTTCTCGGACGTCTGGTCACTTTATATCATATATTCTATTACTGTTAAGCCCACTATGAATATTAAAATACACCAAACCATGTGTCCTGGGTCATAGCTAGCCTACATGTAGGCCTATAACCTTTGCAGCAAAAAAACCCGTGTGAAAATCAGTTCAGTATTCAGTGAGTTATGATTAATTAAATGCGCTGACAGCTCGTTGCACCTGCCAAACAGATTAGACTGAGTGGAGCGGTTGACCGGTCCAAGATGGCGGCCGCACGGCTCGTCAGCGCCAATAGGCAGCAGCAGTCGATGCGGCGTCTATTGCTGCGTTCCCAGCAACTCGGAACTGGGAAATTTCCGACCTCCAACTAGGAAAAGTACCCCTGAACGCCACTTGAAGTCGGATTTCCTACTTGTGAACTCGGAGAAAAAATTTGTACCCCGACTTCACGAGTAGCAGCTGAATGACGTCAGAAAACAATGTCAGCGCCCATGGAAGCTCACTTTGTAAATGGTAAACCATAAACTAAACGGCAACAAAACGTATATTTGCATGTATTTGAATTAAAATAATAAATACAATCATGCAGTAAAACTTGTTCTGCATGTATATTGATGTAGAAATATGTTTTACACATACGGTAGCTGGCTACAGTAAAGAATCTCATAAAGTCTTTTCTGCATAAAAGTTATTGTTAAAAATGCCAAAACATTAGGAAGTGTAACGGACAACATAGACTTACTTCAGGGCTACCAACTTGGTGTACACATAACTAGTAACGTATGGACTATTTATTTCAGTTGTTGCAGTTAAACTGCCTTTTAATGAACACCTAAAGCTGCTGAGGGTGCAGCTGTGTGTTCACTTTGTCACGGTCACCCATGATTTTCGTGCACTTTCGGCGTCATGCACCACCATGCACCTGGAACGCTTTGATGTCGGAAGTCGGAAGTTTCAACTGGGAAATATCCCAGTTACGACCGGTCTCGAACGCGCCATAAGTCCTGTTGACAAACGCCACAACAACGTAACCAAAGAGGTGAGATAAGCAGACGAACCACAAATGATCTGAGTGTGTATGCAGTTGAATTATATGCTATTAAGATGGCACTAGAATGGATTGAGGAAAACCAAATCAAAAAAGCTTTAATTGGAAGTGATTCAGTGTCAACTTTATACAGTCTCATGACTGGTATATCTAATAGTCATCAGGATTTACTGTATTCAATATTGATAATATACACAAGAATAAGGGGAAAATGCTATGAGATCCAATTGATTTGGATTCCTGCTCATACTGGCATTGTGGGTAATGAGAGAGTGGACAAGTTAGCCAAACAAGCTGTTAAAAAAAGAGAATATTGAAGAAAATATTAAGTTGTCAAAGTCTGAATGAAAGAGTATAATATGGAAAGAAGCCATTAGAAAATGGCAACATCAGTGGGATATGGAAACTAAAGGGAGACATTTATATGCTATACAAAGTAAAGTTGGGGCGGTGAAGAACAGGGGAGGGAATAGAAAAGAAGAAATAGTTATGACCAGATTAAGGATAGGTCACAGTAATTTGAATAGCACACTATACATTATAGGGAAGCACCCAACTGGTTTTTGTGGTTGTGGTCAGGTTGCAGAAACTATAGAGCATGTGTTTCTGAGTTGCAGACAATATGAAGAACAGAGGAAAAAGATGATGGAAGAGTTGGAACAATAGGGACAGGAATGAAGGAAATATTGGAAAGGGGGGAGAATGAACAAAGCAGAGGAATATTTTTTTTATTTTTAGCAAGAATAGGTATGATGAGAAGAATATGATGTAACTGGACATGACAGGAAATAAAGCCGGAAGATGGCGGTAGTGCAACGATAATGGATGCAAGCTGCCGATAAACTCTAAAGAAGAAGAAGAAGAAGCCACAACAACGTCACCGTCTGACAGATTTGTCTACACCACGGTTCCGGGCGGGAAGCTGCAAAGGTAAAGTTACAAAATGTTGTTAGTGTTTGCTCCCCGGGAACTCTTAAAGTTCTTTAAAATGTCCCATGGTAAACTGCGGTTACTGAGTATTGATTAAAGCATGAGTGTGACAGTTTAACTGGTGGCTAAATTAACATGGTTAGTGTAACGACGGCAAAGATGACGAATATAAAGGTGATCGATGGTACGAAGCGGTAGCACATGTTAATGTGGGCGCTCTGCGGCCGATAGCGTCAAACTCCTCAGCCTGTGTCCCTTATGTAACGTTAAGTAAGACGAAGTCAGGTAAAGTTGGAAATATATTCGAACTTCCGGGATCAATAACTCGTAAGCGAAACGTGTTTAAAACACAAACGACGCCTCTACTATCTAGTAGAGACCAAGCCACAAGCAGGGAGAGCCGGAGTTTCGGTTTAACGAGTGGCCCCTAGACATAATATACGTAGACGCCGCATCGACCGCTGCTGCCTACCGGCGCTGACGAGCCGTGCGGCCGCCATCTTGGACCGGTCAGCTGCTCCACTCAGTCTAATCTGTTTGGCAGGTGCAACGAGCTGTCAGCGCATTTAATTAATCAGAACTCACTGAATACTGAACTGATTTTCATACATGTAGCTATGACCCAGGATACATTTCGGTGTATTTTAATGTTCACAGTGGGCTTAACAGTAATAGAATATTCTGATATACGATATAAAGTGACCAGACGTCCGAGATCAGAACATAATCCCCGAAAAGGGGAAAACGGGGACATTTCCAGTTTGACTATCATCTTTTTTCCATTTTAAATTAATACTATTATTTCTATTCCAAGTTTTTTTTTTCTGTATTTAGCCAGGGACAGGCAGCCAAAAACAGGCACTGTCCCTTAAGTCTGGGACGTCTGGTCACCCTATCAAGGACGTGCACAGACATTTTGGTGGACAGGGGCTCAAGTGAAAAAAGGGCATTTAAAAAACAACCCCCCCACAAATACAGGGTTCCCACGCGTCCTGGAAAACCTGGAAAATGAAAGACCAATTTTCCAGTCCTGGAAAACACATGGAAAATGGGGAAAAAAGTAAAATGTCCTGGAAACGTTTGTGTTGTCCTGGAAAATAGTTTTCCCTCCTTGTGGATGAACGCAAATGGGTTAAACATTGTACGCATGAATGTCTGTTTTCAGCTGCCTTCAACGGGTAATATTGGGCTGAAGCGCGTGTCTGCTTTCATTTCTGCATGTAGCCAGCACAGCGCCCCACGTGACACAAACTTGCCAATATGTACGCATTTTGCATAGCAAGTACGCAATTTGACATCTCAGTATGTAGGACTTGCCCCTCTAAACTACGGACATGTGAAGCACTTTCAGCTAATCATTGTAGAAAAGCGGAGAATAACGAGTCTACCGAAGCCACAGCGTAACATTCCCGTCCCTCTCCTCCTGCCCTCAGCCTCAGCACCACTCTACTCAATGGCACTGCTCTGCCTCACTCTCTGTACGTTCCCCATTCGCTGCAGTTGGGCTTAAAAAGGTAAACTGTGTGTGTGTAGGCCTGTCGCGATAGTCAATAAATAAATTAATCGCACGATAAAAAAAAAAGAGCTCGATAATCTTTCCGGCCGTGATAATTTTCATTTGCATGCTTGTTTGTTTTCCTCGTCTCTCTCTACCAAAGATACTGGATGATAACTCTCGGTTCCTTAGTGTGAACTAGAGCTTAGATTCTCTGCCCGAGCCCGAACTTGACCCGACCCGTGGGCCGATATTTCCCGACACTATCCGCGGGCCCTTGTTGATCTAGTACAGTGATTCCCAAAGTGGGGGTCGGGACTCCCAGGGGGGTCGCGAGCCAGAGAGGGGGGGTCGCAAGTTGATTTCAAGAAATAAAATAAAAATTTAAAAACGATTAGAAATAACATATGTTAGCCATGATTGTAACACAAGATAAAACTAGTGGCTAGATTTAAAATAAAACCAAGCTAATAAATAAAAAGGGAACAGCTCTTTTGATTTTCTTTGACCACTCTGACCCCTGAGGTCAGATTTACGACATATTAGCGACAGAATCAGTTGTTATTTTGTGTCGTCAATATGCTCGTGTTTGGATACGCCTATAGTGCGTGCACGGTGTTTATATACGTTTATAGTGGGGGGGTCGCAAGTCACTTGCACCGTTACTTTGGGGGTCGTGGGCTGAAAGTTTTGGGAACCCCTGATCTAGTAGAGACGTGCACTCCCAACTAGAGTGCGGCGAGGCACTAGATTTGATGGCCGAGTGCGGGCGGTAATGCACTCACTCTGTGTGTGGGGATTGCGGGAGAATAAAACGATTTGCGGGACTCCCGCAAACTAGAAATATCTATGAATAAAACATAAAAACTAATAGATTTTTATTCATCTGTTAATAGAAACGATTTACAGGCCAGAGTTTCTATTCATAACATGTTTGCAGCGTTGAGTGATATAGCCTATCACAGACTTATGTGTTGCAGGTCTGGTGCTACCAACCAATCAAATTGCATATTTCCTTAGAACAGTTCTGCTTCCCAGTGTTTTCATCTGTCTTTGTTGCTAGATTTATCGATTTTTCAGACCAAAGTAAGGATTTATTAAAAATAGAGGAAAGCAGGTGGCATTGTGAAAGACAACAATCTTTGCACAACTATAATACAGATATAACGGTATAGGTACAATATCACATCTGTTTCAAAATATATCTCGATATGATAATCTCGGTATATCGCCCAGCCTTAGTTGTGATAACTTGATTCGCACTGTAGCAGCTGAAAAAGTCTTGAAAATGTCCTGGAAAAGTCCTGGAAAATCATTTCAAGAAAAGAGTGAGAACCCTGAAATATATTAATTTAACAACAATTTTACTTTTCTACAAAATAATCAGTTCACACAGAGACCACGGGCTTCTTTAGTATTCACTGGGCTTATCACAGGAGCAGCGACAGCAAAGGAAACTATGACACAATGTGCATGTTTTCTATGCTACAAGTTTCAAGCATATATTTAGAATAAATGACAGTTTCATTAATAATTTGTTTATTTGTCACAAGGCAATAAATTGTTTCAATTCTTTTGGTGTTTTTGGAATATATAACATTTCACATAAATTTCACCCTAAACTGTGGCATTGGGCTGCAGGCATATTAAAATAAATGTTATTTAAATGCGTTTACTTTTGTTTCACAAGCAAGATGCCAAATGAGTAAATTTAACCTTTAGCTTCACACAGCCAAGCAACAAAATAGCCCACTGAATTGCCTGAATACATTCATTGATACTTTATCAATACATGAATACACAATACACAATACGTTACACAAATACTTTATTACTTGTTGCTATTATATTAGCTACATTTACCATGCGCGCATGCACACACACATGGTGACATGAACATAGTTTCACATTTGAGGGAGGGCTGTCGGTAAACATCTATCAGCATACAACAAACTAATAGAATGCAGAGTTATTAGATGAGGAGCCGCCCATCAAAATAGTGAAGTTCCTCTTTAAGGCACTTTTTTTCATGGAGTGGACAATTTTGAGACTTTGGTCTATTTTGCTTCCATGTCTTCTTTTATTCTAATGGAAATAAAACTTCAAGAATATACCTTTTAGATGGTGTTGGCTTTAAGCCTACTAACCTTCGTCTGTTTGCGTCTGTAGATTTCTTCTATATTAACCAAAATAAGCTAATCTGCATATTTACAAAGCAAATTTCAGAGGAAAATGATCTTGATGTAAGTATCCCATTCACCTGCAGTGACTTGTCAAATGTGTGCAAATTAGCGCATTTTATAGTTAACGCCTAATTTGCATATCAATGTAGCGATTGTGATGATGTTATTAGACACAAATGTTACTGTGTTCACCTGTAATGTCTCCATCAGTACATTAGGTTGTATGGCCATGAGATATTACCTTAACTAAACTTCAGCTAACTTGTTACGATAGCTCAGCTTATGAATCATGCGTTAGCAAGACATCCTATTGTCTTTTCTTTAATTAGCATTAAACTCGAGGCACTGGTAGTTTAGTCTTTTGTTCATCACCACTCTCCTCCGCACAAGCCAAGATAAAACACTGCTGGGAGAGAAGTTGGAGGGGCTGCTGTCTGTCTGTGTGCTGCGCTCACTGGTTGGTATTGAGATGAGAGAGAGAAGAGAGAGAGAAGGCATCGGAACCCCAAAAGTCTCATCTTCCGACCTGATAGCCTATTTAGATTTTACGCCCCACTAAATATATTTGACAGGAAATCTGTTGCAAACCGGAATAAATATATTGTATATTAATTTATTTTAAAGAAACATCCCAGAAAAAAGGGCACTTTCTCTTGAGAAAGAAAAAGGGCCCCTAGTGGCAGCGACCACACCGACCAGTGTGTCAGCAGTGGTCTGTGTGGCAGCAACTCAAGACTGTGGAGCCTCGTCTCATGCCCTCTCTCGCCAAATTAAAAGATGAATTCTGGTGTCTTCTTCATACTTTGGTGTTTTTGAATTGAATAACGGCAACCATGGGAATAAAATACTATCTATTCATTTCCAGGCCATTAGAGCTTGTTTATAAACATTTGATAACTTCATAGTTATTTATCGATTTTGTAGTCTTTTTTATCAACTTAGTTAGCCATTTAACTTTGGAAAGAATTGTTTAAGGTTTAAAACTTAAAACCTCCGGGCCTCAATTGTTTAGGTTGCATAGGGTATCTTTCCCTAAATAATGACATTTGTTCCTCCAAATGAAATTAAATAAGATCTTATCTAATTCTTTGTATATTTCAGTAGGCATTTCCAGTGATAAGGATACATAGATATGGATATTCCCTCAGTATTAGATATTAGAACTCTACCATTCAGTGAAAGATGCCTCATCCACCACATGCTGAATTATTGCAGAATTATTGCAGAGTTTTTCATTCTTATCACACACAGGTATGTAACTGGGTTCTTCACAGGGATACCATTAACTTCTGATAGTTCACATTCCTTAAGTGGTAGCCTAATAAACAGATTTGTTCAAGTTCATTCTTAAGCCTGATACAGTAGAAAATTCCTCAACACATCTAATTGCTTTGATCCATTCCTCTCTATTAGACAAAAAAATGTATCAACTGCCAGTTGAGATAATTTAAATGATCTAAGGTCTCTTTAGGTCTACTTTGGAACCATAGACTGTATAAAAACTTGAAACTTTTTTTATTGTGTACAGCCACAGTTTGTGTGACCAGGAACAGAAAGGAGCCATCCCTTAGAGGCAGCGAAAAGTGGTCGGTGTGGCAGAGACCAGACCACAGAATTGGCTACAACCCCCTCTCGAAAAAACTCGAGACGAAATGTTTATATTCCATGATTACAGTGTAAATCTATTTTTATTTTAGCTTTATTGAAAGTAAAATGTCCAATAAAAGCCTATAAACCACACGCGTTAGCTCAAGTTTAGTTATTGATTTGATAACTTAAATCAACGTATTTAACCTGCGGTCGCCTCGGCGCGTTATTTATTTCCGGGTTTTCAGCGGTCCGGTACTTTTCAAGCACGCCATTGGATGATGACTACATACACGTCATGTAAATCGGACCCTAAACATTGCGGTCTGCTCTTATTGCCAGAAAAAGTAAGCTGGATAAAGTTACTGATAAACAAAAAAATTGCAAGAAGCACGAGTGGCAACAAATTTTGTTTCATTTGTTGAAATCTGTAGAAGTTGTCAGCAAAACACGGCGGCCTCCCCCGATGGAGATCGTCTAAATACGCGAAAACTGCCGTTGGCCCACCGCCTAATAGAGAGCGGGCTTAAATAGTGGACACAGTCACCGCCGCATATCCGGCATCCAGCGGAGCGTTAATGCTGCCAAAAAGAAAACAAGTCCATTTACAAGTGATACGAAGAGAAAGGCAACTTATGTGTCCAACGAGCAGAGGAAAGCTGCTGGTCGCTCCTCCTGAGCTCCCTCACTGACGCCGGCTGATAAAGGCTGCGGGCTGACGTCATCATGTTTTTCATGTAGCCTATTTCTTGTCTCTAACGATCTCCTTCTATCAGAGACCTGCATTAGGATAATTTTGTTACATGAAGCCTTTACGTTATGGGCCTTTCTACTAACGAGGGTTTGGTCATCAGACACATCGGTAGAATCATTTAAGTTCCGCCCGTTGACATTTTGTTGATTCTGTAAAAGCAGCGACAATGTGGATTAAACGAGTTAGCAAACACTGGCTGGTGGAAAAGTAAAAGTTAGGAGAGCTAAACAGCTATCCTAAAGTTAGGAGAGTTTATTTAAGATTTTACAAAGTTAGGAAGCTTCTGTAAAACACTTTTCCTATCTGAAGTTAGGAAAGGAATATTGATTTAGGAACTGTTGATCTGTATTGGCCTTTTTCCTAAATCAGTTCCTAACCTTTGTTGCCATGGTTTCCAAGCAGTTAGGACAGGATCTGCCAGTTAGGAAGTTTCTGTAATCTGGCCCCTGGTCCGTATTTTACGTGTTCCCTTCACAACCAAGCCACCGTTTAACACGGAGTTGTTTACAAGATGTGGATGGGCAATATATATGTAAGTATGTTGCTGTTAAATTAGGATAATAACTGTTAAAGGCTGTAGCGTCTCCAACACTCAGTAGAGATAGTTTTGCATAATTTGGGGGAATTTTCATATTCAATAAAATTCAATAACCTTACTGTTATAAGCCGTAGTGTCTCCAAAACCACCTCATTGTTTCGCCTTAAATAATCAGCGTGATTTTTTTATTAACGTGGATGTAGCATATTAATGTTTTAATAATGTTTTATTTAATTAGAGTACTTTTTTGGGCTTTTGTTCTGAAGGTATTGGTTATCTTTTTTGCATGTGAATCTACATATAGGGGTAGTCACATTTACGACAGGCACCAGGAAGGATTCATAGGTTTTACCAGGGCAAGAGAGGCTGCAGATGCCATTTGTTTGTATGCTTGCTCAAATGGAAATAAACCGCATAAACCTTATGCTTGCCTGGATATTGGACTTATTTTTTCCTTGCGTAAGATTTGTTCCTTAGATACCTCAGTGGCCATTTGATTTTGAGTTTGTTTTACTTTATTTAATTTCTTTTTTGATTTAAATTGAGGACATATCGCCATTGGACTCAGTAAATATATAAGCATCCACATTAAATGCACAAAAAATAAAGTACATAAATGTAGGCAGTAATTCAATTATACAGTGAGACATAAATGTATATTCTTAATTAGCTTCTTTATTCATCTTTGTAATAATTACCTTATTTATTGTCAGTTATATTCTTCAACTTCATTTACTAATTACTTATTTTTTAAATGTATTTATTTATGTGTACACGTATTTTATTTTATTTTTGGGTTTACAATCATGATGCCTAGACAACCATCGACCATCTGTCAGCCATCACCGTTGGACGATGGCATCGTCTGTCAGCCCAACCCGACTGTTTTATTCTTCAGTTTTATTTCCTGCCCTATTTATTTTTACCCATGGTATTTATTTCTGCTTTTCCTTTATAAATTTCTCTATGCGTTTCTGCCTCATTATGCAAATGAGGAGGGGCTGTGTCTTAAGGGGTGAACTTCTCCCCTATTGGTGGATCAGTGAGGGGGAGAGCTCTACTCTACCTGCACACAACAACAAGCTTGCTCCTCACAGTCAGCTGGCTTTCTTCAGTGAACTGAGGTGTTCAGCAACTCTATTTGAAGACAATACTACCAGCCATGTCTTCCTTCTTTTTTGTGTGGATGCTCTGACCTACAGAGTTTTCATGTAGTAACTTACATGGACATAGAACTGCGGGAAAGTGAGCTGTTTGTGAGAACGCTGTATGGTAAATTCAGGTTTAAGGTGGCAGAGCGAGCTGACGGGCAGAGTTACAGACTTTATTCTGTCCGTTTCTCTCTACAAAGACAGTGTTGCAGTCTTAAGCATAATTTATACTTCTGCGTCAAATCGACAGCGTAGGTGACGGCGTAGGCTACGGGGCTATGCAGAAGCTACGCCGTCACCTGACGTGCACCTCCTCAAAAATGTAACTACACGTCGAGTCGATGCGAATCAATATATTTGACCATCACATTCTGATAGCTGCACGTTTTAGCGGAGCGCTAAACAGGAAGTTAGCCTGCTCGGCCGGCAAAAGTCAACACAGTGGACGCTGCAGCGCTACTGCCAACTAGCGTTTTGGGGTGTAATTGCAGAATGACGGACACACCTACGCACAAGTATAAATTTTCTAAATAAGGTGCTAACAAACGTATATACAGTATGAAAATAAGATTAATTGGATTATATTCACAGGATGTGTAAACCTGTTACATGTGTCTATTAAAGAGGTAGTATTATGCTCATTTTCAGGTTCAAAATTTTAATTAGGGGTTGTACCAGAACAGGTTTACATGGTTTAATTTTCAAAAAACACCATATTTTTCTCATACTGCACATTGCTGCAGCTCCTTTTTTCAACCTGTCCTGTACCATGTCTTTGTTGGGAGTTGCACATGTGCAGTTCCCAGGTAAAGTCGAGACTGGTAATGGAAAAGCACTGTAACATCATAAAACAACCAGCTCACAGCAAAACACAGACTCCATGTAAGGATACAAAACAAAAACAAAGGTTTATAAGCTGAAGCCCATCAGAGCAAACAGATTCAGATGATGTCGAGAAAGAACACAGTGAACACCTGAAAGGCTGGAGAAACACGGAGAGAGTCACATTAGCTCACCGAACAAACATTATCCAGTGCTAAGTTGTATGGCTTTCCACATTAGTTCAGCAACTAAGGCGACCCATATTACTATCCTGTGTACCACAGTTGATTTAGTCTGAAAGAAAGGATGTAACTGTAACTCAATGTGGAGCGATTTGTTGACGAGCCATAAGTGTTGCAGCGCTGCAGCTCCTCTGTAAACAACGCTGCAGCAACAACACAGAGGAAGAGCCATGCACTAACACTACAGTAAACTTACTTACTGTGTTTATATTATTATAAAGTGTGACATAATCTCGTTATAATATTCAGTCCAGCTCTCTATCCGTTTCATCATCCAATACATTTAACTGTGCTGACTTTGCTGAGCCTCTGGTGAAAGATACACAGAAAGTAAAGATAGTTACTGAAAAGCAGCCTACTGGGTCGGACTGTGACTTTATGATTAAACAGTCTCTGATCTGTGTGATCCATATTTTCATCTTCAGTTATTGCCACCTGCATTTTGTTCCATCAGGTTATAGCTGTAAATATATTTAAAATTATGTAATAAAGGAGAATACCAGCACTTTATCATTCATTAAAGAAATTCAAGTCTGGTAAATATTAAATGAGCAGACTACTAAAATGTTATTGATCCTTCCGCCACTGCTGTTTATTTTAAATAAATGTCATGGTCCACATTTGCACTTATTCATATTTCTCCCTGTACTGGATTAAAACGGAGGCTCTGCTCTTTATTCATTTATCTTCATTTACCCGTTGCCATGGTGAATCCTTGCGCACACGCTTTCATCAGCTTCAACATGCTCTGAGTTGATTGACCTTATTCTGTCAGGCTCAATCAACTCAGGGCTAAGAGGGGAAGTCTGAGGTTGTCATTTAGTATAATAAAAACAAGTATAGCAAGTAAAATAAATTTGTAATTTTACAAATGTTAAAGCTTTATCTAAAATGCCTAACAGCATTCACAGCAGTAACAAAACAGATAATCGGTGGCTCAACAACGTTTCAGTGAAGTGTCCCCTTAAGTTTACCTTTAACTGCTGAATCGGAAGGTAAGAAATTTATAGGTGAACATTTGAATGTGTAGGGGGGTTGAATAAAGATGGAATAGAAACTAGGGCTGAACGATTAATTGCATTTGCGATATAATCGTGATTTAATAAAACGAGATTTTGTAATCGCAAAGGCGGCGATTATACTCTGGTCACATGACACCCGGAAAGCAGTCTGACGAAGGAAATGCTCCGTCTGCACGTTACGCTGTAACTTGCCTTCTTGTTGTAAAATGCCCTTAAGCTTGACAGAAGCTCAGCTACATAAACTTTAATGTCACATGGAATGAAAGTAGCAGCCGCCACCGCGGGTAACTTGGTGGTGGGTGAATTCGTCGGGCCATCCGCGGCTTTGACGGACGGAAAAATGCACAACAGAAAGAGGCGTGTATTAAGGTAAGCGTATTGTGGCGATCGGCGACTGCGTCACACACACAGCCACCAGTCAGCTCAGGAAATATCTGTAAATTGCCGTGTTAAACGCCTAAGTCCGAAAGAGGCCCAGTCTGTCTGAGTTCCAGCCTGGATAAAGCCGGTGCTGCTCACCAGCATCGGAGGCTGCGGGGGAGGAGGGGGGCTCCGGTGTTGTCGGAGAATTACTCAGCTTGTCTATTAAACACGAGAGGCGTCACTCTGTTCTATTTTAGTTAGCCAACTTTTGAATTGAACCTCAAACTGAATATTTTTAGTTTGCTTACGGGGATACAGAAAGATGGACTCCAGGAGATTTGAGCTGAGATCAGGACTCATTAATTGGTGGTTGAACTGTGGGTTTTGTATTGAGCCCTTACTGTATAAGACCCTGTGGTGAAAAGGTAGGCCGACCTGATGATATTATATCATATTATTTAATGCCATGACTTGACTCAAATTGTCTTTCTCATATTATTATAATTTGATATGTCTTATTGCTCATAATAATAATTCTACCTAATTCATCATAACACAGGCCTGAGCCACAAGAAAGAGCAGTGTAAGTTTAATCCATCTAATATCATACTACACTGATTTTGAATATTACAGAAGGTAAAGAGCTAAATTAAATCGAAATCGCAATATTGGTAAAAAAAAATAGCAATTAGATTATTTTCCAAAATCATTCAGCCCTAGTCCAACTCCAATTTTGCTATTTTAATGGCGGATCATCAGTGCACCAGGTTCAAAAGGGTTGTACTTAGTATGTGAATTCGTCATGGTTGTGTTTTGGGCACAAAATGCAATAAACCCATCATAGTGTCATCTCAGGCAAACAGGCAATTTTTAACATCCAACATGTGTTCAATTATACTACCAGCTAAATGAATGCACAGACTAATATCTGGTTCCTGTAAAATGACGGTAATAGACTGGAATTAAGGAAGTCCTAACACATTAGCCTTTGGATGATTTTCGTATCTTAAAACAATCTATCTTTTGTATCTTGACAGGAAACAGAGATGGCGACACTCACAGATGTCCTCTTGGAAAGTTTGAAGGATTTGGGAGCTGAGGACTTTAAAAAGTTCAAGTGGTACCTGCAGCAGCAGCAGCACCTGGAAGGCTTCCCAGCAATCCGAAAGAGTCGACTGGAGAATGCAGACAGGGTGGACACATTATATCAGATGGTGCTGACCTACAGTATAAACACTATTAAAGTCACCAGAATGGTTTTGGGGAAGATGAAGCGGAATGATCTGTTGAAGAAATTACCAAACATAGGTAAGTCATTGAAAGAGGTTATCACCGGGTTACAGCAATAGCAAATTACGCAATCATGCGTTACATAAAAGTTTTGGACTGTGATGAGTCAGTACACTTGTGTTTAGTGACGCTTTACCTGGTTTGTGCTTGTAAAGTAATACAAAGTTTTTACAAAGTGAAGTCTGTGTGGGAAACGCCTTCTCATGAGCAAGTGCCAGCAGGGGGCGACTCTACTGGCTGCAGAGAGAAATGTGATTGTGTAGAAGTCTGAGAAAATGTTTCTCCTTCTCAGCTGATTTATTCCCTCAGTAAACACTTTCCTGATGAGTTTATGGTCTCAGTCGCTAGTTTCAAGTCTTCTTCAACACAGCATGATGTTCATTTAGTAAATTATGGTTCCATTTAGAGGAACATAGACCAGGAAGCAGGGGAGGCTTTAGGGTGGGGCTACTTGACAAGTCTCTACCATGGCGACCTGTCAATCAGAAGGTAGGGAAGAGGTGACTCGTATCCGCAGCTCTGTGTACATTTAACCAGTGCCGTTGAAAAAGCTAATTAGGAGTCAAACAGTCATTTTTCAGTAAGTACATTTTGTTTTAAGCCTATTTGCTAGTCAAAATTAGCATCCCCGCTAATAACTAGCTCCACCTTCTCGTCCAAATATGGTCACATCTGGTTGCAAAAGTAGTTGCTGCACAGCTTCAGGACCATCTGAAACAAAACAACCTGTTGGAAAAATTTCAGTCTGGTTTCCGCCCGGGCCACAGCACAGAAACAGCTCTGGTCAGGGTTACAAACGACCTGCTGATGACGGCAGATGCTGGCTCCCCTTCCCTTCTCATCCTTCTGAACTTGACTGCAGCTTTCGACACTGTGGACCACAACATCCTCCTCCTCCACTGTCTAAATTCCACTGTCGGAGTTTCTGACTCTGTCCATGAGTGGTTCTCATCCTACCTCGCCGGGAGAACTGAGCATGTTGCCTTGGGAGAGGCTTAATCCCTGACCAAGTGGCAACCTCCGGCTCTCACTTCCGATGCAACCAGGAAGTGTCTGAAACTGCAGTTCATCGAGTGGCCACTTGAGGCTGGCTGCAGAAGGGAGTCAATCTCCATTGACCCCACGTTACAGTTTTTCTCCATTGGTTTGGCTCATTTCTTGAAACAGAAATTACATTCTCAAACCTCTAAGATCATTTGGCAAAACAGTCTTACAGTTCAGCACAACACTATTGCTCACTTGCAAAAGCTCATCTCTTTCCCAAAACTGTTCACTCATGCTTCAAAACTAAATTCCTTTCCCATACAAAGAGTCAGTGCCAAGAAAATGATAAAGATCCTTCTCAATTGCTTTGGCTCATTTCTTGAAACAGACCGGACGTTCTCAACACTCTTGGTGCTTTTGCCAGAATAACGTGGATGGGTCAGCGCAACACCATGGTTTACCTGCAAAAGCTCATACCTCTCCCAAAACAGTTAACTCAGGTGTCAAAACTGAATTTCCTTCTCACTTAAACAGTCAGTGCCCCCAAAATGCTTCCTCCCTTTGGCATTGTGTAAGCACTGCAAGTCAAAATCTTTAGCTGTTTTCTCACTATGGCAGGGGACCACTGAAATATCCCTCATGTCCACCTTTCAGTCTTAGCCCAGTCCTTCATTGACAATGGTTGCTGTACTGTGTTTGTCTAGCTAACAAAATACAATTGTGTACAAAACTGAAAAAAAGAAATGGGACTTTAGAATAGGATTTTAGGGTACTTTATTCACACACATAAAGTAACTTCCATACATCGGAATAAAACAAAAATGTATACAGTAATTTACTGTAATATAAACACTCAAACCAAAAACAAGGAAAATGATATGCAGCCTACAGTGCTGTAAATAAAGCTGCAGTTTCATAACTAACAGTTCTTCACTGGTCGCGGTCCTCACCCTCCCTCTCCTGGCCTCCGTTCTCACCCTCCTGGCCATCCACATGCTGCTGTCTGTCTGGCCACAGATTCTCGTCCACATCACAGCGTATATTCTCCCTTGCGATGCAACGAGGGAAGAAACTGCGTGCATGTCGCAACCATCCCCTGCACTGATCTCCTGTAATGTCCTCACACGCAGCGTCCATAGCATGGAGCAGGGACCTCTGATCTTGAGCCCGATTCTCATACACTCGCCACCTCCAAGCGGAGAAAAACTCCTCAATAGGGTTGAGGAAAGGAGAGTAAGGTGGAAGGAACACCATGACCATTCTTGGATGAGTAGTGAACCAGTCCCTGATGAGCGGGCCACGGTGGAAATTCACATTGTCCCATACAATGACATATTGTGGTAGGTGAGGCCCTACGAGACCTCTCTCATTTTCAGGGATCAAATCCAAATGAAGGCGGTCCAAGAAGATGAGGAGCTTCTGTGTATTGTATGGGCCAAGACTGGGGATGTGAGTGGCCACACCATTCTCAGATATGGCAGCACACATAGTTATATTGCCCCCTCGCTGGCCTGGGACATCCACTGTGGCCCGGTGGCCAATGATATTACGGCCACGTCTTCGGCCTTTGGCCAGGTTGAAGCCAGCTTCATCCACAAACACGAGGATGTGATGGGTGTCGTTTCCTTCCAATGCCATTATTCTCTAAAACAGTAAAAAAAAGAAAAAAAGAGAAAACATCAAATCAGTCATACACTACAGTTACAGACAATTAGATAGGAATGTTCTGTGTTCTCCACAAGTTCAATATACTACTGGCCACTACTCCAGTGGTTCCAAACCCGGGATATATGTACTCCTACTACAAGGTGTATTTGACAGAAAGGGGAGGGGGAAAATCATCAATGACTAGACTTACTGAAATGTTACAGTAAAACCCACAGTATTAGATAGATTTACATGGGGAGGCACTAATTGCAGCTCTTTGACCCCTTTTTCTAATTGTATGTTCTATTCTTCAGGATTAGAAGAATAAGGATTACAATGATAATTGCATCATACAGTAAGCTGCAGTTTTTAGGCGAAATGTTGAAGTCAGATGAATCAAATACTTTCATACCTGGATACACAAATCAGGTGTGTTTTTTTGTCTTCAGGTTACCGAAGACAAAAAAAGTTAGGGATCCACTGCTTAATTTTATAAAGGTTATAATGATGGACAACCAGTAACTGACTTACATGTACATACTGGTACCGCAGCTCTTTCACTCTATCAGAGTTCCTCTCAAATGGTACCCTGTAAATTTGCTTCATTGTCATCTGATTCTTCTTCAATATCCGGTCTACTGTGGAGATGCTTATAGAGTTGACATTTTGGAATATGGCATTGTCTTGTAGGATTGCAGCGCGGATCTGTCTCAATGTGATGGCATTATTTGCCATCACCATGTTACAGATCTCTTGTTCTTGTTGTTCATTGAGAAGTTTTCCTCTGCCACCCGTGCAAGGTTCTCATCCAATCCTAGACAGAGAATTCAAAGGACAACACTCCATTCGTAATGTATACCTTTGTTATTCCTTACAGAATGAGTTACCTATGTAATTGTATTGTTGTTTTACTTACAGTAACTTTACCACAATTCTAATGCATCACTGGACAGTGACTGGAATACTACTGTAAACTGTATCATCAATACTGTAGAAAATAAATTATTCCATAGTTTATTTTCTCCAATGTTTTTCTTGTCATTTTTTAGTATCATAACATCCCAGTGAGGTATTACACATACACACAATGAATAGGTAAATGTGTAAATAAAAAGAAATATATTTCTTGCTCTATGCACAGTGTCCTGTCCAAAATATTATTCCATCATTGATTCACTACATACCTGTTTTCCCTGCGAAAGGTTTGGATGATAGAGGAGACTGTAGAGCGAGGCACATTAGGCTGCACTCTGCGACCTGCGTCCGCCATTGTGAGGCCATGGTTGATAACATGGTCTATAATTGTGGCCCGAATTTCGTCCGGGACAGCATGGTGTCTTCGTCCTCCTTGGCCTCTTCCCCCCTATTCCACCATTACGCACCCTTACTCCTCCTCCTCTTCTTCTTCCTCTTCCTCTTCTTCCTCGAGCAGGCAGTTGCCCTTGTTCATTTATTTGGCCAGGTGCCTCCATGTTCAGAAATTGTACTGGTCCTGCATGGTCAAGCTCTTTACATACATTCACAGTAATGGACAGCACCTGTCAGGTAACTGAACATACTGTTTGATTGGTCACCTGAGATGTCTGACACTCCTCCTTCGTTAGTCAAGTTCTAGTTTCACCTGACTGTCAATTGCTGTAATAAATTTATCAAATGATCCAAGTGATTCATATGGTATTCATGGTATTGTGTTCTTGACTAATTTTGAAAATTGAACAGACTATTGTGCATGTGATGACTTATACAATGAAATGACGATGACATGTTTTGGAGTGAACAACCATTAGACTCCAGAATGAACAATCAGTTTAGATCAACAAGATCTATTCACTTGAAAATTGTGCTAAATGTAGGCAACCTGTACTTAATCATTTGCAAAGATGTACTGAGACATTGAGACATGTACTTAGACATTTGAGAATTTGATGAAATGAATGAGAAATTCAATTCTGTTGTGAACAATTGCCAAGTGGTTTGGAGATTTGTCCATGATGTTTTGAGAATGTAATTTCTGTTTCAAGAAATGAGCCAAACCAATGGAGAAAAACTGTAAAATGCCCAACTTTACAGCAGAATAAAACATGTTTACAGCCTGGTTCAAAAAATGGTTTTAGTGCATATTGCTAATTTTGCCCTTCGTGACAACTGTGAGGGGGGGGTGAATTTTTTTAGAACTCACCTGCTTAAATTATATTAAGCCTTAAAGTTCTGCATTATTAGGGGTGTGGTCGCTTTGATTCACAGCCGCTGCCACTCCTAGCACCGGTCCGCCGTCTGTTAGCCTTACTCAGCTACACGGAGCTCTGAGGCTCAGCCTGTCGGAGGCTTTTGGACATTTCTACATGCAGATACCGGATGAATAATGGCAGGCTGTGCAGTTCATTGGAGAGAGAACCTCCAGGAAATCCGTGTTCTACTTGGTGAGTGAAATTTATTTATCAATATATTTTATATGTGTTAACATTTAACAGGTATTGCTCGGCACATCGCTTGTTAGCTTAACGTTAGCTCGTTACGCTAATTAGCCAGATACGAGTAGCCCCAAGCTGCTAAGTTAGTGTAAGTAAGTTAGTGTGCTCTGACCGCAGCTTTTAATGACTCAAAGACAAGTCAGCAAGAAGGGAGAAGCCAAAATGTAACGTTATTAGATTAATCTTAGTGTTAGACATTAGTGTGATAATGCTTTGAAGAAAAGGCTCAGCTCTCAGTTAGCTAACGTTATGCTAACGGTAACTTTTACTAACGGGCGATGTGAGATTTAGCCACGTCCTGTAACGGAATCACTGTTCAGTTAACGTTAGGTGCTAGCCAGGTACTATTATAAGTGGCAGAGAGCCGAGGGGGCAGCGGCTGCCTGAAACTGTCACACCGAGGAGCACCGATGCCGCTATTTGAGCTATAGCTGTTTCTCCCGAGGGGAGCCGTGCACCTCCGAGTGTAACGTTACGACACCGTTATACTATTCTTTGTAGGGTTTATCAGTGGGGATGATTGATTGAAAGTACATATTAAAGACTGTTTAGTCATCAATAAGTTATTACACTCAGTAGATGTAACGTTAGCATTCATTGAGATTCAGCAAATAAGGTGAAAACTTCGTTTGATCAGCGACGTTTCTGAAGAGTTTAAGAGGTGGATGCATAATTTGACTGAACATCTGTTGTAGGCTACATGCAGAGATTTGCATCTACCTTTTATGTCAGCATATAATGCGCATTCTGCCTGCAGACAGGTAGCTGGGCTGTGACTAGGGCGATGGTTTAGTTAAGGCGAGAAATTAGGTGTGTGAGAGCCTCTGAGTTTGTTTGGTGGATTGAAATTTGCCAAAAAAGGTTGTACAGTTCAATAAAAAATAAGATCCTTATATTAAGCGTTCAGAAAGATCTGACTTGAGTATTTATTATTGCACAGTGTCCAACACTTGTCCAACCCGTATATTGCACATATTAGTAAACAGCGTATTTCACATTGCCACCCATAATTACTGTCACATGCCAGAGAGGTTTTCATGCTGAGCCGATCTCAGAGCTCAGTAGCTTTATGGCTCTTTGGAAGAAGCTGCTCAACTGTCTACCCATTGTTGTCTTTACAGGTGCCAGAGGAGCTGATTGCAGAACCCTCCAGATGTGATTAGCTGTGTCCCGCTCTTCAGGAGAGAACAGCTCCAGCTTCCAGCTCTTCAGCTCCTGCTTTTCTTTTTACTCACAACACCTGAACACTACTGACCTGAAATTATGACACTGGGTCCTTATCAACAGATTCTATCATTATAATAACTCAACACATTTCAAGTCATACAAAACTACTTTTACATTTGTAACCTTTTAATATTGATGTTTTCGTTAATGCAAGACGAGTTTAATTTACTAATCTATTGCTTTTGTATTAGGAACACTTTGTTTTAAAGTGTATCAAACTAATTATACATAATAAAATCATTCTTCATTCATTATCAGTTTCATATTTTAATTTTAAATATTGTGATCTAAACTTAAAAATATATTGTAGTTAACAGCTGTAAATGAAAAAATATTAAGATGTTATTTATAGGTTTTTTACATTTTTTTTGTTAGTAAAAAGTAAAACACTAAAGGTTGGTGTTGTATACGGTTTTATTTTGACATTTCTTTAAGAGACAAATGTGACATTGACTGAGAAGTTACTCAGTAGTGAAAAACAAAGAATTATCTGCACACTGAGTAGTTTTGAAGCCCTGTAGGTGTCATTTATTGCGACCTGAGAAGGTTTTGTCTGGTTTACATTGTATAGACTCACCTGTTTATTACATATGCATTTGGTCAGCTCTGAGTGTTAATATATAGAATTTATTACAAGTGAACCATAAACTGTATATTTTTTAAATGGATCTATGATACAAATATGGACAATATTAAAAAGTCAAAGTAAACAGAAGGAGAGAAGGCCTTTCCACGTCAGTCCTCCCCATCAGCACAATGAGGACTCAACAAGGGAACAAGGGAGACAGTCTTTAAATGTTTTTGTGTTGTCCTTTTAAGACAGACAATTTTATATTTGCTATAAAAATGTCCAGTAGCCAAGACTAGCAACATTATTTAGACTCAAAGTTCAAGCTTTGAGTAGCAGATGTGGAAGCATCAGAACCTCAACAAGAATCTTGTGACAAATATAAAAAGTGTGTTTCTCTCTCTCGTGTCCTATTCCAGACAATAATCCCACAGAAGTTGACACAACCCTGCCGACAGCAGCAACTTTACTCAAAATAGCGGTGTGGGGAATTTACTAACGTGATAGCACGTAACTAAGGACGCTACCGCTAGCTTATTACGTTTATTAAAAGTAACAACTGAGGTAACCGCTTCGTAACCAACGGTATGTAAAAGGGTTAATTGATTTAATTGTTTGTTTGAGATGTAACGTTCAGTAAACTTAAGGTAACGTTAATTAATAACTGATTCATAGTTAACTGTTCTAACGTAACGTTAGTGTTGCAAAATAACGTTATCACATTTATATATTAAAAAGCATTTAAAAGCTTATGAAGTATAATGTCAATAACAGATATGTGAGTTATTTTATTATTTTCCGGTGTCTTACCTTGACTGTAGTTGGTCATGTCCGTAAACTGGTAACGACACGGCCGCGGAGGTTCCAACCTCCACCGTACAGCACCGCCGAGTAGCATGTAGCATTAGCTCCTTAGCCTGAGCTAACTCGGTCACGTCGAGCGAGGCGGGAGTGGTTTCAGCAAAACGTCACCTCAGCTCCACCTATGATCCGCCTCTTTGCCCATTTTTGGTTATCCGGGAGTGACGCGTGGTGACGCGCTGCCAAGATGGCGGCGGCCAGCACCGCCAATTTTGAGCTTCAAAACGGCTCTTCAGAAACCAATGGGTGACGTCACGGACGCTACGTCCATTTTTACATACAGTCTATGTCCCTGACACACAACGTCATCTGTGGTGTCCCTCAAGGCTCAGTGCTCGGCCCCACCCAGTTTATTCTCTAAATGTTCGCCCTTGACCATGTTACTCTGCTGAACTACCCTCCTCTGGAGGAAGAAGAGAGATTCTGTGGGAACACTATTAAATGTCAATTTCAATACCATATACCAGAACAAGGTCGAGGGTGTGGTTAAAACAGTGAGTCGGTTCATGAACCAATTGAATCTAATAGAGAGATAAACGCAGCACTAAAGCTGTCATTCTCAACATCCACATGAATATTAAAATCCCCTACAATAATAACTTTGTCCGTTTTAAGGACTAAAGTTGACAAAAACTCTGCAAATTCAGATAAGAATTCAGAGTACGGCCCAGGTGCTCGGTACACTATAACAAATAGAATTGGTTGCAGTGATTTCCAGCTTGGGTGTGAAAGACTCAGAACAAGGCTTTCAAATGAGTTATAATTTAGTTTAGGTTTAGAGCTGATTACTAGGCTAGAGTCAAAGATAGCTGCAACTCCACCTCCTCGGCCTGTGCTTTGAGGAATGTGAGTATTCATATGACTGGGAGGGGTGGATTCATTTAGGCTCACATATTCTCCATCACCCAGCCAGGTTTCAGTAAGACAGAATAAATCAATTTCATAATCTGATATTAATTCATTTACTAGTACACCTTTAGAAGAGAGAGATCTGATGTCCACATTTTACTCTCCTATTCGTTTGTACTATTGCTCCTGTGGTTTTAATTTTTATGAGGTTTTTATGCACAGCTTCCTCTTCTGTTTACCTTTGATTTAAATAATTTCAATGGTCGGGGGGACAGACACCGTCACTATAGGGTTTTCACTAAGTAACTCCTGGAACGGAGGAGCAGAGAAGTGTGTTAAACTGCGACTCTGCGTAGGGTTTTGGGTGGGTAACTGCTGAATTAGAAAGGCAGAGAAGTGTGTTAGACTGTGACTCTGCCTCCTGGTCTCAACTCTGGGTTGTCATGGATTTGGTCCGCTAATAAAGTTGGCCAGATTTCTAGAAATGAGAGCTGCTCCTTCCCAAGTGGGATGGATGCCGTCTCTCCTAATCAGACCAGGTCTTCCCCAGAAAGTCTGCCAATGATCTACAAAGCCCACATCGTTGGCTGGACACCACCTCGATAACCAGCGGCGGAATGACGACATGCGGCTATACATGTCATCACTGGTCAGATTGGGCAGGGGTCCAGAGAAAACTACGGTGTCCGACATTGTTTTTGTGTATGTACACACCGACTCAACATTAATCTTAGTGACCTCCGATTGGCGTAACCGGGAGTCATTACCGCCGACGTGAATAACATTCTTACTGTATTTACGTTTATCCTTAGCCAGCAGTTTCAAATAGGGAAGTGAATGATGGTGTCCTGAGGGCTTTGAATGCTTACGACTATTCCTCCTTCGGACAGTCACCCAGCCACCCTTTCCTGGCTGCTCAGGAAAAGCCGGGGAACGGCTACCAGAGGCTAACTCAGGCCGGTCCGCACCGACTACCGGGACTGGCTAGCTACAGTAGGCTGAGCTACCAAGGTGCGGAGCCGGACTTCTAACTCACTGAGCCTCAGCCTCCATGTCTAAAAAATAAATTACACTTGTTACACGTACCATTACCGCTAAAGGAGGCAGAGGAGTAACTGAACATCTGACACACCGAGCAGGAGAAAGCAGGAGAGAGAGGGAGGAGAAGCCATCGTTAGCTGCTAAGCTAAAGACGCTAACGGCTAAGCTAAAGTACGTTAGCGTTGGCTACCAACTTTTGAAAACAACTATGAGATCGAACAGCAGTCACTAAAGATGGAAAGAACTGTGAGTGCTTAGGCAAACTTACTGTAAGAATAAGTGTTTAGCGGACAATTGGCCGCTGTAATGATAATCTAACAATTTTATCTGGTATTTAGCGAGAGCAGCAAACAGGCTACCAACACACAAGCACCGGAAACGGAAATGAGTCAACACGCTTACTGCAGTACGTTAGTACGTCCAGTCCGTGATTAAAGCTGACATTCAACAATAAGCATTGTATGACATCTATAAGGGTGGACCAGTATCTGTCTCAGCTTATTCTTGGGTTTAAAAAAACACAGAAATGTGTGAAAATCCTTCTGAGTTTTCTGATACTCATCATACTTAGGTATGTTACTTACGTATGTTATCAGCTTGGCGGTACAGGGTTCCCATAATTCCTAGCTTATGCTCCAGTGGGTGATGAGAGTCAATCAGTATTGGTCTGTTTGTTTGGGTTCCCTGCATACTTAGCAAATCTGGCCTAATATTAGTAGGAGTTGTTTCCTTACGTTGCCTCTCCACAATACAAATTATATTTTTACAGGTGATTTTTTTTCTGGAGCTGTTTCATAGCTACAGTTATAAATGTTATAAATATTAATCACATTTCTTCTTTCTTCATTCAGGAACTGCTGCTCCAGTGTGTCGACGTAAACTCAAGTCTAAGCTGAAGAAGAAGTTCCAGTGTGTGTTTGAGGGGATTGCTACAGCAGGAAACAAAACCCTTCTGAACCAGATCTACACAGAGCTCTACATCACAGAGGGAGGGACTGCAGAGGTCAATGATGAACATGAGGTCAGACAGATTGAAACAGTATCCAGGAAACCAGACAGACCAGAAACAACCATCAGACAAGAAGACATCTTTAAAGCCTCACCTGGAAGAGATGAACCAATCAGAACAGTGATGACAAAGGGAGTGGCTGGCATTGGGAAAACAGTCTTAACACAGAAGTTCACTCTGGACTGGGCTGAAGACAAAGCCAACCAGGACATACAGTTCACATTTCCATTCACTTTCAGAGAGCTGAATGTGCTGAAAGAGAAAAGTACAGCTTGGTGGAACTTGTTCATCACTTCTTTCCTGAAACCAAAGAAGCAGGAATCTGCAGCTTTGAAGAGTTCCAGGTTGTGTTCATCTTTGACGGTCTGGATGAGTGTCGACTTCCTCTGGACTTCCACAACAATGAGGTCCTGACTGATGTTACAGAGTCCACCTCAGTGGATGTGCTGCTGACAAACCTCATCAGGGGAACCTGCTTCCCTCTGCTCGCCTCTGGATAACCACACCGACCTGCAGCAGCCAATCAGATCCCTCCTGAGTGTGTTGACATGTGGACAGAGGTCAGAGGGTTCACTGACCCACAGAAGGAGGAGTACTTCAGGAAGAGGTTCAGAGATGAGGAGCAGGCCAGCAGAATCATCTCCCACATCAAGACATCACGAAGCCTCCACATCATGTGCCACATCCCAGTCTTCTGCTGGATCACTGCTACAGTTCTGGAGAAGGTGTTGAAGACCAGAGAGGGAGGAGAGCTGCCCACGACCCTGACTGAGATGTACATCCACTTCCTGGTGGTTCAGTCCAAACTGAAGAACATCAAGTATGATGGAGGAGCTGAGACAGATCCACACTGGAATAAAAAGAGCAGGAAGATGATTGAGTCTCTGGGAAAAGTGGCTTTTGAGCAGCTGCAGAAAGGAAACCTGATCTTCTATGAATCAGACCTGACAGAGTGTGGCATCGATATCATAGCAGCCTCAGTGTACTCAGGAGTGTTCACACAGATCTTTAAAGAGGAGAGAGGGCTGTACCAGGACACGGTGTTCTGCTTCGTCCATCTGAGCGTTCAGGAGTTTCTGGCTGCTCTTCATGTCCATCTGACCTTCATCAACTCTGGTGTCAATCTGCTGGCAGAAGAACAATCAACCTCCCGGCTGTCTAAAGTCTTCAGAGACAAACCTAAACTAACACATCTCTACCAGAGTGCTGTGGACAAGGCCTTACAGAGTCCAAATGGACACCTGGACTTGTTCCTCCACTTCCTCCTGGGTCTTTCACTGCAGACCAATCAGACTCCCTACGAGGTCTGCTGACACAGACAGGAAGTAGCTCACAGACCAATCAGGAAACAGTTGAGTACATGAAGAAGAAGATCAGTGAGAATCTGTCTCCTGAGAGAAGCATCAATCTGTTCCACTGTCTGAATGAACTGAATGATCGTTCTCTAGTGGATCAGATCCAACAGTCCCTGAGTTCAGGAAGTCTCTCCACAGATAAACTCTCTCCTGCTCAGTGGTCAGCTCTGGGCTTCATCTTACTGTCATCAGAAAAAGATCTGGACGTGTTTGACCTGAAGAAATACTCTGCTTCAGAGGAGGCTCTTCTGAGGCTGCTGCCAGTGGTCAAAGCCTCCAACAAATCTCTGTAGGTGGATATATGTATGTGCAATTTAAAAAATGCTTAATTTTATATTTGACAAATCATTTAGTTTGTGTCCATTGCTAATCCTTTTTCAGGTTGAGTGGCTGTAACCTCTCAGAGAGAAGCTGTGAAGCTCTGTCCTCAGTTCTCAGCTCCCAGTCCTCTAGTCTGAGAGAGCTGGACCTGAGTAACAACAACCTGCAGGATTCAGGAGTGAAGCTGCTGTCTGCTGGACTCAAGAGTCCACGCGGGAAACTGGAAACTCTCAGGTCAGAATATCTTTTTTGTCAGTTGATCATTTTGGTGGAGACAAATGCTATGATTAGGAGCGTGATGATGCAATACAGAAGAACAACACAAGAAGATTTGTAGCATTATTTTTGAAGTAAATATTTGAATATTTGATCCTGATATAGGAGTATATTAGCAGGGGGTTTGGGTTTCCTTCCCGAGAAGATTTTATACATTAAACTTGTAATTTCCTGCATTCTGGAGACATTTTCTGCCCAAATTTATAGTTAAAGTGTCTCGTTTTCAGATTCATATTCATTCTTTATTGTCCTCAGTGGAGGAAATTTGTTTTCAGTGTGTACAAAGAGCACCTACAAAATAGATTCTAAACACAAACTACGCATAGTACACACATATATGGACAATATACACATATCTACACATAAAACAAAAGTGACATCATTAACTTTACTGTGAGTTTAACGGTCTTACAGCGCAGGGTACAAAACTTTTTCAGAAGCGTGCCTTTTTGTAGAGCAGCTGTCTGTATCTACGGCCAGATCGGAGAAGCTTGAAGCCTGAGTTGAGAGGGTGGCTGTGATTTTGTACTATGGTAGTTGCTCTACAAGCAGTGGTGGTATTAATGAGGGCTGGCAGGTTGGGAGTGGGAAAACCTGTTATTTTGGAGGAGGTGTTAGTGATTTTAACACAACAGTTATCTCACAGCGCTTTTCATAAAGAGCAGGTCTAGACCGAACTCTGAAGTTATTTACAGAAGCCCAACAATTCCCACCAAGAGCAGCACTAGGCGACACAGGCAAGGAAAAACTTCCTTTAAGAGGCAGAAACCTCGAGCAGAACCATGGCTCAGGGTGGGCGGCCATCTGCCTCGACCGGTTGGGTGTGAGGGGGAGAGAGAGAGAGAGAGAGAGAGAGAGCAGAGGGAGGCAGCCTACACAGTATACACACAGAGGTACAGACAGTAAAGGTAATGTTGCTATAGACTGAATGAAAAATGGTACAGATATTTATAGTAATGTTAATGATAATAATAACAGTAATAAGAGGAGAGAGCGCTGTACCAGGACAAGGTGTTCTGCAGGAAGCGACAGGAGGAGGAAGCACACGACCACGGGAAAGGGAAGAAGTCGAGTTAGTAACATGCATTAATGGGATGAGGTTGCACTCAGAGAGAGAGAGAGAAGAGGAGAGAGGAGCTCAGTCACATTGATTGGGATGTATAAAGGAAAGGTGCACACGACCTGGCATATTTGTGTGTATGAACTATCAAATTCTGTGAGTATGCCATCTTTCAGTGTGAAAGCAGCGAATTCTTTTATATATGAGGCCCCTGGATACTGTTGGTGAAGGCCAGGACATTTTTGAGAGGAAAAAGCAACTGGCACTATCAAAGAGATGCACGGACATCAGAAAAGCACAGAGGCGTAATTTGTGCCTGCTATTAATTGCCAAGGCTAAAGAGCCGAGCAATATTGGAGCCCAGATAATCTAACCCGCCTGCCTGAAGATTGTAGACAGTGTGCATGCGTCTTTTGTACTGAATTTGCCTGCCACATTAAATTACTCCAGTGGGAAATTAAGTCCCGTTTTGCAGGTGTTGATGAGTACTTATCAAAAGAATCGTGGGTGATGTATAGGATTACACAATCTTCTCTATTTTCATATCGTTCAATCGTGGCTACTTGAGATTACTGATAGGTTGTCAGATTGCCATGGGGCACTTTCAGGTTGCAGCATGCCAGTATAATGCCAGCATGGAAGATGTGGGCTTATTAGCTTTAAGAGAAACCACCAGACACATCTGTAAATAAACAGTGTTTCCCACAGAATTACCGCACACGCGAACAGTGGATATTGACTACGCACAGCATGCTAACCTCCACAACCCAGCTGTATTCTAACGTCAACATAGCTATCCTAATTAGTAATGCTTCTTACATGCTTGCTCATAACTTATTTGAAGGTGAAGGATTGATTCAGCAATTGCAGAAAAGCCAGCCTTCCTCCAGCGCATGATCATGTTTCGATTTAGATTGTGCACGACAAAAAGGGTTATACAGATGTCAATGTGCTTGTGAGAAAGAGGGAGTGAGCCAGCTGATGTGCTGAGTATGCGCTGCACACAGCTCTTCAATGAATTATGATTTTACTCGTATAGTATGTGGCAGTCTGCATTGATATTGTGGCGTGTCGCCACAATTAAATCAATGTAATGTTAGGGAAACACTGCAGTGGGGTGCAGATTCAAGAGACTATATGTCATCTTAGTTCTGATAGTGAGTTAGTTAAAATCACCTTAATATCTGTGCATGAAAAAACATTCGTTGATCATCCCTTCATCAATCGGTACAAGCCTAGTGATGTTCCCCTACTTTTCCTGTCTGGTGGACTGGGACACTGACGCAACTGGCATTTACATTGGCATATCATATTACATTCCATTATCCAGCCAAGGTGTAACTAATTGTAACAACTCATACTGCACAATTTATTTTGTATTTTTGTTTCACACTATAAGAGTTCTTAGTGCGATAAATATTGTATTCATTTCACGTCGGCTGGATTTATTGGCATTTTGTTATTTACACTGGGGACATGTCTCCATGTTTTTTTAAAGAATTTGTTAGATATGTTATGAAAAATGGCTTGCAACAAGAAATTAAAAAAAAAAGAGATGTAAATGCTTTGAGAAAGGTTTTTTGCACAATAATAAAACATGAAATGTAAATGAAGAAGGAACAAATATGCATTGTCCAAAAGACTTTACTTAAGTTAAAAAACAAGCTGCTGATTACTGCACTATTTTCCTATTTGAATTGTCAAATTTTCTGTTTCACTTTATAAATAAAGACAATTGTACCATAAATTGGTGCAGAAAATGTCTCCAGAAAGCACAATATAAAGTGTTTAATGTTCAAAACTTTCTAGGGAAGGAGGTGTCGTCCTCCCATTGAATATTTCATCAAGATAGTGTTAAAATGTCATATAAAATATAAATAAAATGTTTTATTAAATTCAGGTAACTTCATTAATAATAATTTTCTTGGGCTTAAAATACATCCAGATTTTCCATCATACGGCAGTGAAGTTGGCATTAAATTTCTTCCTAGTTGGTTAAAAAGTCTTAAATTTACCTTGGAGAATCCTGGGGTATGCTGTAATTAAAAACTCGCAAGTAAATACTTTTACCTATGTTTATAATTTATTTATTTGTCAGGGACAATGCTCAATATCATCCTAAAATCAAATCAAAACAGACTCAAATAAATCAATCCTCCCTAAACAAAACAAAATACATTTTCATATCAAAATCCCAATGCAAAAACACAAAATCCATCAGTGCAAGAAATTAACCAGGTACACAATACCAATACTAGCTACATTCCGTGTCTTACAGCTAAATAACAACATACCTAATTGTGGTGATGTTATGGCCACACCGCAGGAGGCTCCTGGTGCTCATCCCGTAGGTTACCATGATGTGGAATAAACTTAAATTTTGCACTAAGATGCAATTTAACAGACAACAAGAATTTGGCTGTTTGTTTCTTCAGGTATGAAGAAAGATATAGTTATAGTTTTGCATTGTGAAGTAGGCCTCGTCTTTATTATACGTTGTGTGGTTCCACTAGTGTATTGCTGAGGACTCAATGGAGTGCAAAGTGTGAGTGGGAGTGGATTCCAATGTTGATCAGGGGCCAAGCAATTGGCCCTTTCTGAAAGGGCATACGTCCTGAATGGACACTACACTAGTGTTTTAAACAGGACTAAAGCATTCATGTTTCTTCCAGGTGAAGTGGTGATTAAAATAAATTTTTAGCCAAAAGAAAGACATGACAGTAATGTTACATAACTTGCTAAAACACTATATACTGTTGTGTATTGTAGAGCCCGGCCGATATGGGTTTTTGCCGATATTAAAGTAAAAAAGAGCCGATTGATGAGCCGATATTTAGATTTAGAGAATGATTTGGATAGTAGACCTCTTTACTGTATAAACTACACAGGCAGATATTGAAAGCTGGTAGTGGGCTATAAAACCTTTTCCTAAATGGATTATGTCAATAAAATAGATCACTGTCTCAAAAAGTGAACATGTAAACGATTGCACATCAATAAAATAAATCCGTTGATAACTATAAATAACTGTTGATACCCCGACAGACATCTTACTGAACATGATTTATCTTCATCACCAATTATCATAGTAGAACAGCTTTCTCAAGCAGTTTGTGATGCATTTTGGAAACAGGAGATGAGCCCCTGGTCTAATGCGCCACCTGGCTTGAAACCCGTTCGCACACATATTCTGAATGCCTTCGGCAGAATTCAAATGAGCCATTTTAATCTAGATTAATCTAGATTAATTTCAAGATTACAGTGAGATTAATCTAGATTTAAAAAATGAATCTATGCCCACCACTACTAATGAGCAACGCTTTATAAAATGTAGAATAATATTATTAACATATCGATCCTTCCTCCACTCCTGCATTTTAGAGCCAATCATGGTCCATGTTGGCACGCATTCATATTTCTAGCTCCACCCGATTAAAATGGAGGCTATGCCTTTATTTACCTGTTGCCATGGCGAATCATCCTATTGGAGCATGATTGATGGCTTTTTTTCATCCCCATGCTCCCACTTCCAGCAGCTTCAACATACTCTGAGCTGACTGAACTAATTTTAAACACCTGTTCTGAAACTGGAAACTCTGTTTGACAGCTCAGAGTTCGTCAACCGAGAGTTTAGGTTTACACTCAGAGTTTGTTGAACCTGCTTTCTGAAACAGGGCCCTGGCTTGTAAAAGGAAAAACAACAGTTCAGTCAGTGTTTCTCCCACATACACTTCAGTGGGCCGCCCATGTATATTAGCGGCCGTCAAGGTATATTTGCCGACACCTTGTAGCATTTTTCAGAGAAACGCAGAGTTATTGCATTACAAGCCGTGACACTGTGGATATTTTACAAGAGCAGATCAGTTAAAGCGACAGTGAACACACCAGTGGGATGTTCATTAGCTACCACGTTGGTTTTGTTTTGAAAGGCTACGTCAACAAGACTGCTCAACATGCGGGCACGGCTGCTGCTGTGAACGGAATCGTGAATCATCCAGAAGACAAGTTCTTTTTTTCCCACTTACTTTATACAATGTAGCCTACTACTGACGGAGAATCAATGGGGCATACAGGGAGAGAGAGACTGAAAGATATGGGCCACGCTGACATGTTTGCAGCAGAGGTAGTTAGGTCTGTGAGTGTGAAGAGAAATGAAGGAGGCAGATTCAAGTGAGTGACACTTAAATAAGGTGGAGAATGAAGTATAATTAAAACAGTGAAACAAGAAACAAGGTACTACAAATAGTAAAAACGTCCGTTATTACCCCCTCCTTCCCAACAGAAAATACCGATATTTTATAAACCGGGAATTCACCCTAAAAGTGATATGACATTTTGGTCATATCACCCAGCCGTAATTTGACTACATTTTGACAATTAATTCCAGGCTGTCAGGCTGTCTGATCACAGAGGAAGGCTGTTCTTCACTGGCCTTAGCTCTGAGCTCCAACCCCTCCCATCTGAGAGAGCTGGACCTGAGTAACAACAACCTGCAGGATTCAGGAGTGAAGCTGCTGTCTGCTGGACTTGAGAATCCACACTGGAAACTGGAAACTCTCAGGTCAGTACTGTGTTTCCTCTAGGATTTTTTTCAGCAGCGGGGGGCAGGACAAACAGCCCCCCCCCCCACCCTCTAAGAAATGGTCACACTTCACAAACAAGCGGAGGTGAAGCAAAATTTTTGTCTGAATATATAAAACCCCAACACAACATTTAACATTGCTCTTGTGTCCATGAGCACCTTTAGAATATCTTAAAAGTGCAGTTTTTTCCCAGTTTAATGTGAGTTTTAGATGAATGTTTTGGTGTTGGTCAGAGGCTTTGGGTGTCCTCCCCCAAGAAAATTGTATGTTTTCCTATTAAAAACATGTAATTTCACATCATATTGGGCCGTTATTTTCACCATATCTCTGAACAAATAGCTGGAAAAGCTGGAGCAGATAATAAATAACCAGCAGCCAAAGATCTGCTGGAGGAACTCCAACCTTTAGATCTGGAGAAAGTCATTTGGTTGGTTCTGTTGCTCCACAGTGATTTTACAGTGATGGCTCAGCATGTTTTGGGCGTCGCCCCCTAAAACCCTGTTAATGTGACCTCAGAATCATTCTGGATACGACTTTTCATGTTTTTGTGTCTTTATTTTCCAGCTTCTGACATTTATCTGTAGACATTAATAAACAAACAAAATAAACCTGTTAAAAAACAGGCAGCAGGAGAAACCTTCTCCCTTCTGAGCTGCATTTTATTTGCACATTAAAAACAGAAACGTCTCCTCATTAGTTTGCATCACTAATTAGCTTCACTAAGCTCAGCTCCTCCGTCACCTCCGTCCTTTCTTTTCCTAAACTCAGTCTGTACAGGACAGAGCTGCAGGCTACGTCAGCTTAGTCTCAGTTTGGACCTGATGTTCTCAACATTGGACAAGTAGGCAGGAATAAAATCCAGCTTCCAGTTCCTTTCTATAAACTGAGCTAATGTTCAGTTCCATAGCAGCTCTGTAGCTGCTGGAGAAGCTTCCTGCTCAGCTGCAGTCTGAAGGGGAGATGTTAGCTAACTTAGCTCTAACTGGCTTCACTTTTCCTGCAGCTGGGAAACAACAGACTTTTCTTGGTCTTGAGAAGCCGACACCGAACATTTACTGGCAGAATATTTTCCTCCGCTCGCATTCATCGTCACTTTCTGCCGCTCGGACAATCAAACGCTCGTTACAGTACCTCCTGATTTAGAGTTAGGCTGCTCTTATAACACCGTCTGTCACGTATGTTCTGCGTAGAACGAGGAGAGGAAGCGAGCCGAGCGTGGAGTGCTGCCGTGCTCACACAGTGTGCGAGTGAAAACATTTGTAGTGCATAGTTAAATGATCGTGGGAAATTTTAGGAGCGGCGGTCCACGCTCCTGAATGCATATAGTGGAAACACTTGCAGTATTAAGCAGTAAGCTGTTTGTTTTAAATCCTCCTTGTCTGGTTTTAGATTCATGTTAGTGAAAATGGTCTGTAGGACTTTCCTGCTGACATGATTTTCTAAAACACAGAGTTCATGATGTTTTCCTGATTCCAGGCTGTCAGGCTGTCTGATCACAGAGGAAGGCTGTGCTTCACTGGCCTCAGCTCTGAGCTCCAACCCCTCCCATGTGAGAGAGCTGGACCTGAGTAAGAACGACCTGCAGGATTCAGGAGTGAAGCTTCTGTCTGCTGGACTCCAGAGTCCACACTGTACACTGGAAACTCTCAGGTCAGTATTAAGCTGTTTGTTTTAAATCCTCCTCATCTGGTTTTAGGGTCATGTTAGTGAAAATGGTCTATAGGATTTTCCTGCTGACATGACTTTGTAAAACACAGAGTTTATGATGTTTCCCTGATTCCAGGCTGTCAGGCTGTCTGATCACAGAGGAAGGCTGTGCTTCACTGGCCTCAGCTCTGAGCTCCAACCCCTCCCATCTGAGAGAGCTGGATCTGAGCTACAATCATCCAGGAGACTCGGGGGTGAAGTTGCTTGTTGCTGGACTGGATGATCCACGCTGGAGACTGGATTCTCTCAGGTATGAACAGACAGCAACAGTTCACACATTGTTTCTCTATAACACTTACTAACAGATAAACACTGCTTCATGTTGAACATCAATTAGGACTCATGTTGGATGTAAATAAGGGAATGTTCTATTTCAAAGAGAATCTACTGGTCTGTGTTTCTTCTTTAGGGTGGACCATGGTGGAGGGATGTGGTTAAAACCTGATCCAAGAAGGCGTAAGTGTGGATTCAGTATTTTTCACAAGAACAGCACAGCACAAAAAATGAGTGCATAGTTGTTGAATTCAAGCCCAACACACAACAGATGGCTCAGCAAATGTGCCACTTATGGGTTTTACAGTACAGTCTTTAAGTAAACTTTAAATACGAAACTACAACAATCTTAAAACATTAAGAAATTTGTGCTGCAAGCAGCGTTGGACGGGCTCTCACACTTGAAGTGCGTTGGGGTGTGCCAGGGCCACGCTGCAGCTCTGCCAACACAGCTATGAATTTTCACACACACTGCATATGATATTAAGATCTGCGTTAATAAGTGATATTGGGAGATAACTGGATGAGAGTGTGGGATCTTTGTCGGGGTTAGGAGCATGCTTATAGTGGCAGAGTTCATTGTTGGGGGCAACTTTCCCTAAATTGCATTACCATCCTATAGAACAGTGGTTCTCAACCTTTTTTGGGCCAGCGCCCCCCTATCAACTATCCAGATCCCTTACCGCCCCCCATCAATAAAGATGTTGGCTATTTGCCCTGAATATATTTAGATTTTTTTTATTGTTACTATCAGGGCTCCAGACTAACTTTTTTCACCTCCGTCCTTGAACCGTCCTGAAAGACAATTTGAACCGTCCTAAAGTGAATGTCAACTGTCCCAAAATAAAATGTAAAATAAGAGAAGCTGGAGGTGGTAAAACAAAGATAGACAATTTATAAGCTATGACACTGACACACTATATTATTGGCAGATATTCTTTGCCTGTTTATTGCCACAGCTTTTTGTATTTTTCTCTTAATTTCCTATATGTAGAAAAAGAAAAAAAATATTTGTTCTGCATGAATACAAAACAGCATTTAACTCCTGTTATTTTTCAGTTTTTTTTTTTTACAGATAACTACTTTGAATGGAGCTAAATAAATATAATAATATATTATTGGCAGATATTCTTTCCCCGTTTATTGCCAAATCTCTGTATGAAAGCGGCTGTGGTTCAGGCTCTAGGAGGCTCTCGTTATTTTGTTTGTGATTGGATTTTGGGATTGGCCATGATGTTCTGTGCTGAAGCTTTGATTTTTATATATAGCCTAGGTGTAAGGTAAAGACACGCTGATGCGAGGTGCTCAATCTGTTTAACGTTACCGTTGTTTAATGACATCGCAACATATTTGCGATGTCATTAACCCCCCCCCCCGTGTATTTTGACATTTCTATGTTATTTCATATTTTTCTGAGTCACTTCCTTACAATGATGATTACCCACATAGTTCGCCAAATATTTTTTGACAAATAGCTTAATTTTGTGCTCCAAGTTGCAAAAGTTGCTTAGTTGTTAAAACGGGGTGGTGACGTATGACTATAGTAAATTCCAGAAGTCATACGTCATTCTCCACTCTTGCGCAGGCGCACTGTCACGCCTCGTGAAGTCAGAGCATCAAACCGATAAACATCGTTGTGAGCTAGCTAACCATTTTATCATGTCATTTACAAAAACTGGTCGCACTTTCACCTGCCACCGTTTTATATACAGTCTGCAACATGCATTTTACTGACGGCCGTTTTACCAATGCATCGGCGGAGCCACCCAGCGGTAAAGTAAGCGCACTATAAAATGTGGAGGGAGTTATCGTGTGCAGCTCGTAACAGGACCATCGACTGTGTGATTGATAACAGCTGATACGCGCACATTAGTTCCTATCATGGGTCAGTAACAGCTGCTCCTGCCAGACAGTAAAGTGGACTAAACTTTACAGTGCAGTGATGTTAACACAGCATATCGTTAGTGAACACTCCAGCCGCCACACCGCCTGTGATAGTAACTATAGTAACAGCATGAAAAGACACGCCCGCTGTAGTCAGCTATGGTCGGTTAATTTTGGTATTTTCTAAGTAGCCTAATAGGATAGTAATAAATTAACACACATACAAAAATGGCTTTCGTCCTGTAAGCGTCCTGGAGAATATTTCTGTTCGTTCTAAACACATTTTCTATCGTCCCCAGGACGATAGGACGCCGTTAGTCTTGAGCCCTGGTTACTATTGTTATTAAAAACATGGAAAAGGTAACAAAAAAGCCATGTGAAAAGTAATAATATTTAACTAATAAGTGAATGTTCCTCCCAGAAACTGTGTATAAAGCAAAATACTGTTTTCTTGGATGGGACAGTTAATAAATGGGGGGTATGGGGGTCCTCCCCCAGAAGATTTTGAGCATTAAACACTTAATTTCCTGCATTCTGGTTAAGATTTCTCCCCTAATTTCTGTCTTCAGGTGACAATTCAAAATATATAATTATAATTGAAAATAATGTAGTGAGCCTCTCAAGCATTTTTATTACTTTTAAATATTTGTCTCCTGTAGATCAACTTTTTTAATATCATCCCTGCTGAGTCAACACACATGATTCAGTCTTACCTCCTCTTTTGTGGGGAAGTAACCTATTTAAATGTGTTTATGGTCCCTTTTCATCTCAGTGATAAATGAATCCGTTTTAATTCAGTAACTGACCGACTTTAGCTCCTGTCAGTGTTTCCCACAGAATGACAGTGTAACTGTGCTGCAGCTGTACAGCAGGCGAACCTCGAAAACCCAGCTGTATTTTAACATTAAGCTGATATTGTTGCGGGCCGCCACAAATAAATGACCGTACTGTAACTTATCTGCTCATGTTCAAAACTTTCTGCACATACTGAATCTGTGTTCTCTGACATGTAAAGAAAAAAGAGGTTATAGCAGACTAACGTCATTTAAAGCCTATTTAAAGAGAATTCATAACATTTCACTACATGCACTGCATTATGTTACTGATTCGCTTCCCCTCGCCGCCTGACAGACAAAACTGAATGAGAACGAAACTAACAGACACCACCTGTGATCACACAGGAAGCTCTCGAATAATTCCACACAGCTTAACTTCAGCACCTCTGATAAAGTGTCGTTAACAGAGCGAGACAGGGCTTCAGTTTTTAACGTTACATTTTTATAGCCGAATTAAACTACCTATGTGTCCACTTTGGCACAAACTGTCTGCAACTCACAGCGCGAGGAGGGTCGACGTCACTCGCTGGTGTCGCAGCAAAGTTGCTTTCAGGGTGAGTCCGACAGCGGAACATCCCTCTTGTAAATGTGTAACCACTGCGATAGCAAGACGTTCACGGTGTTTTCCTCAGAGAAATAAACTTTCTCACCTAGAAAGGGAGCGTCAGTTTTCTAGAGTTTACACAGTAAACACCATGTGGGTAAAATTTTAGAGATGATACTCTGACTTCCCGTTCCCATGAAGGCAGCACGAAGCTGCACCAGGAGTAGCTGAAGGAGAAAAAATGCACAGTCTGTCGCAGTGGACTAAACTGGCAGGTTTTAATGCTGCAGACCACAATTTTTTGCAAGTAGTTCAAGGTTTAAACTCGTATTGTTGTGAATCTTAAGTGTAAACTCACCTTAGAATTTCCATCCAACAAACGCCCCCAAAAGCAGCTCAGCGCCCGCCCCCCTTTCTACAATATTGCTTCCAGCGCCCCCCCTCGTCCACGGAACGCCCCCTGGGGGGTGGTACCGCCCCCGTTGAGAAACACTGCTATAGAATGTGGGTGCCTGTATTTCCCAGAATTCTTTATAGGATTCAGCAGGAAAACTGTCCGGCCCAGGGGCTTTATTATTCAGCATACATAAGAGGGCTTCATGTAGTTTTTTTAGTTTTAATTTGTTGGCTAAGAATCTGCTGAATTTATTGCCATGTTCAAAGTTCTCCAAGTGTAGTCTTTGCAACTGGAATTGTGTCTTTTTTATCGATAATTTCAATTATTTCAAGTTTAAATTTTCTCAGATCATTCAGCATGTGTTCCTGAACAAACAAACAAAAAGCATCACAACACACACAATTATCCACCAAACCATTCATCTAAGCTCATCAATGTTTGAGTTATTATTCAAGTGTTTTTTTAGTAGGCTTTTAAAGCCGGCCTTACTAGGTGCTTCAGCAATATAAATTGGTAAGTTATTCCACATTTTGATGGCTCTATACATTACAGATCTACACACTGCATCAGTCCTGGGTTTTTTCAAAGCTAGACAACCCTTTGTAGAATGTCGAGTACTATGACTATGCTGGTTTCTTATAACAGATATTCCTAAAGAAATTCATAAGGTTGCATGCCAACCTCTCTTCCACTCTAAGCCAAGAGAGACTGGTATGCACACCGTCCCTACTCACACCCCATGTACAGGCCAGTGCGAGTCTTGCAGCTTTATTTTGAGCTATTTGTAGCTTAAACAGATATTTTTTAGCTGCACCTGACCAGACAGGTCAACAGTAATCAAGGTGGGATAAAACTAATGCCTGTGTCACCAGCACTCTAGTGGCAGGGGTAAGAAAAGGGGAACATCTTCTAATCTGTGATATTACATTACCCATTTTCTTAACAATATTGTCAATATATTTCTCCCAAGTTAACTGTCCATCCAGTGTAACACCAAGCAAATTTACCTCTTCAACCTGTTCAATGTTTGAGTCTGTGAGTGATAGACAGAGCTGATTATCACCCTTACTGACATATCTAGACCTGAACAAGATACTTTTGGTTTTAGTTACATTTTAAACAAGTCTGTTTTCACAAATCCAGTTCACTACAAGTTGTAATTCCGATTGAAATGTATTTCTTAATTCGCTTGTACTAGTTGACGCAAAATGAACAGTTGTATCATCCGCAAATAAAGTCGCAGAACACTTATTCAAAACATATGGCAAATCATTAATAAATATAGAGAAGAGTAACGGCCCAAGTCAACTCCCCTGTGGCACCACACACTCCACACTGTAGAGTTTTAGTCATTAACAGAATTTAAGTCATTAAATACAAAATAATGTAGCATCTGATCAAACAACTTTTTCCATTAACTTACTCAAAACTGGAAGAGTACTGATGGGTCTGCTATCAGCAGCTGAGAAACTTTCCCGTTTATTTTTCTGAAGAGGTAAAACCATAGCAGATTTCCAAACCTGGGGGAATAACCCCTGCTTTTGTCAAGAACGCTCCATTCACTTCAATAAAGGAAGGATTGTTGATCCTGCCCCTACCCATTATTTCATTTAAGGTTTTCCAAAGTTTGTTACCATCATTTTTCCTCTCCTGAATTATATTTTGATAATATATTTTTTTCTTTTTCCTATTTAACTTTGTAACTTTATTTCTCATTTCACATTACTTTTGCCACTTTTCAGTTCCCTTGGAACCAAGTGCAGCTCTTTTCATCTCATCTCTTTTACGCATCCCCTCCCTTAATTCTTCATCAATCCATGATGCTTTGTTTGATCTTACTGTGAATTTTCTTAATGGGGCATGCTGATCAGCCACAAAAAGAAATAATTCTGTGAATAACTTGAGGGCTTTTTCAACCTTGTTTAAAGCTAGTACTTGATTCCAGTCAACATTCTTAATATCTCTAACAAAATCCCTCTCACAAAACGTTCTATTCGACCTCTTATAAAGTACTTTAGGTCCAGCTTTGGGAGTTTGAGTTTTTCTAGCAATAGCCACTAAATTATGATCACTGAACCCTACAGGAACAGATACTGCTTTAGAGCATATTTCACCATTATTTGTAAATATGTGATCAATACAGGTTGCAGATGTTTGCCCATCATAACTAATTCACAAGATCTTGCTTTTTTTTGGTATGATAAGGAGATTATTTGACCTTTCATGACTGCTTTTGCTGCCTCCCAAAGAAGACATGGCGAAATTCCTGGCAGGTCACTAGTTTCCATGTATATTGCAGACTCCTTTTTGAAATAACTTTTAAAATCTAGGTTTTTAAGCAATGATGTATGAGGTCATCAATTGCTAGTTGGTGGCATGACTGTTTTTTTAATATGAGTGATAGAAACCAGTGCATGATCACTGATTCAAGATTCAAGATGTTTATTTGTCATATGCACAGATTTTACACCATGCAATGAAATTCTTAAGTTGCAAAGTTTCCCACAATATAAAAATATACACAATATACACACAATATATTTAAAAGATTCAAGTATAAAATTGCATGCAGCAGCAAAACATTAAAAACATTATAAAAAGCATACGCATTGAACAAATGCAACATTCACAGTGTAGTGCAAACTCAGAAGACTGAGTCATTCAACAGCCTGATGGCCTGTGGATAAAAACTGTTTTTAAGTCTGGATGTTCTGGCTTTCAGGCTCCTATAACGTCTGCCAGAAGGTAACAATGTGAACAGTATGTGCTGAGGGTGTGTAGTGTCTCTGATAATGTTATGTGCCCTCTTAGTTACCCGGGTTTTATAAATGTCCTGAAGTGATGGAAAAGCTGTTCCACAGATATATTGTGCAGTTTTAATCACACGCTTGAGAGCTTTCCTTTCCTGTACTGTGCAGTTTCCAAACCACACTGTGATGGAATTAGTCAGGATGCTTTCCACTGTACATCTATAGAAATTGCTAAGGAGTTTGGTGGACAGACCAAATTTCCTCAGCTTTCTTAAGAAGTACAGCCGTTGTTGAGACTTACTGACAATATGCTGAGTGTTGTGAGACCAGGAGAGGTCCTCACTGATGTAAGTGCCGAGGAATTTAAAGGTTTTCACCCTCTCTACCTGTGCTTCACCGATGTAAAGTTTGCCATGCTGATCATCTCTCCTCCTCCTCGGGTCGATAATCATCTCCTTAGTTTTCTCTGCATTTAAGGAGAGATTATTTGTGTGGAACCAGGACACCAGCTGAGCCACCTCCTCCCTATAGTCTGTCTCAACCCCACCAGTGATCAGGCCGATGATTGTTGTGTCATCCGCAAACTTGATAATGGTGGTATTATGCTGAGTGGGGGCACAGTCATAAGTGAAGAGGGTGTACAGCAGAGGGCTCAGTACACAGCCCTGGGTGTCCCTGTGCTCACCATCCTTGTACCTGATGTCTGGGTACCAACTCTGACTGTCTGGGGTCTGTCTGTAAGAAAGTCCAGGACCCAGCTGCAGAGAGAAGGTGCCAGTCCAAGGATGAGGAGCTTCTCAGCCAGCTTGGTTGGGAGGACCGTGTTGAATGCTGAACTGTAATCAATAAAGAGCATTCGAACATACGTATCCTTGTTCTCCAGATGTGTGAGGGCTGTGTAAATGGTGGTGTTTACTGCATCATCAACGGATTGATTCCGACGATAAGCAAACTGTAAGGGGTCCAGTGTGTCTGGAATGGTCTTTAATGTGGGTCATGACTATCCTCTCAAAACACTTCATCACAATTGAAGTGAGTGCGATGGGACGGTAGTCATTTAAACATGTTACAGTGTTTTTCTTGGGGAGGGGAACAATGGTAGTGGTCTTGAAACAGGTGGGTACAAAAGATGATGAGAGGGATAGATTAAAAATGTCCGTTAGTACCTCAGCCAGCTCTGCTGAGCAGACCTTCAGTGCACGGCCTGGGATGTTATCAGGGCCTGCTGCCTTCCGGGGGATTCGTTCTCTTCAGTGTCCTGCGCACCTGAGCTGATGTCACCGTGAATGGAGAGCTCAGTGCTGCCTCTGTTGGAGTAGTCCCTCTGCTAGTGTTGAGGGTGTTAAAGCGAGCGTAGAACTTATTCAGCTCATCTGGTAATGTGCTTTGGTTAGTTGTGACCTCCCTGCTCCTCTGCCGATAATCTGTGATGTGTTGCAGGCCCTGCCACATGCGCCGGGGGGTCCGCGGTGGTATAGTATCCCTCCAGCTTCACTCTGTACTGTCTCTTGGCTTCTCTGATGGATCTGCGTAGATCATATCTGGCCTTTTTATAGCCCTCAGTGTCACCAGAGGCAAATGCAGTGGAACGGGCACGCAGCATAGACCTTACATCACAATTTATCCAGGGTTTTTGGTTTGGGAATGTTTTATAGCGCTTGATGGGGACAATATTGTCTATACATGTGCTAATGTAGCTAATAACTACTGAGGCATATTCTTCTAAATCCATAGTGCAGTCCTCTCTCACAGCAGCAGTCTTAAACACATCCCAGTCAGTGCTGTTAAAGTAGTCCTGTAGCACAAGATCAGTTCCTTCATTCCATACTTTAACAGTTTTACTTACTGCGGGAGCCCGTTTGAGGAGCTGCCTATAAGATGGATATAGAAACACGGAGATGTGGTCAGACTGTCCAAAGTGAGGGCAGGGTGCTGCCTTGTATGCACCCTTAACGTTGCTGTAGACGTGATCCAGAATGTTGTTGTCCCTCGTCGGGAAGCTCACGTACTGATGGTACTTGGGGAGAACAGTCCGGAGGTTGCAGTGATTAAAATCCCCTGCTACAACAAACACAGCATCGGGGGTGCGCAGTCTCGTGCTTGCTGATAGTATCGTGCAGTAGTCCAAGTGCTGCTGTCCGGTTAGCCCGTGGCGGGATGTAAACAGCCAAAAGAAACACAGCACTGAACTCCCTCGGTAAATAAAAGGGTCTACACTTAACCATCAGCACCTCTATGTCCACTGAACAATGTTTCTCCATCACCTGAGTGTCTAAACACCATCTGTCGTTGGTGTAGACACAAACGCCGCCACCTTTATTCTTCCCCGAGGCCGATGTACGGTCTCCGCGGTGTACAGAGTGGGTCTGAAGTTGGATGGCTGAGTCTGGCGTGTTGTCTGTAGTCCAGGTTTCCGTGGAAAATCAGAGCACAGCACTCTCGGATTTCACGTTGTGTTGTTATCCTGGTTCTCAGCTCATCCATTTTATTTTCAAGGGAGCGGACATTAGCTAGCAGCAGACTTCGGTAGCGGTGGTCGGTAGCTCTGGCCTTTAGCCTAGCATGTAGCCCGCCTCTCTTGCCTCGTCTCCGCCGTGTTCGTGCTGGCCGGATGTAATAGTTGTCCAGGTATGGTTGGGTAAAAGGTTCCAAGTTATGCTCATAATGAGCTACTTTGATGCTCAAAAGTGCTTCTCTGCTGTACACGATCCTTCCGTACTTGCACCTTACATTAACTGTAGACAATAACACTAAAATAAATACTAAAAAAAAGCTATATCGGGAGCACTTCGCAAACACGTCTGCCACGCTGGACGCCATGATAGACTTCAAAAGGTGAAGAGTCAAAGAGTCAAATAGTGATAGGGTGAATCTGAGTGTCTGAAATTTCTGTCATAATTGAGCTGCTAACCTCAACTGCTGGACTAGATACCATGTTGAAGTCGTCCCCTCCTATTATAAGAGCTGTCTGAGTGAGCATAGAATGAGGTGAAGAAAGCATGAAAAAAGGAGGGGTTGGTTGTCAACATTCGGGCCATAAATGAGTATTTTGAATTGAAGTGTTAACCATAATAAAACGACCTTCTGTATGATTGAAGTGCATTTTTGGGCCGTGATGGCGGCCAACAGATTTTTTTGTTTTAAAATCAAAAAACGAAAAACCTCTTGTTTTCCAAATACCATTAGTAAATAGGGAGACAAAAACAGAAAACAATCCGTTTTTTAATTTTTTGTTTTGATATTAAAAAACGAAAAACAATTTGTCATTATCCGATTGTCTCTCTGTGTTTATAGATGGAAAGTGCGCAGGAAGTGGTGTGCGGAGGGTGCTGCCTGTTGTTGGCAGGTTTGAACACAGTGTGCACATGCAGACTACATAATGGGCATTATTGTTACTAAACGACAACATAAAATACAGCTTAGTGCTGAATGCAGAGGATGCTCTGGTTCATATTACAATAATTTAGTAAATAATAGTAAGTAACTTAAACAAAATGTCACCATTAAATATTTCCATTTGCTGTTTTGTAAAGCTATAATGCTTTATTTTCAGAGTACAACTGGACGTTGCATATTTATTGTTGCAAAGCGTTGCTAACTTGACCGCGGAACACCAAACTTCTAAAAATTATGCTGAAGGGTTACTCAGGGTGTTCAGAAGTGATGCAAAAGGGCCTTGTCCAAGAATTAAAACAAGGTCAAAGCTGCGCTTTTTGTAGTCAATCTACGGAACGTTAGATATAGCCTAAATCTCCAAACTCCTCACTTCCAGTATAAGCCCACAACCGCTTACAATAGCTTCCGAGTCACAAATAAAAAACAAACATTGCAAAATTGAGGAATAAGATTTATACACTAGTATTTTAATTTTCAATTTCCACAGACAATCGGATAACGAGATAGTTTTCAGAAAACAACCCGTTTTTTCATTCTTTGTTTTGATTTAAAATGGAAAACAGGTTGTTTTCCCTGTTCACTAATGGTAATTGGGAAATGAGCCGTTTTTGTTTTTGTTTATTTTGTTTCAAAATTAAAATCCATTGGTCGCCAAGTACATGGGCCCTTTTTCTATTTATTGTAAGGGTGACACCTCTTTGTTTAGAGTTGTAGCAGCTTTCATACTACTTCTGTTGTTTAGTTGTTAAAGTTTCATAAGCCAAGAATGCCCTTACATCACAGATTCTCTTGATTTAAGTTTAGGGGCCCTATCTTGCACCTGGTGCAGGAGGCACAAAGCTCAGCGCATAGTTAGTGTCCAACAGACACAATTTTCTCGCCCAGCTCAACGTTGTTTAAATAGTTAATGTACTTGCACCCATCTGTGCATGCATGTTGGTCTTAAAATGAGGTGTTTAGGCAAATATTGCTAATATTAATATAAATATTGTTGGTATTGCTATCTTGAGGCAGCAGAAAGTGATTGCACCATTGACCAAAAAAATAACAGGTCTAAAGACTAGGGTGCAGTATATCACAGTTTTTTGTTATTTTAGGGGCGCATTACTCCAATGTTACGTAAGAGAGACACTGTGCACGTTTCCGCACGAGACACAGATCAGCGTAGCTTCATTGATTATTAAAATCCTCCAACGCGCCAATAGGATCAGTCTATCTAATGTTAATTCATGTTCTGTGTTCTTTTACACATCTTAAAGGTCTCACACACAGTTCAGGTTCATACAACTGGTTTGAGTAAGGCAGCTGTCGTCCTGATCAATGTTTTTTATAATGCACCATTCAACCACCATTACAACAGTATAATGCACCACGGTACAAACGCACCTGGCTTTTAAAGGGAATGGGAGATGACACTATGATGGGTTTATTGCATTTTGCGCCCAAAACACAACCATGATGAATTCACATACTAAGTACAACTCTTTCCGCCAACTAGCAAAATTGGAGCTGGACACACATCAAATGCAATGGTGCCATACACTTCACACCTTGTCATCAACTTTTGCAAAACTGCCAATATTCGAAATCTACACAGATGATTTCTCGTCTACAAAACTTCTCAGAAGTGGGTTTCTGAGAAGTGTATTAAATTGTAAAAAAAAAAATAAAATAAAAATTCTGCTGTTGGTCTTTAATGAATAGTCCGGTTGTTACCGTTGTAGTGCTTTGCATTATGGGACACAGTATAAGGTAAATTTGTCTGATGCCAGCTATTTTTGGCATACTGCAGATTTTGCTTTTGTTCACATACTGCATACTACATACTACATACTACATTTAGGCCAAATCAGTACATACTACCAGTATAGTAGGCGGTTTTGAATACAGCCACAGTCTCTTATACAAGGGAGTCCTGTTACAATAACTTCCTGTTCATTGATTTTTGACACCACACCACTGACACACCTATTCATTAATGCCTTTTACATTGCACAGCAAAAATTTAAGTCAGTCAGATTACTGATAAACTGCTGCTGTGTTGTGTCTCGTTCTTTCATCAGATTTCTGTGAACTCACACTGGACACAAACACAGCACACAGAAAGCTCAAACTGTCTGACAACAACAGGAAGGTGACAGTGGTGAGAGAGGAGCAGCCATATCCTGATCATCCAGAGAGATTTGACTTCTGGAAACAGCTGCTGTGTAGAAATGGTCTGACTGGTTGCTGTTACTGGGAGGTCGAGTGGAGAGGACTGGTTTATATATCGGTGAGTTACAGAGGAATCAGAAGGAGAGGAGTCAGTGATGACTGCTGGTTCGGAAGGAATGATCAGTCCTGGAGTCTCATCTGCACAGAATATGTTTATTTTGTTTGGCACAATAAGAGCCATACACCGATCCCTCTCCCTCCTCCTCCTCCTCCTCCTCCTCCTCCTCCTCCTCCTCCTCCTCCTCTAACAGAGTAGCAGTGTATGTGCACTGTCCTGCTGGCACTGTGTCCTTCTACAGAGTCTCCTCTGACACACTGATCCACCTCCACACCTTCAACACCACATTCACTGAACCTCTTTATCCTGGGTTTGGGCTCTGGTCACATGACTCCTCAGTGTCTCTGTTTTTTCTGTAGGAAGAGTATTCTCCTGTGTGCAGAAACACAATATTAACAGACAAATCTATCATGCACATGCAACTTAAATTGAAAATATTTCTATTCTCTCCTTTTAACCCGTTTAATCACCACCAGTCACAATTTTTATTTCTGAAGATCTAAAAGTTGTATTGTTGGCTTTGGGCAAGAAATTCAGCTTTTAAATGAAAAAATAGATTGTTTTGATTAAAATGGACCATGTGACTAGTGTGAAAGATCACATGGCCAGATTAATTTACTTCCTGCTTACACATCTGGAAGAAGATGTCTTCCTCACACTCCTACACAAAGAAGAACGTAAAACACCTTAATTAATAGATTATCATTTATTCTACATATATTCTTTTAAGGGTCTACTACTGATATTTTTTCAGAATTCTACTCCTGCATATATTTTTTGGTTGTAAGGGGGTGCAAATTTGTTAACGGTCACAATTGTGACCCGTAGTATAACAGTGCTTCAATTGAAAACCCAGCTTTTGGCTGTTATCCTCGTTATCCTCTGTTTATTTTCACACATTTTGAAATTATTTGGACCTCCTAGACATATGTGACCCCCCGGCTAGTGCTGTGTGCAGCATCATGATCATTCCTACACTTGAAAAAGTCGCATTTGAAAGTGACTGTGATAGTGATGGCTCAGATAGGTAGACTATTGAATGGCAATCTTGAGGTAAAATATCTGAAGGATGAGGCAGATGTTCACGAGAACCAATTGTTTTGAGATGACAACGGAGCAGTAGCTAAGCCACATGCCTTTGGTGTAAGAGATTTTCACTGTGACACATCCACCAATGTCTCACTGAGCAAGACACCTAACCCCTAGTTGCTTCAGAGGCGCGTGACCTCGGACAAGTATAGCAATTGTAAGTAGTTTAGGATCAAAGTGTCAGCTAATTGAATAATTTTTGTTAATTATAACTAATGCAATAAGTAGGCTAATGTGCGCAGAAGGCTTAAACTCAGAGGTACTGGAGCGGCACTCTGTCTACAATGAAGCAATTTCAAATGCAATGAGAAGGAATCACTTAGATGAGATAATGGCCTCCATATATCTGGTTGATAACTCAGAGGTGACAACCCTTTCTACAAAGTACGGCCCATCTTCAGGGCACTAAATTAGTCTTACAAAATGATGCCATACCCCAAATAGTTGACAAAAGCATGATACCTTATTATGGTAGGCATTGGGGCAAGCCAATCCGCTTTGGGTATGAATTGTGGAGTCTTTCATCACCTACATGTATATTTTGGAGCCCTGTTGTGGAATGCACACACAGTATGCAATGCCTTAGTATGTTTTATAGCACAGTTTATGTCTGCCTACTGTGACCTGATGAATGTTTTTTAAATGAAAATGTTTTTTTTATCTTTGTTTTTTTTGCTTGAACTTGCTGGATGATATACCCAAATACTTTTCTGGCAATAATGTTAGTAACTGTTAGGTCCGATCTAACTCAGTTACTTCTGTAATTTGATGTTTTTGTAAATGCGTTGTGAGTTTTTAATTTGAAAAAGGAAAACATTGTTAACTAACCTGTTGACACTGGAATGTATGGGGGGATTTTCAGTAACATGTTGTTTAAAGTTTAAATGAGTAAATAGGTCTAATTGAAGAATTTGTATGAATTCTGACTATGCTGTTTCCCACTCGTCACTATTGTGATCAAGTATACAACCCAATATTTCTTTTACTGAACCAACATAAAATCAAAAAGGGCATAAAGTAAGTGTGTAAGGGATCTGAGTAAAATACATGAACTCAAATTGCTAGGAAAAAATTGGGATTAAATGGGTTAATATCTGTGAATTAATTAATATATCTGACCTTGAGGTCAGAGAAAGGTCCAATGGGTTTGTTCCACAATTCTGCAAAAAGGCTATAGCAGAAGAGTAACTGCCCCTCCCCTGAGGCAAGCTTCATTACATCTTATATCAAAAACAAAAGTCAATCTCTGTAACGGAGATGGGTCCAAGGAAGGTTAAAATCAATAGCAACTGGACATGAAGAAGTTTCATCCCTCATCCAAGAGACTTTCTAGGTTGTGTCACAACCACCCCCGATTAGTCAATAACCAAAAAACTATTTCTGTTTTTCCTTAATTTCACTCCATTCTCTGCTTCCTAAATGTGCGGGTTTTAAGTCACTGTATGTCAGTAAACTGAAAATGTTTGGGTTTTGGATTTGACTATATAACATTGGAAATTCTTCCACATTTTATTTACAATAAATAAACTGAAAAATGTTTGCAGCCCTTTGTGTCTGAGATAATTCATTGTTTTTAATAAGACCTCTCCCAGTGTGGTTAACCATGTGGACCAGTGGCGGCTGGTGAAAAATATTTTAGGTGGGACTGTGCCATATCCAGTCAGTTTCAGAAACCATCCCAATACAATTTAACTCAAATTTAACTCTCTGGCGCCCCAGAAGAGATCAGTGGATGAGCAGGAAGCTAATTTCACACCCAAACATAATTATTTTTTTATATTTTACACATTATTGTGCATTGTAAACACATATACTTAAAGTTGGTGGTACATTCTGTTTTTTGACTAAGTAAGTACTTTAAGTCAATTATTTAAGGGGCTAAGGTGTAGTTTTTCAATGAAATCACTTACGAAATCAAATTTTTGATTTTGTACAATATAAATGTGAGGACACCAGGTTGGATAGCTAAATGCACGCTCCTGAGTAGTAGGAGAGTTGCACACCCTGACTAAAGACAATTTAGTGGAAGTTTGTGATTTTCTCAACATATCAGTTAGTCAAAGGGCAGATGTTAAAGGAAAATCCTGCATATCACTGGTGACTCATATTATGAAGTATCTTGAGAGAGCAGATCTAGAAGATGAGGGAGTTGTCAGAGTTGTTGCTACTGAAAGACAAAATTGCATGTATGATCAGTGGCATGGACCACAAAACAGCACAAACTGAACCAGGTAGAGAAACAGAGGAACGAGGAGGAGCAAATCAAAGACAGGAATTGGGAATTGATCAGGTTACTACAGTTAACGCCACTGTCAAGGATTTTGTGCACCAGCCTCACAGCATTGTCAGCCCACAAGTGAGCAAGCCACCCTCACCCAGTGCTCAGCTGCACGCAAGCTCATCCTGGCACAAAGACTTCAAGATTTCTGGTCAAACTGGCGAACCAGGCCAGAGAGATAAACTGACATTTTCCAGCCTTGCCCACCGGATTGAGAACGGACTAAGCAGGGGTTATCCTGAATTTGAAATTACAGACGCTGTAATCAGGGCAGGTAATCATCTCCCCAGGTTCACAATTACGCAGCTACTTGGAGGGAAAACCCCACCTAACGCTTGCCACACTCAGATGCATTCTCCCACTTCCAAGAAAAGAGTGCCATAGAGCTTTTAGCAGTTAGCTTCTGAAGCCCAGTACAGCAAAGAAACCCCTCAAAGCTTTCTAATGAGTCTTAGATCTAAGGCGAAAGTACTGTTTGCATCCCAAGAGTCGGAATCAGGGCTTAAGTATGACCCCGCTCTAGTCCATCGCATGTGTTTACATATGATACTCTGGACTATAGCGATCCTACAGAGACTGACTAAAAGCCTCAGGCTAATGTTGCCTACAGGTTTTTACAGTACAGCAGGATCAGCCTACTTACTGCCTTTAAATGTCTTTAAGATTTTTTATTTGCTCCCAGTCCGTTTCACACAGCCTGACGCAGCTGTTAAATAAATGGATTTTATTTTTCTTATGTGAGGCTGAATATGATGAACAGTTTGGTATTGAAATACTAAATTTTAATATGAACGTAGGCTGTTTATTTAGGTTAGTATAGCTTTCTAAGGCCGACTACAGAGACTGTGGTCATCTTCCGTCCCACATTTTGCGATGTGGGCGCAAAAGGTGGGAAGGTGAGTTTTCTGCAGCCTAAATGTTCAGATTCAGTCTTTCAAACATTATCTGAGATCATTTTATGGCATGAAGGGATTTTTTCGTTTCACTGCTTTATGAAGTTAATTTAGAAAAAGATTTGGAACACTTTTGAGTGTTGCTGACTAAGGTGAACTCTCTCTGGAGGTCGGGTAGGAGGTCGATGTCAAGGGTGGGAAGCCTCACTGGGGACAGGCGATAGGACATAGGAGCTAGAGGATGTCGACAGGGCAGCAAGGCTTGAATGAGCAGCTGGACAGAAGACTAGCGACTGAGAGTCTGGCAGGTAAGCTGATGAGGCCAGACAAGCAAGAGGCTGCTGAGGTGCAGTGGAGGCAGAGGCTGCAGTTCAGCAGGGACAGATGGTTGCCATCTGTCGCCAATGGACAACAGGAATCACATGTCAGCAAGCTGCCAACTTGAACCCAGGACTGCTGAGCCGCTCGCTCCATCTCAGGAATGCTGAGCAGCACGTCACAATGACACCAGACCGCTCGGTCTCAATGATGGCTGGCAGCGAGACATCCAGAACACTGAACAGTAGTGAGGACGAGGAGCTGGACGCCGATAAGGACAATGAGTCAGGCGGTGATAAGGGTGGAGAGCTTATCAGTGGAGAGGCATGATGATGGCAGGAGACTCAAAAGAAATAAGAGAGGTAATTATTTACAAAATGGTGGAAAACTTGTGATGTGGTTTAAAGTCCAAAAAGCATATAATAGCAATAGAAATTGGTGAGTAATCCAAATGTCCAAATGAAAATATAAATCCAAAATGTCCAGAGAAGAGCATGAGAAAATAAGCCAGAGACTATAAATGTGAAACATAGCTTGTACCATCATCAGTGTAGGACAATGATACCGCAGGGAACGAGAGACAGAGAACCACTTAAATACCCAATGGAGTGGAGATAACAAGACCAGGAAAAACACATTAGACAATCAATGATGCACAGGAATGCACAGGAAGTAAAACAAAACAATGACATGCAGGGCTTTTACAACTTCAATATAATGCAGGAAACAGCACAAACCCACCAAACCAGAACTATTACATCAGCCTTTGTAGGCCAAAAGGAAGTGTTCACCAGTGTGATCGGAAGAAAACTAGTTTCATGATATACTGTAATGCTGTAGATTGCCTGGAAGACTTACAGAAGGGACTGCACACAATGCACTCTAGTTGTTGTTGGAATTTTTGCTTTAGTGCAATAATGAATTCTTCAGCCTTATTCTCAGTTGTCTCTGGCCATAGGGCACCAATTTCAAAAATAATTGCATGTTTCTGCTACATAGGTGATCTAGTTTTATGAAATGGTTGTGAACACTGGTTGTTACTGTTCTTTAGGAGGAATCTTGAAATGCCAACATTTCATAGCAACGTTATGACGACTCACTGTGTTTTAGGAGAACGTTGCCCTTTAAAAGGAAGAGGAAATTCCTTGAACTGGTGACTCTTGATGGACACACTTCTGGGAAAAGTTTACATTTACATTTACATTTATTCATTTAGCTGATGCTTTTATCCCTCACATTTTAAGACAGGTGTTACAGCCTAAAAGAAAACACAAAGGCTACATATGAAGAGCCTTTATTTAAATGCTTATTTGCATATTTTCTGTTCATTTAACATTGCTTGTCTTTACATTTACATTTTATTTTCATTTTGTTTTTTTATTCCGCCCAGGCTGGGTTATTATTTTTTAATAATGCAGGTTAAAATATGGGAGATTTATGGGAAAATACTAATACGGGAGGACGCGGGAAAGAAGGGTAAAATACGGGACTTTCCCAGCCAAAACGGGATACTTGACAGGTATGCTCTTGCTCAGGGACACTTTGGTGTATGGGTCACAGTTGGGAAACAGTTCCATTTCACGAAAAAGACACCATACCTTATCTCAGGAGAGATGTACAATAACATAACGTTGTCGTTGTTGTTGATCTGGTAAGTTAGAAAACTTGTTAATACTGAATGTATTAGTAAAAAACAAAATAGCAATAAAAAAGCATTTTCTTTTATTTAACCAAAAAACCTTTATTTAACCAACCCGATCGCATCACATGCGTCACATATACACGCTTTGGAAAAGTCGTGTCTATAGTACGCAAAACGGCAATTTTGCGTGTATATGATACGCTGCAGTTTACAATAGCGTTGCAACACAAAGGAGGCTAACCCTACCTGCTAGGGCTGTACAGCTGTAGGGTTAGCCGGTCGACATGCATATATTTACTTTAGGCACTAACTAATGTCATGGTTGAGGTTAGGGAAATTGCCTCGGGGAGGCTGTCAACTCCTTAAATAAAAACATCGCTAGCTACCTAGCTAGTTAGCGACTGGAAGCACTACTCGCGCATCCGGTCACCCGGGGTGTCACATACATACGCTGCCGGGATGCGTCTCATACACACGTACCTGGGGGCGTCAACTATACACGCAAAATCGCCGTTTTGCGTACAATAGACACGGCTTTTCCAAAGCGTGTATATGTGACGCAAAAGCATGAGAACAGGCTGATTTAACTACTACTCTACTAATTTTAACCAATGTGCTTTTGTTGTCTAAACCTAACCAGAAGCCAGATATGGGACACTAGATGTGGAACACAGTCTTTCAAGTCCACTGCTTTGTACCCCTGTTATCACCCCAACCACCTCCCTGTGTCTCTGATGTGTTTCACAAATGTAGCTCTTTCAGTCAAAAAACATTAATCAGGCAGCGATTCCATTGTTAGCAGAACGTTATTGAGAAAGTAATTTGATAATATATAAATGGAGACACTGTTGAACCTTTCATGGGCCTAGCAAAACAGGTAACTTTTACATTTCAAATTGTTGCCTGGTAAATTGGGACTGACAGAAAATAAAAGTGAAATGCTGTATCAGTGTGCAACAGATTAACTCATCACTGCACCGCCAGTGTTCAGATCAGTTTAAAACTGATACTTCAGCAACAAAATGGCAGAAAATGATTAAGTTACCTTTTCATGGTAAAAAATAACCTGTATGAAGTCGTCGACTGAAGGTGAAATTAATCAGCAGCTTCAACCACTAAACCAACCAACAAAAGAACAAATGTGACTCACAGAGGGTTTTCAGAGGAGACATGCCATCTCAACTCTCTGGATTCATCTTCAAACTGAAGTGTTCTTTAAGGAAATCTGATCACAGTGCAGCTCTGAACTTTGGAACGAAAAAAACGAACAGCAAAAAAACAAATTGTTCAATAAACAATCGGTTTTTACATGTAATCCGCAATTTTCGGTTCTGTATTGACTGGACTGTACAGACCATTCTCAAGAGTGCTTTAGGCAACACCAACTAAACAGCGCCCTCTGTAGGTTGGCTTTTAGAATAGTCAGTATCAGTAAAGGTTCCACAAAAAAAACATTTTGCAACAAGCTAACACCTTTTGCCCTTCCCCTTCCCCGGAGAGTACCTGTCCAATGAACTGTCAATATATCGATGACGAATCACGTAACGTTACTGGAAAAAACTGGAGATAGGGTAGGCCTAATCATACCGATGCTAATGAAACGCAAGAATATATGCGGAGGAGATGGCGTGTGGAGGCGAAAAGTTAACGTATGAGGATGCACCATCGTCTTTTAAGTGACCTGTGTGGGAGCATTTTTAAGGTCGTCACTAAAACGGAGACCATGCCGTGCCAATGTAGTTATCCCCGACGGAAAGTGTTTCCCCTGCCGCGGGAGCGCGCGTGCATTCAGCAGTGAGGGCGGACCTTCGACTTCATCAAAGTGAATGAAAAATATACCATGTGGGTTGTTTAATCTATCGTTTTAATATTGTTTTATTAGCGAGGTTTGTGTACAGCACGCTAGCACTTATAAACGTTTTTATAGGCTTACATTATCGAACTTCGTATAATTCATTCCACTTAATTGAGAATGTCTACGCAAGAAGAGCATTTAGTTTCACTCATAAAGCAAATTTATTTCGCGGTAGTCTGGTGATGTTATAACTGATGACGTAGTCGATCATGTCATCCATGTTACTGTTTAGACGCTAGATTCACAAAGACTGTCACCCTTTACATCTGCTTGACTTGAAATGTACGTTAAACTGAATGCTGCATTGCAGACAACATCTAAAATTATAGTTTAAAATTATTTGTATCCCACTACAACTTTCGTAGGAAAATAGAAATGTCTCCATATTCCCTACTGTTACCGAACTGAAACCGTGACCCAGAAACCGCAATACAAACCAAACCGTGGGCTTGTTGAACCGTTGCACCCCTATTCACCACAATGGTCCGGTATAATGCCCACATTTTTCCCGAGAAAAAATCTGTGTTAAGAAGGAATCTTCAGAAAATCATCAATATGGAGAATAAAATGTCCATAAGGATTTATACAACACAGAAATTCAAACAATGTTTAAAAGTCTCAAACATGTCTACAGTAAATAGACATTGTCAGCTTGCAGACTAAAATGATGTAGATAATGTAAAGAGTCAGGCCTGATGTTTCCCTCATGATTCTGATGAACATTCAGATCAGCAGATCTCCATCTCTGTCAGAACTCCAGATTATTCTCTGGGTGAGAGCTGCTGCAGCTCACAAAGCTTTGACAGGTTTAAATACTGTGTGGTTATTCATGTTCAACCTGTCCTGTTTTAAAAAGATATAACGTGTGTTATAGTATAACCAAGAGAAAATATTCCTGTTGTCATGGCGCACACTATGTTTAGTACCTAATTTATTTCCAGTTTAACCATGAATAACTGTCTAATATGTATTTACTCATTGATCTATTTGTTTATTTCAGCATTCAATTATTCCTGTATAGTGTTGGGTATCGTTTAAAATTTCACGATACCAGTTCCAAAACCAGTAACCTTAAAGTGATACCAGTACCAATAAGGTACTTCATTCGATACCATTCTATTTTTTGATGTTATGGACAAGCAAGGACATCTATTTACTTTTTAAAAAACCTGTCATACCTGTTAAGTGTGTCCCCTGTTTTTGAACTACACTGTAATATTGTGGCTTTCACATTTTGGCTCTTAACTTGTGCTGTTAGAAATATTGCTTTTTGTTGGAATGGGGATTTTGCCTTTTGTACTGCCTGCTTTGTTGGATTATAAGTTTATCATTTGTTAACAAATTCTAAGAAACAGTTCCTGCTCTGCCTTAGTGTCTGCATCTGGGCCCAGATCCCTGCTTCATCTGTCTGAGTTTCACAATCTCAGTAAAAATGTAGCGCATTGAAGATTTTTCTTACTCCATTCAAAGGAACTTATTAAAATTTGTAACACTTTCATGAAAACAATTTTGTTTTTGTTGTACTGTGAACTGTTGATTGCGAAACTGTGAAAATGATATTAAATCATATTTGTTGAAAACATAGAAAAGAAGAACCTTTTTTTACTGCTTTGTTTCATGGTCAAAACCAATTATCAATAGGACATACATCAGTTTAATTTATACACCCCAAAAATGTCCTAAATGTTAATATTGTGATTAAGATTAAATATTTAGAGAATAAATAACTAACAAAGAAAAAAAAAAATTTGATTCTTAAGCCAGACACAAACAGCTATTAAATGCTGCTCATGTTTCTCAGTCAGATATGATTTATGATTAAAGAGTTTTATTTTTATTTTATTTAAAGCAGCCTGCCATAATTTTTCACAAGTAACTAATTCCTATGAAAAGCACATTTTTAGACATTAATAGGTTGAGTTTTTGTCACATAACCTTTATGGGACCAAATATCCAAACATCACAGTAATTATTCACATTTTGCGTCAACATTAAATGTGCTGACTTGTCTGCAAAAGTTGTCCAAAGGTGAACCATTCAGACCAAGTCAGCATTCAGACCGTATCAAACACTTTGAAACAGTAAATCATTTCTACTCTAATATGTTTTAGTGCTTCAAACTTATTTTCTGTATCACTGTTTTTCATCTGCTTTAGTTCAGCTTGTTTCTAAGATAGGAATTAAAAAACAATTGAACATCTAAGAATGGCAGAGATTAATCTTGCTTACTTGAACGTCCTAGGAAGATGCAGTTTGTTAAATTTACATTTTAATAAACTCTGTATGATAGAATTACACAGGTATCCATATAAACATACTCATTGTGAAACAACGTGACAACAAACACTGAAATTTCAATTTCTAAAGTAAAAATGCAGAATTAAAAAAGGGAAAAAAGTTCCCTTCTATGTCTTTAGTAATGAGTAAAGTTTAGTAGAGTGTGTTGCCTCAAAATATGTAGAAACTTTCATTCCTGAGAAAAAGTTGTGATATGAACTTTGCAATTATGAAATAATGTTATCTCTACTTTGTGGTAGTTTTCAATAACAAAAACAAACTCAAAGAATCCTCTGACCGTATTGAATGTAAAAGTTACTAAGAGATTTCATCATAAAAAAATCACACGACTATTCAAAACAAACAAGTCAATATACAAATATTTTCATATGAATATACAATCATTGATCCAATTGATCCAAAGTCAATCTCCATCCATCACTAAAATTTAAATCACATTATTGAAATAGTTGATCTTTAAAACTCAACAATGACTAAATGCCATTTCAGCAGCTGTCTTTAGTTAGCAGTGTCTCTGTTTATTTAAAGAGGAGACTCTTCAACCTAGAGAGGACACAAAAACACTGAGGAGTCATATGCCCGAAACCCAAATGCAGGGTAGATGGGTTCAGTGAATGTGCTGTTGAAGGTGTGGAGGTGGATCAGTTTGCCACTAGAGACTCTGTAGAAAGTCAGAGTGCCAGCAGGACAGTCCACATAAACTGCTACTCTGTTGGAGGGGGAGGAGGAGGAGGAGGAGGAGGAGGAGGAGGAGAGAGGGAGGACTTTTCTTTCTTTACTGTGACAAGCAGAGTAGCGATCATTAGAGCAGCTCAGACTCCAAGACTGATTATTCATTCCAAACCTGCTGTCATTGTGGATCCCTTTCCTGCTGATTCCTCTGTAAGTAAGTGCTATATAAACATCTCCTCTCCACTCAACCTCCCAGTAACAGCGACCAGTCAGAACATTTCCACACAGCAGCTGACAGAAGCAGTCAAATCTCTCTGGATGATCAGGATATGGCTGATATTCTCTCACCCGTGTCACCTTCTTGTTGTCGTCAGACAGTTTGAGTTCCCTGTTTGCTGTGTTTGTGTCCATTGTGAGTTCACAGAAATCTGATGAGAGAACAAGACACAACACATCACGAGCTCATCATCTAAAGATATGAACCAACTGATAAGATTGTTTGTTTGTTATTTTCTACTTGATGTATTAAACATTTGTAAAAACTTTAATGATTGCAATTTTGTCATTTTCTGTCATGGTGTAAGAGAATAAATGCCATAAATTAAGGTGAATCTACACTTACACTTCCTCAGACCATGTTTCAGTCTCTGCACTCCCCCATAGTCAACACTGGAGGAAGAAACAAAGTCAGACCAGAATATTCTCTCTGACTGCAATATTGCACATTGTAAAAGTGACAGTAAAAAATCAACAAACAAGATGTCTGTGAAAATATGCAATCCAAATTTAGTTAAAACATTAGTCAAATTTTTTTCAAAATTTGATTACAATTCCGAGGGGTGTGATCCATCTTGATGCACTTTTTTTGTAAGTGATTTCTGTATAATTACTAAGCATTTAATTTACATTAAAATTCAAAAGAAGGTTCTTTAAATCTTGGTTTCTCATCTCTCTGTTGCTGTCCAGTCAGATTTCACCATACTTGGCACACTTCAGACTGCTTTCCTTCTTCTTTACAGTCCCTCCAGGATTTCGCGATGTCGCGATCGCAACTATTAACGCAACTTCAACAAATCCCCGTGAATTCAGTGCGCCTTGCAATTTTTATCAATCACCGCAACTTTTCTGCAACTTTGACCATCGCGGTCTCCTGCAAAGCGTCATCATACGTTATCAAGCGCACTTCCTTGTTTTGTTCAGAAGGCGCGGCGGACATGTGTGCCATAGCGTCTCACATTTACCTACAAAAAATAACAGCGAAGGACCGTGAAAAAACAGGGCGGAGCTGGGAATGACGATCACACCCGAAGCTGGCGGCGTTCCAGTTCCAACCTCGCTCGGCCAGCTGTTTGTTTACAACTAGCCAGGTTAGTTATTGATACGCCGGTTAAAAAACGCATTTCTTTGGTTCATTACACAACTCCGTCCTGGGATCCGACAGAGAGAACACAAGCAGGCTGTTGGATCAGCTGCACCATTAAGTCAAACGCCCCGTAAGTGCCAGACGGGCCCAAGACATGATATGTGATGACGAACACACACACACACACACACACACACTATAAAATAGTGACTGCAGCTAGAGTTCTCAACGGGCCTGAAAATTACAACCCGACCCGACCCGGCCCGTGGCTTTCACAGCCCGACCCGATGTAACACCAACATGAATTATCTGCCCGAACCCGGCCCGCGGCCCGACACGATCGTTGCAATGCACGCAGGCGCAGCAGCCAGACTTTCTTTTCGGTGAACAGCAGAAATGATTAATAAATGTTTTTTTGTTGTTTTTTTTTTACTGAGTGGAAAAAATTAAGCCCGAGGTCCGACCCGACCCGAGTCATTTTGCATATATTTCGACCCGAACCCGCGGGTCCCGTCGGGTTTGTCGGGCCGACCCGACCCGTTGAGAACACTAACTGCAGCACCATCCATTATTCACATGGGCGTAAATCTACACATGCACACCTAAATTTATATACAGACTCATCCGTTTACCTCGGAGGTCGGAGCTGGGAATGACGTCACACCCGAGTTGACGGCGTTCCAGTTACAACCTCGCTCGGCCAGCTGTTTGTTTACAACCAGCCAGGTTAGTTATTGATCGCCCGGTTGATTAAAAAGCGCATTGTCGCGGTATTTACTCACACTAACTTTAGCAACTTCGTCCACAGACAGCTGTTGGACAGCACGTTGTGTCACGAACATTTCTGAAGCGCCGGGTTTGCTTCTGGGAAAATTTACTTTTAAGAAGCTTCCCAATGGAAGAATTCGACAAGACTAAGGTTGTTTGCACCTTGTGCAATGTGGAATTAGATTTACTGTTGGAGTTCTTCCAGTCTCAAGTACCACCTAAACGCAAAGCACATCACACACTACACACAAGTACATCTTATTGAACATGATTTATTTTCATCACCAATTATCAGAGTAGAACAGCTTTCTCAAGCAGTTTGTGATGCATTTTGGAAACAGGAGATGAGCCTCTGGTCTAATGCGCCACCTGGCTTGAAACCCGTTCGCACACATATTCTGAATGCCTTCGGCAGAATTCAAATGAGCCATTTTAATCTAGATTAATTTCAAGAGTAGGCCTACAGAGAGATTAATCTAGATTTAAAAAACAATCTATGCCCACCACTAATATTTATACATACAATGCATGGTAACTTAGAGGTAACGTTAATGCATTGTAGTATATCGAGTGACTAGCATCACCGACGTTACTGTCTTGTTTGCACGACACTCTGTGTGTGTGTGAGAGAGAGAGATTTAAGAACTTAACAGCTTTCTCAAAAAGTTTTGACACGAATTTGAATTCCTCAACTATAAATTATGATGTGTAGCTACTGAAATCAGTTGATGTGTGTGAGGCAAAGGAAAAAAGCATAATATGAGTACTTTAATATACAAGATATCCATTTCTTTATTCCAACCATGACTTACCTGTAGGTTCTGATGTGTGTTTTGATAAATTTGCCACTAGATCATTCTTATTCATCTTCCCTAAAACCATTTTGGTGACTTTTGTAGCGTTTATATGGTAAGTCTGCACCATCACATCCACTGTGGCCATCCTCTCTGCGTTTTCCAGTCGACACTTTGGTATTGTGGGAAAAGCTTCCAGGACCTCTGACTGCTGCAGGTACCACTTGAATTTATTAAACTCCTCGGCTCCCAAATCCTCCAAAGTTTGCAAGAGGAACAGTTTGGATGTTGCCATCTTTCAGCCCTGCAAAGATCCAAAATATACCCTCAACTTAATTTTGCTTTACTTTCAAGAACAATTACACAATTGATCATTTACTGTCAAGCTATTTTGACACATTTACCATTCAAAATTTGACAGTATTTTAGGTATTTCACTTCATACAGAGGTAAACAAAAACAGTGTCTAATTGTTTGCCAGAGACTGTTGATTTAGCTAAAATGACAACTTTGTTGGAGACTCCATCTCCAACTGACATTTTAAAGTTGGTGGATGAATCAATTTTAAATGTGGACCCTGTGACAAGGTCTTAGACATGCATTTTATAACTACATACATGATGATACATACATAATCATGCTAAGGCAATCATGCTGTTTTATAAAGTAAAAAAGTGATGTAAATGTAAGAATTAACATTGTGATTTTCTAACATAAACCATTCAGATATTTACTATAGAAAAACATACAAAGGTTTAATGTTTTAATTATAGTATTTTATAACAATGAATATTACTTTTATGAGAGAAGAGGAAATATGGCAGCACAGAGAACACTGCGGCACAACCAAAGCATTGTAAACACAAACCACTTAAAAAAAATACATTCACCAACTTGACAATATGCAACCACAAACTACATAATACAAAAGCATATACAGAAAGAGTAGCAAGGAACCTTGTAGTTAAATCCATTTCAGCATCTTAAAATTTACATAAAGTTGCAATATCAACACAGAAGGTGTGAAGATCAGGTGAGAGGGATGAGATGACCAGCACAGATGGGGTAATTATTATTTGCCTTATTATTCTTTGTAACCATGACCTTTATTTGATGTCAGCCAAGTGTTTTACTTGCCTGACCCTAACCATACCTTAACTAAAATGTTACTGCAATCTTTCTCTGTTAAAAAAGTGTTGATGATAATCCAGCGTGTCCAGAATCATCCAATATGTATGTTCTGGTCTCTTTATGAGGTCAGTTTTTAATTCCTACTGAAATTTTCGTCATATTATGTGGTACTTACTGCAATTATATTTGCTATGGTTTTCTATATTTGCTGTGTGTGTTGTCAAAGCGGTGACGACATCTTCATTGCTTGCTTGTCTTGTGTATAAGTCTTCAATAAAATTATCTTGAATAACAGTGTGCTCTTATTTTGACAGATACACAACCGCCCTAGGTCAATGCTGCAGTAAATACACCTGAGCTTATCTAAAGTGCTTTACTGATTATAGATGAGGGAATGTTTGCGAATGGACATCCTGGACTTTGTACTTCAGGTGGAAGGCTGAGGTCACTGAACTCAAAAGTATACTGTCTCTTTTTTTTCCAAACAGAACAAGAGTGTTTCTCCAATACTTTCATAACTTCTGTGAAAGATATATATAATGCAGCATGTCTCTGTTATTATAATAGTTATAATTTAATTATACTTGTTAATTAAACTTAATGAATGTGTCTTTTAGTCAGCATTGGATGATATTTGTAAAATTTGCTGAAATTATATTGCTGAGGTGGAGCATAAAACTGAACTTTAAACTAAGTTGTAATAAAATTTACTTTTTGATGTCAATGTGACACTTTTGCTGCAGGTTACAGTAACAGCTCAGCCTGAATAATTAACAAAATAAGTGTAAACATACAATAATTCCAATATTCTGAAGAGAAATCATTGCTTAACCATAATTTTAATAGTTGTTGAAGAGTTGATTGTGTTGTCTTTTGTAAGGTTTATGGCATTGTATTGAATTTCATTTTATGGTACAGGTACTTCTAATATTTCAACAACACAAGACACTGCCTCAGATGTACCAAAGAATTATATTACTAAAGATGAACTTGAATTTATATTACAATTAATAAATGATTAATACTACAGTTTATCATTTATATGACACATTTCATTTTACTGCTTTGGTGCAGAGTAAAGTTTGTAAATGCTCCGTATTTGTATAGCGGCTTTCTAGTCTTTTCGACCACTCAAAGCTCTTTTACACTACATCTGCATTCACCATTCACACACATTCATACACTGGTGGACCAGCTGCCAGGGGCAATTCGGGGTTAAGTATCTTGGCCAACACTTCGACATGCAGCCTGGAGGAGCCGGGGATTAAACCGCCAACCTTCCGATTAACGGCCAACCCGCTCTACCTCCTGAGCCCCACTCAATAGCAGTCACTCAGTAGTGATAACTACAAAGATCCATTTGTATTCTGTAAAGTGGTATTGATGTTATTGATCATGTTAGTTATCCTGACGTTAGATGATATGGTGAAGCACATCAATGTGAAGCATGGCAATCTCTCAGTCTTTAGAATGAATCTTACAAGGAAAGGCTGAATATAAAAAAATAACCCAGAGGCCATCCTGATTCAATGTTCAACAAATCAACATAAAACATTACTACCAGTGTCACCTCTACTGTTAGTAGATCAGTTAAACACTGACATTCGCTGACAGTAACATGACGGAAAGTTGTTGGCTACGTTACCTTTAACAGGGGAAAATAATCTGCCCGAAGATGATGAGCGAAGGTGAAATTACTCAGCAGCTTCAGTCAAGGAACCAACCAGAGAGAATAAATATGTAACTCTCAGCAGGTGTTTTTAAAAGTTAAAGGTCTGTTGATTCAGAGACAGTTCGATCTCCCATTATTATGCTATAAAAAGAAAGAAGTGCGATAACAGAGCAGCTGTGATCTGTGGACCTTGAACAAGTGAAGTCATAACAGATCCTTAATCAGTTTGACCATAAATCTCAAATGTAGTTTTAACCTCAGTGTATTTTATTTTTCAACAGTTTGAAAAGCTGCAGTGCAATTTGAACAAAGAATTTCAGGACACTTGTTGAGAATTTCTAAAATGCATTGTTGTAGTAACTGGTCTGTTGTAGTATCTGTTGTTAGTATCTGTATTTAGTCTGTTGTGTTTTGGGTTTCAGTCCTGTCTGTTGTCCTGTGTCCAGTCTGCTAGTGTTAACCTGTTTGTAAGTTTTCTTAGGCTGTTAAGTTTGTCTGTGTTGTTCTGTTATCTTGTCTCCCTTAGTCACTCTGTGTTATTAGTCCCTGGTGTGTTTGGTGGTTCTGTTCAGTCTCGGTCTGGTCATTGTTGTGTCATCTGTGGAGCGTCCTGCCTGCTTCTCTGCTGTCTTGGTCTGTTGGATTATGGATTAATCAACTACCTGTAAGCCTTGTTATTTTGCTTCTGTCTGGATTAAATTTCCTGAACTGCATCTCCCCTCTCAGTGTCTTGCATTTGGGCTCTGTCCTGCTTTGCACTCACCAAAACTGTGACACTACTAAATTCATTTTCAAAACTTGAAACACCTATCTAGCTCACCTTGAAGTAAAGAAATTACCTCAGCTGAGCCATTATTAGTATACTTGTCCTAGTAATTAGGCAGGGGGGCCCTACCATTAGGCAAGGTAAGTGGCGGTCGTTGTAAAAGAATAATTTCAACTACACAGTAGCGACAGCAGGTTAAGACATGAGACATGAGACATGTTTGGGTTCTTTACAAGTTACAACTTTTATTAGTTTATTGTTGTACACCTTCTGAGTCAAGAAACAGGCAGGAAAAATCACTACTTACTCCTGGTATAGCTACAAAACACTGTATAGCAAAAAAGACACAAGAACAGCTGCTGTCCATACACCATCAGACTCAAATACAGTTGACATACTTTATGCTGTTTCTACACACCCACGGGCAGCACAGTGGCTATAGTGATCATTAACATGCACAAAATACCAAAACAATAGTCAACACATCAGTAGCTGGAAAAAAACTGTTTCTATTCCACAGCCATCAGTGCAGTAAATGCTGAGTTTACTCTGTCTCTTTACTTAGACAAGTTTCATGGGTCTGTGCAATATGGCTGAATGAATGTCTGAGTATGTCTGTTGTTTTTATGTTTTTATATTTTACTACCTGTCTTGCACTGAGTAAGGACTGCACTTAATTTTGTTCTATTGTTACAATGACCAATATATTCAATTCAATTCAAATAAACTGCCTCTGTATGTAAGTTAACTATATATAGTATGATAACTTAATTAGCTGTACAATATTTAATTCACAGGATCTTTACACCCCCATTCCACACAGTAAATGCACGTGAAATTACAGCATCACATCATAACAATTCACATACAAAGATTAGTGTGTGTGTGTGTCTATATATATTGACAAACTTAAAATGAAAACAGGAGGGAGACACCCCGTTAAAACTACATTTAGTCTCGTCCTGCCCTCTGTGATCACCATCCCTGTGATACAGCTGAATTCATGGTATAGTTGTCATCATTTAGTTTCTCTCAGACAACAGAACAAGTGTAAAACAGTAATTTAATCGGATCTCGTAATTACTACTTGTTGACCACCAGTCATTCACAAGCTGCTGCACTGTGGTGCTGATGACATCAATATTTTATAACCAAGACATCATAAGAAGAAGAAGAAGTTTTATTTATATAGCGCCTTTCCAGAGCTCAAGGTCGCTTTACATAGTACATTTATAATATATTTAAACACTAACACACAACTTACAATCACATAGGATACATATAATCACACTTAAACGAAGTACATGTTAAATAGATATGTTTTTAGCTGAGTCTTGAAAGCAGTCACAGATGAAATATTTCGAAGTGAAAGGGGCAGTGAATTCCATAATTTTGGTGCATTAACACTAAATGACCTTCCACCTACTGTAGACAACCGAAAACGAGGGATGGACAATAAACCAAGTTCAGTTGATCTGAGAGGACGTGCAGGACGGTAGGTGAAAAGTAGATCAGACAAATACGGGGGTGCAAGACCATTTAATGCCTTAAATGTTAAAAGCAGTACCTTAAAGTGGATACGAGATGCCACGGGTAGCCAGTGAAGGTCATGAAGCACCGGAGTAATGTCAGCAGAATGCCTGGTGGAGGTGAGAACTCTTGCTGCTGAGTTTTGAACGTACTGTAATCTTGCTATAAGTTTTTTGGGAAGACCAAGAAGTAAAGCATTGCAATAATCCAGACGTAATGTGATTAATGCATGAATTAAGAGTTCAGCGTCAGCTAAAGTGAGGGATGGTCTTAGACGAGCAATATTTCGGAGATGAAAGAAAGAGTTTTTAACAACGGAAGAAATATGGGAGCCAAAAGATAGAGTTGAATCAAATAAGACACCGAGGTTGCGGAGTCAGTGATGAAGGCTTAATATGGAAACCATCAATATAGAAGGACTGGTCCATCCTTTGACTGAGGCAGGAGAGCCAATCACTAATATCTCAGTTTTATTATCATTTAATTTGAGGAGTTAAGGGACATCCAATGCTTGATGTCCCTGATACATGTAGTGAGTGAGTCAGGCAGGGATGGCCTGTCGGAGCTGGTGGCAAAATAAATTTGGATGTCATCTGCATAGCAATGGAATTGAAGTCCATGCCTGCGTATGATGTTACCAAGTGGGAGTATATAGATGATGAACAATAGTGGACCAAGAACTGAACCTTGAGGAACACCCCGTGTAAGTGAATTGGACAAAACCAACAAAGCCAACAAAGCACTAAAAGGTTGTCGTCCTAACGCCAGTATCATCATCTTGGGTGAGAAAACATTTTACCAGCTTTAATGTAAACTTAGGTTGCTCACAGTGTATCAAAGTCCATCCATACAAAGAAGCTGTTGGCACAAAAACTATATTCTAAAATTGACTGCTGAAGATGACATGCTCTGCTTAATTTAGTGTGGACATGCAAACCACGACTAAGCTGGAACCCGTTCAGAACATGACATAGCCAGATTCTGTGGACTCAGCTGCTAATCCTTTTTTACTGCATTCTTCCTCCTACGGCTCACAGAGCAATACAGACCCAGATGAGCGAATGCCAAACCCAAAACCAATCCCAAACCCAGGATAAAGAGGTTCAGTGAATGTGGTGTTGAAGGTGTGGAGGTGGATCAGTGTGTCAGAGGAGACTCTGTAGAAGGACAGAGAGCCAGCAGGACAGTCCACATACACTGCTACTCTGTTGGAGGAGGAGGAGGAGGAGGAGGAGGAGGAGGAGGAGGAGGGGAGAGGGAGGTCTGCGACTCTGTTATTGTGCCAGACAGAGTAACCACCCCCAGAGCAGCTCAGACTCCAGGACTCATTGTTCATTCCAAACCTGCATCCAGCACCGTTTCCTTTCCTTCTGATTCCTCTGTAAGTCACAGCTATATGAACTGCTCCTTCCCACTCGACCTCCCAGTAACAGCGACCAGTCAGACCATCTCTACACAGCAGCTGACAGAAGCAGTCAAATCTCTCTGGATGATCAGGATATGGTTGATACTCTCTCACTGTGGTTACTTTCTTGTTGTCGTCAGACAGTTTGAGCTTTCTGTATGCCGTGTCTGGGTCCAGTGCAAGTTCACAAGAAACTGATGGAGAGAACAAAACAAAGAACGCTCTCACACCACACAAACATTTTCTCAGTGAAAAACAAATGTATAACATATCGAGTTAACGAATCAACTCTGCCCAGCTGATGCTACACCAGCGTGTGTCATGAATGTAATCAAGTGACCGCGGCTAAAAACTGAAGCACTGCCTTGCTCTGTTTGGTACTAAGAGCTACACTTAATTGGTGGTGCTGAAGTTAACGTGTAAAGAGGATACTACCAGCAGAGCAATAATGTAACGTAATGCATAGCACAGTATAGGACAGGTAGACTTTTATTAATAATAGAAAATTATTATGAATTCTCATAGAATGATGTTAGTCTTGTAATATTGCAACAGGATAAACATATCTGAAAGCAACACAGAATGCTTGAGAACCTTACTGCGTTACATTCTGTTTTTTTTAATTTATTTTGAATTGTCACCTACCTCCTGAATTGTGTATTTCCCTTTACATAAATAAAAACATTTCTACCATAAATTGCTGCAGAAAAGTTCACCAGAATTCAGGAAAAGTGTTTAATGCTAAAAAAAATTCATATAATTCTTCAAAATACAGTTAAAATCTTGTCTTGTCTAATGAAATAACCAGGGAAAAAAGCTTATAGCATGGTGAGGAAGGCAGTAACAGGAGTATACACTTACACTTCTTCACACCAGCTGTCAGTCTGTGCTCTCCACAATTCTCCATCCTAGAGGAAGAAATATAGAATATTCTATTCGATAAAGGAAACATCTGTATTCTATAACCTTTACTGATTTTCCATCCAACATAAATGCCAACTGCTATTTCTTAGCTTGTCAGCGTATCAAAAATAGTGTGTGAGCTCTTCATTCTGTACCTCAGAATTTCCAGTCGCCAGTGGGGCTCCTTCAGTCCAGCAGACAGCAGCTCCGCTCCTGATTCTCCTGGATGATTGTAGCTCAGGTCCAGCTCTCTCAGATGGGAGGGGTTAGACCACAGAGCCGAGGCCAGAGAAGAACAGCCTTCTCCTGTGATCAGACAGCCTGACAGTCTGGAAAGAGATAGCAAAATCCAGTCAAATGTTTCTGTTTCAATTTACTCAGTTCATTATCAACTGTTTTTTTTATTGACCAAACAACATTTGGCAGATTTCGGGAAAAAATAATGACAAAAATGATAAAAATCTTGCAGACATGCTTTATCTCTGTCATTATAATGAATTTGGAATGATAAATACAGCAAAATTACATCCTGTCACGAAAGAGCTGATCTCTGACCTGAGAGATTCCAGTGTACATTGTGGATTTATAAGTCCAGCAGACAGTAGCTTCACTCCTGAATCCTGCAGGTCATTGTTACTTAGGTCCAGGTCTTTCAGCCTAGAGGACTGTGAACTGAGAACTGAGGACAGAGCTTCACAGCTTCTCCACGATAGGTTGCAGCCACTGAGCCTGAAATTTGTTTTAAACTGAATGAATAGAACAGCAAAAACTTTCGTGTTTATTTTCATGAAATAAAAAAGTAGAAAAATGTATATATATAATGTCCACCTACACAGATTTCTTGGAGGCTTTGACCACTGGCAGCAGCCTCAGAAGAGCCTCCTCTGAAGCAGAGTATTTCTTCAGGTCAAACACGTCCAGATCTTTTTCTGATGACAGTACGATGAAGACCAGAGCTGACCACTGAGCAGGAGAGAGTTTATCTGTGATGAGATTTCCTGATCTCATGTGCTTTTGGATCTCTTCCTCTAGTGAATGGTCCTTCAGTTCATTCAGACAGTGGAACAGATTAATGCTTCTCTCTGAGGAATTACCCCTGATTATATCCTTGATGTACTTGACTGTCTTCTGATTGGTCTGTGAGGTCCGTCTTGTCTCTGTCAACAGGCCTCGTATCAGCGTCTGATTAGTCTGCAGTGAAAGACCCAGGAGGAAGCGGAGGAAAAGGTCCAGGTGTCCATTTGGACTCTGTAAGGCCTTGTCCACAGCACTCTGGTAGAATAGTTTTAATTTAGTTGTGGTACTTGAAAAAATAGACAGCAGGGAGGTTGATTGTTCTTCTGCCAGCAGATTGACACCAGAGTTGATGAAGGTCAGATGGACATGAAGAGCAGCCAGAAACTCCTGAACGCTCAGATGGACGAAGCAGAACACCTTGTCCTGGTACAGCCCTCTCTCTTCTTTAAAGATCTGTGTGAACACTCCTGAGTACACTGAGGCTGCTCTGATATCGATGCCACACTCTGTCAGGTCTGATTCATAGAAGATCAGGTTTCCTTTCTGCAGCTGCTCAAAAGCCAGTTTTCCCAGAGACTCAATCATCTTCCTGCTCTTTTTATTCCAGTGTGGATCTGTCTCAGCTCCTCCATCATACTTGACATTCTTCAGTTTGGACTGAACCACCAGGAAGTGGATGTACATCTCAGTCAGGGTCTTGGGCAGCTCTCTTCCCTCTCTGGTCTTCAGCACCTCCTCCAGAACTGTAGCAGTGATCCAGCAGAAGACTGGGATGTGGCACATGATGTGGAGGCTTCGTGATGTCTTGATGTGGGAGATGGTTCTGCTGGCCTGCTCCTCATCTCTGAACCTCTTCCTGAAGTACTCCTCCTTCTGTGGGTCAGTGAACCCTCTGACCTCTGTCACCATGTCAACACACTCAGGAGGGATCTGATTGGCTGCTGCAGGTCGTGGTGGTTATCCAGAGGCGAGCAGAGGGAAGCAGGTTCCCCTGATGAGGTTTGTCAGCAGCACATCCACTGAGGTGGACTCTGTAACATCAGTCAGGACCTCATTGTTGTGGAAGTCCAGAGGAAGTCGACACTCATCCAGACCGTCAAAGATGAACACAACCTGGAACTCTTCAAAGCTGCAGATTCCTGCTTCTTTGGTTTCAGGAAAGAAGTGATGAACAAGTTCCACCAAGCTGTACTTTTTTCTCTTTCAGCACATTCAGCTCTCTGAAAGTGAATGGAAATGTGAACTGTATGTCCTGGTTGGCTTTGTCTTCAGCCCAGTCCAGAGTGAACTTCTGTGTTAAGACTGTTTTCCCAATGCCAGCCACTCCCTTTGTCATCACTGTTCTGATTGGTTCATCTCTTCCAGGTGAGGCTTTAAAGATGTCCTCTTGTCTGATGGTTGTTTCTGGTCTGTCTGGTTTCCTGGATGCTGTTTCAATCTGTCTGACCTCATGTTCATCATTGACCTCTGCAGTCCCTCCCTCTGTGATGTAGAGCTCTGTGTAGATCTGGTTCAGAAGGGTTGGGTTTCCTGCTTTAGCAATCCCCTCAAACACACACTGGAACTTCTTCTTCAGGTTAGACTTGAGTTTACGTCGGCATAGAGGAGCAATAGTCTCTGAAAAAATACCAAATTAAACCAATAAGTGGATTCCACAACACATATGATGAAGGTAAACATTTGGTATTTGAAAATTCTCTTACTCCTCTGCAGACTCTCAGCCAACTTCTTCTGCTTCATTGTCCTCAGGAAGTCCAGTGTTATGTTCAGAAATGCTTCTCTGCTGCCCCTCTTCTTTTCTTCATCCCCACTTTGACCCTCTAAGCATTCTGGGTAATCTAGACTCAGAACTTCCTTGAACCTTTTCAGCTCGTTTTTCACAAAACTGACAATTTTCTTTTCAAGCAGCTGGAAAAGATTCAAATATAAACTTACAATTCAGTTAAACTTGCAGAACACAAGAAATTATCTGCCACAGACTGGAGGGCTATATATCTAGGACCGAGCTTGGATATCCCGTTCATGTAATGTCACATCATAACATAATGAGTTTCAGTTTAAAAACTCACAGAATTTTGCAAAAATTTGAAGTCCCACGAAAATGTACTCGTCATTATTGTTTGTGCATTGACGTGGCAAAATGGCTCGCTAGCATCTCCTATAGCTCAGCCCTCATGCCATGTTTCACCGAAATCTACGGAATGATTGTGGCAGATATATCATGTATAGACCTACAAAAAAGCTTCCTGAAGCAATGCCCTAAACCCAACAGGCAGTCCACCATTTGGATTTGAAAGTTTTACCCCATTTTTGGTCCACATACTTTAACAAACTCCTACAGAATTAACCCGATTGACTTAAAATTTTCACTGTGGAATCTGAAGGCATTAACGTTGAAAAGTGCGAGTTTTCATAAAAGGGTATGTCCATAGCCTGGTGTCAAATATAATTTGGTGACAAAAATAATTTGATTAACATGGCATTTACTCCGCATGTAATTAACTGGTGTTGTCTAGCGCCACCTAGGGGACAGAGGAAGTGACGATTAATTCCTTTGTGACTAGTCCAAAACACATGATAATTAAGGGATGAGTCTCCCAAGCTGCATCCTGATGTGCGTCGTGGAGTGAGAGCCCATCCAGCGCTGTTTGCAGCTTTAATATTTTATTTAGATCTCATATGCTGCCCTTACAATGCGATTTCTTGAGCAAAGCTAGACAGCCAGTTAACATTCAAGATTCCTCCAATAAACACACAAGGCTTCACTTTTCTTGTTTTTACTGAAGTTGTTTTCTCTTTTGGTTTGTTTTGTAAAACTGAAATATTACAGAATAAGAATATATATCAGCACCCAAAGAACATGTGGATGCAGAGATTACATATGATACACATAACTATGTTACCACATAATTCCTATCAGTGTAAAGTGTAAAAAATGCACTGTAACCTACTGTATACAACCAGCGATGTAGACTACTGTGTGAGAACACAGTTCACCTACCATAACTTTTAGAAGGTATAAAACAATTAAAGAACAGGCTAGCTACTGCTGTGCTGTTAGCTAACAGAGCACGTTTTACCAGAGCATGAAAACGTTTCTAACATAACATTCCCTTCAAATGCGAGTGATAGAAAATGATTTACACATTACTCACAGGCACATAGTCTCCAAGGCAGAAGCAGATCAAAAACACTTTCAGCAACATGAATCCAGCACTGTGTTTCTTGCCTGAGTCTGTTCAACTGAAGTGTGCTTCACTGAATTATTAACTCTGACCAGTAGAGGGCAGCACCCAGCAAGAACGCCTGTGATTTAACTATTAACTTATCTAAAAGACAGCACATCTCATATTATTAGAACCATTCTGGCTATAAAGAGGTGCTTGACAGAGGTTCCTGTTATCCTTATTACTATTCTCACTTTTCATTTAAATGGTAAATCTACAGCATCCGACTGGATTTAGGCCTAATCTTAGTTAGGGTGCAGTTTATTTAGAAGCCAGAAACCATGTGGTAAAGAGAATAGAGTTAGCAGTAGTAGCTGTGCTTGTATATATACACACCATAAATATGAAGCCCAGGTCTATGTGATGCTGCAGGGACGATTGACCGCTGGGGACAACTAAGTTATCCTGATGAACTCTGTGGAGAAAACACAAAAACAACATAAACAATATTACAACAACATTATCTCACCATGTGGTTTGTCCTTGTACATTAAATCCTATCTGAGACCTATTTTCTTGTTTGCTCCTTCATACTTCTGCTCAAAACCATCCATCCATCCTTCCATCCATCTATCTTCATCCGCTTATCTGGGGTCGGGTCGCGGGGGCAGCGGCTCCAGCAGGGGACCCCAAACTTCCCTTTCCCGAGCCACATTAACCAGCTCTGACTGGGGGATCCCGAGGCGTTCCCAGGCCAGTGTGGAGATATAATCTCTCCACCTTGTCCTGGGTCTTCCCCGAGGCCTCCTCCCAGCTGGACGTGCCTGGAACACCTCCCTAGGGAGGCGTCCAGGAGGCATCCTTACCAGATGCCCAAACCACCTCAACTGGCTCCTTTCAACGCAAAGAAGCAGCAGCTCTACTCTGAGCTCCTCGCGAATAGCCGAACTTCTCACCCTATCTGTAAGGGAAACACCAGCCACCCGCCTGAGGAAACCCATTTCGGCCGCTTGTACCAGCGATCTCGTTCTTTCGGTCATGACCCAGCTTTCATGACCGTAGGTGAGGGTAGGAATGAAAATTGACCGGTAGATCGAGAGCTTTGCCTTACGGCTCAGCTCTCTTTTCGTCACAACGGTACGGTAAAGCGAGTGCAATACTGCCCCGTTGCCCCAATCTCCTGCTCCAGTCTCCCTCACTCGTGAACAAGACCCTGAGGTACTTGAACTCCTTCACTTGGGGTAAGGGACTCATTCCCTACCTGGAGTCGGCATCCCTCGGGGTTTCCTGCTGAGAACCATGGCCACAGATTTAGAGGTGCTAATCCTCATCCCAGCCGCCGCACTCTGCTGCGAACCGATCCAGTGAGAGCTGAAGGCTACGGACCGATGATGCCATCAGGACCATAATCCGCAAAAAGCAGTGATGAGATCCCAAGCCCACCAAACCGCAGCCCCTCCTCGCCACGGCTACGCCTCGATATCCTGTCCATGAATATCACAAACAGGATTGGTGACAAAGCGCAGCCCTGGCGAAGGCCAACCCCCACCTGGAAAGAGTCCGACTTACTGCTGAGTACTCGGACACAGCTCTTGCTTTGGATGTACAAGGATTGGATAGCCCTAAGAAGGGCCCTCAAAACAGGCATATAAAAATGATCTATTTTAAATACTCACGTTTGATCAACAGTCCAGCCTTGTCCAGTGAAAGGGAGCAACATAGATCGGCCACTCTTCATTGACACAGATCTGGGAACAGCAGTATCTGGTCTGTGCCGCTGCTTTCGGCTTTAACACAACACAAAAAGGATTTCAGTGTGATTAACGATGGTGGCACCAGAGAACATAGTCACCATCTCCCCCATAGACAAACCACCTTTTATCACCTGACTGTCCATACTCAAAATAGTGTGACAACAAATTTGTTTATTAAAATTACAAAGTCACACTTTAACAGTGGTTACATTTTAGTTTTGGTGAAAGCAATGCCTTGATTTGAGTATTCTTACTTTTGATTGGCTGAGTGGCTTCGACCTTTGAAAACAGTAGGTTGTTTCATCGCCCAATCACTCTTCATGGAAACAGAGCTGGGTTTAGGAGGCTCTGGTTTCTGCTGAGGGATCCTGACACAGACACAAAATTGATCAATCTACCAGATTTATTTATTTTTATAAACATTGACATCCTTTATTTGGATGTCAAATTAAAGGTGAGTTCACTAGAAATGTCAACAATAAAAGATTTTCGTTACAGACTGACGACCCAATTCCGAGACCAGAAAAACAACCAAATAGGTTGTTTTGTTCAGCACGTCATTGTGACCAATGTTAAAGTTTGTTGTCGCATCAACCATAAGTGGCTGTACAACAGTTTCAGTGACGGAGGTTGGGTGTCACATTATAAATAGCGAGAAAGTCCACGTAAGGAGGGGAATGGATAGGTCAAACACAGGATTCTCAGGAAAATGGCATTTGACTTTACTGACTTTCATGGCTTCTGTCACTTCCGTCATGTAACTTATGTGACATAATTACTTTGACACAAACCACGATGTTTACCTAAACCTAAACAAACTGTGAACGTTTCACATTAACCACATCTTTAATATCGTTTGATTTACCTTACGTGAGTTATGTAACATAGTTAAGGTCCATTCGCCTGTCGCTGGAATTGTAACAGGAAACACTCAAATGCATTGTTTTAGGAGGCATGGACAAATAACCTATTTTGTTGTTTAGGTTGGAGGACTTGTTGCAGTTACACTAAGTACAGTAGGTCAATGTTAGAGCAGAAAAGTGGGGAAGGTTTGTCCGTTCCAAGAGACGAGCTACTGTAGGTCAAACTGCTGAAAAAGTTGACACACAGTGGAGTCCATGCCTCGACGCGTCAGGGCTGTGTTAGCAGCAAAAGGGATACCTACATTATGACCACGAGGTGGTCTTAATGTCATGGCCGATTAGTGCACAATCCATTAGTAAAAAACATAGGTTGGGATGACACCAGACTAATTGCACGACTCTTACAACAGGTTTGGACCACTCATGTCCAAACCTCATGTTCGTGATATTCAACTTGATTCCCGTGTTCATGTGTATATACACATATATATATATAACTTACATTAAACTTCCCTCTGTCTGCCCTGTATTAAAATGACCTTCTGCTTTCTGCTGTAAAATTCTGAGACTTGCTTTGAACTACAAGCTGTCTTTCCGCTTCCACTATAGGCCAATAGGGAAATGTTTAACAGTGTATTGGGAAGAAAACTAGTTTCATGATATAATGTTGTAAATGGCCTGAAAGCAAATCGAAAGGCATTGCACACAATGCATTCTGGTTGTTGTAGGACTTTATGCTTTGGCTCGGTAGAGAATTCTTCTGCCTTGTTCTCAGTTGTCTCTGGCATTAGGACACCAGTTTCAAAAATAATTACAGGTTTCTGCCACATAGGTGACACAGTTTAATGAAATGGTTGTGAACACTGGTTGTTACTGTTCTTCAGGAAGAATCTTTAAAATGGAAACATTTCATAGCAACGTTATGAAGACTCACTGTGTTTCAGGAGAAGGTTGCCCTTTAAAAGCAAGAGGAAACTCCTTGGACATGTGACTTTTGATGGACACACAGCTGGGTCCAGGTCCAGGTCCAGGTCCGGCAGAGTCTGGTCCCTGCTGCTGCTCTGGGCTTCAACACAACACACACAGAGCTTTGAGTGTGAATAATGATGGTGGAGTGATTTGAGTCCTGGACAGTTAGAGATCCTCATCTCACCTCTGAGCTTTGGTCTGGCTGTCATGTTCCCCACACAGAGTGCTTTTAGAGGGAGGGACTCCCTCCTCTCTGTCCTCACACTGATTCATAGCAGAGCCCATACCTTCACACAAACACAACAACATGCTGAGAGAGCTGCACTCATTCATCATTGTTCTTTAACTCGGAGAGAAATTCTACAGCAGATTTCAAAGAGATATTTAGAAACAGCCAATCAGCATCAAGAAGCATTTCTACTGTCCAGTTAAACAGTGATCCAGCACAATGTGATCAAAGTGATCCTGATTATCAGACATTTACAGATTCCTCTGCTCGGATTCTCACCTGCTGAACTCACTTCAGGTCAACTTACAGACACTTTGCACCTTCATGTGTGGAGGAAACACTGGGAGAGAAGAAGCTGCTCATTTCTTCCTCGCCAGTCCTGGTGTCTGTGTGCATCTGATCTGAGGACTGCCACATCCTCACAACTTCAGAGTCTAAAAACATCGGAGTGACGTCAAAACCGGTCTAACCTGTGGCAGATTCCAGCCAAAGTATTTCCGTTTACTGATTTCCTCTTACAGGTCTTGAAAAAATCAGAGCAAAACAGCTTGTTCAGAGCTTTAGTGTTTAAGGTTGATTATAATCACAAGTGAAGACGGCAATTAAATTTTATAATCCGAAACTCTCCAAAACTTTCACATTGTAATTAGGTTAAATACAGTATTTATTGAGTAAATAACTTTCATGGTTGGAAAATGGTTTTAATCTTAGTAAACAAAGACAACCCTTAAATGTTACTCGTGTTTCTCTGTCTGAAATTACATTAATTATTTAGGGGTTTAATTTAATAACATATTAAAGGAATATTTAATCACCTTGTCTCCTCACAAAATAAATGATCACAAACAGAATGCTTAATATCTGTCAGTTTCTTAAAAACCACATCATACTTAAACATATCTTTGGACATGTACACACATTTTTTCATTACATTTATTGAACTACATATTTAAACATGACAGTGATTAAGTATTTATATTCAATGTTTCATTTCATGACTAGTTGCAATACTAAATGTAAACCAGCAGATGTCAGCATTTAGCTGGTATCAAACACACAATTCAAAGAATGAATTTCATTTGGCACAGCTGCTTCAGAAAGCTTCATTTCTCCATCCCCCACGTTTTTATTCATTTAGTCGTTTCTACTTTTTCTACAATATGAAGCAAGATGAAAACACAAGACGGCATTAAATACAGAATTTAACTCTAATTGGTTTAAAAAAGATACTGTGCTAAAGCAATGTACAACACTACCAGAGAATAGACCAGAAGAGAATTAAATACATAAAAACACCATGAAATTTTATACAGTCTCATGATGAATCACAACAACACAAAAGACGGTCAAAAAGAAAAACAGTGGAAAGAGTAATCACATGAGAGTGATGACAGTTTGTTGATGCATCTGTTGTGGTTTCAATGCAAAGGAAAACATTTCAGAAACAGAGTGTCTGTTATATAACAAAGTTGTTTGTGTTGTAGAAGCTTTACATTAAGGTTGGATCAAAATGATACCAGAAGGTCTGCGGCTGTCGTTCTGTACTCTGACAACAGAAACTATTATTAAGTTTATTTCAATAGGGACAAGTATGTCACATAAGCTCATGTTCCATACTACAACATTTTAGCCGAGGCTAATTCTCAATGTTAGTCCCTAGTGGGCCTTTACATAAAATTACACAACACATAGTTAAAATAAACATGATAAAACAATATAACACAATCTAAATGTAAATGCAGCGGACAGTCAGTGGTCACATTTCTGACCTCTGATTAAAGAGTCTTTAAGATTGTTTTTGAAGAGGACCCAGTTTGTCTCTCCCTTCAGTTCAGTGGGTAACCAGTTCCAGGCTTTAGTGCCTTGTACAGAGAAAGCTGTTTGTGCAAAAGAAGTGTTACATTTCGGGATCTGACAGTTCCCGTTTTGAGCTCCTCTAGTCCTTGAACCCCCAGCCCTGAGAGCAACTATGCGCTCACTCAGGACCTGTGGGGCTTGCTGATTTAAACACTTATACATTAGCTTCAACACAGAAAATTTAATGAAATTTTCAAAAGATAAAATTTTCAAATTTCTCAAACTAACACAGAGAAATATGTACATGAAAACAACTACAAAGTAAACTTGGCTGTATTAAAACCTAGTGAAGATGATCACAGACTGACTCTCTCCCACTCTCACTAACTACAAACACAAAAAACTAGTTTTGCTGTGTATGTGTGAAAACAAAGTCAGAAACAAATAAAATGTATCATCATAAATCAATTTGAAATCAATTGCCAATTAATGCAATTTACAGCTGTGTCTTTCTTCATCCAGGAGAATTCTTTCTACAGCTCACACAGAGATACTGGCCTTAAATCCAAAACCAAACCCAGGATAAAGAGGTTCAGTGAATGTGGTGTTGAAGGTGTGGAGGTGGATCAGTGTGTCAGAGGAGACTCTGTAGAAGGTCAGAGAGCCAGCAGGACAGTCCACATACACTGCTACTCTGTTAGAGGAGGAGGAGGAGGAGGAGGAGGAGGAGGAGGAGGAGGAGGAGGAGGAGGAGGAGGGCAGGTGGGAGATAGTTGTCACTGTGTTATTGTGGCAAACACAGTAACGTTTCTTTGAGCAGTGCAGACTCCAGGACTGATCATTCCATCCAAGCCTGCAATCACCCTCCTTTCCTCTTCTACCAATTCCTTTGTAAGTCACTGCAATAACAACCTCTCCATCCCATTCGACCTCCCAGTAACAGCGATCAGTCAGACCATTTCTACACAGCAGCTGACAGCAGTAGTCGAATCTGTCTGGATGATCAGGATATGGCTGCTTCTCTCTCACCAGTGTCACCTTCCTGTTGTTGTCAGACAGTTTGAGGTTTCTGTGTGCTGTGTTTGTGTCCAGTGTGAGTTTACAGAAATCTGATGAGAGAACGAGACACAGATGAAGTTTATCATGTAACACTCCTAATGTGTTCATTATTTGTTTTATATTGACACATTAACACTGCATTGCTACAGCAGTATTGTATGGACACATTTTGTCTGATTGATTTTTAATATAGTGTGACAACCATCAAATGTGTATTTAGATAGAAATTTATTCCATGTTATTCTTTTCCAACACGTTTTTCCCACACCACTTTCAAGTACATTTTGCATGCCATGTCAAAGCATTTTAAGATTTTCGTTTGTGATTTAACGTGCTATAGACCTTAGCAACACAAAGGATGCTAGCACATCTACCATGTAGGGTTAACCGGTCGACATGCATACAATCACTTAGGTTTAGGCACACACCCCTGTGATGGTTAGTGTTAGGGTATGGGGCTTCAGGGGGACTATCAGTGCTAACATCGTTAGCTAGCTAGCTAGTTAGCTACTTACACTTTAACGTAGCTAGTGTTAGTAGCATAGCTAATGTTAGCATAGCTAACACGAAGTAGCTAACAATAATGACATCACCCCAAAAATCAATCTTGTCTCTATTTAATTTTTATTTACTTAGTATCCATCAGATCTCTCCACCACCACCTTATAGACAGACTTTCATGGTTATTTATATTCCCCACGTGGTGTTTTTCCCTTTCACAGTTGCCATAAAATGGCACACAGTTTCTGCACAATATAAGATTCATGAAAAGCAAAAAATGCGAATACCACGCGAAATAACTTAAGATATCTGCATGTTATTCTTACGCCTTTTGTTTATATCAGGCTATCTTTTCACATGATCTGAACTGAATCCATACTTACACCTCCTCACGGTAGGTTCCAGCATCTTTTCACCACAATAATCCACCCTGGAAGCAGAAACACAGTCAGATCCATATATATATATATCCCCATTTATATATGGAGAAAGCTCAACATTTAATAACCTTTGCTCTGAATGATTTTCCAGCTAACATGAAGTCTAACTGATGTTCAACTGATGTTAACCAGATGTTTAGTAGAACAGAAGAATACTTTGTCAGCTTTTGTTATCTGTCCATACCTGAGAGTATCCAGTCTCCAGTGTGGATCCTCCAGCCCAGCAGAAAGCAGCTTCACTCCTGAGTCTCCTGGATGATTGTAGCTCAGGTCCAGCTCTCTCAGATGGGAGGGGTTGGAGCTCAGAGCTGATACCAGAGAAGTACAGCCTTCCTCACTAACCCTACAACCTGACAGCCTGAAAACACCCACAAACACATGCGCACACACATAACCTTTAGTTACTTGTGTCAAACACGACTCGTGGTCGACTCTTTGCCAATGATACCATGGAACTCACTGCTTTTCTTTGCTATAGATTTTTTGGCTTCGCTTGGGTGGACTGTAAACCTTTGTAAGCTTTAAAGGTGCTAAAGCAGTTGCATATTTTCTTATCCACCCAGATTAAACCTGTCTTCTAATAATTATGTTATATATGAATAAATATACATAAAATTGAATTGCAACAGCAAATACAGCAACACATGATGCTGCCTGGATTGTATTTTCTATTGAGATAATGAGGAAATGTTGTTAATTAACAGCTCAGGAAAGAATATATACATATATTTATGTATATTATGTATATACAGAATATTTACACTGAATGAAACACTGAAATGTTTGTGAAATGCCCAAATGCCAAATCATTGCAGCAAAATGCCTTTCCTCATGCCACAAACTGATAACCAGTCACCTGAACACACCCTTCATTCACATCTTGGTGCAGGAGTCACATGGTAGTCTCAGTGAATGCTTTCAACCAATCATAGCACTCAAGTGCATTTTTACAAGCTGCGGTGAGTTTCCCCAATCAGTAGTGCCCACACTCGGTGAATGGAGAAGGCCAGAATTGTGTTTGAGCGTGCTATTTAGAACATGCGTTGGTATTTGCCGATTTAAGCAACAACTGTGCCGTGAATGTAATCATCATGGGTAAAAGTACGGAGGGAGATAGTGATAGTATGCCATGGCAGGATGTAAATAATAAGAGGAAAGGAAGGTGCGATAGTTCTGGAAGTTCAACCTATGATGTAGAGGTGGGCGACATGTCTAAAAAAGTTAAGACTACAAAGATAAATGCGAGAAAAGAAGATAAGCCAACTGAATTGAAAGTGATGGTAACATTCAAAAAAGAAGGGGGGCACTTCCACCGACTTAAATTAACAAAAGCAATTGAGAAAGAAATGGGTAAGATCAAGTTTGCTAAATATTTGAGTAATAGGAGGCTGCTGGTCTTTGCAACAGACCAACTGCAAAGAGATAGAAACACTTAATTCAGAAACACTTAATGGCGAAAGGATTAGTACTCACATCCCCGGGAATGCAGCAAAGCTTAAAAGTGTTTTTCACGACGTCCCTTTGGCAATGAAATTGGAGGAGATAACTCAGGAAGTGAAAGGAGGAAAAGTGGTGAAAGCCACAAGACTGCAAACACAAAGAAAAGGGGTGAAAACTGATAGCCTGTCAGTAGTACTGGAGTTTGAAAAAGCTATGCCAAAGAGAGTAAGAATGGGATACCTGAGTTATGATGTGAGAGAGTTTATCCCAGCACCACTTAGATGTTTCAAGTGTCAAAGAATGGGACACACTGCTGGACAACATAAAGGAAAACAAAGATGTGCTAGGTGTGGAGGGGAACATGAATATGGAAAATGTGGCCAGGATGCAAAAGTGAAATGCTGTAATTGCGGCGGTGAGCATAGCACTGCTTTCGGAGGATGCCCTGTTCAAAGGCAAGCTAGAGAGGTACAGAAATATAAAGTAACTAATCAGGTATCTTATGCTGATGCAGCAAAAAAGTTAAGGAAAGTGATCTATTCAGACCCAATGTTACACAAGTTGTAAATAGAGACCACGAGTCTGAGAACAGACGAGCAATTGAGGTTTCATCTCCAACACCAAGTCAGAAGCAAACAGAAACTAATCCATGGATAAAGGATATTAATGAAGATACGCTGATTGTGGGTAAAACCAACTTTGTTGGTTTCATCTGTAAGACTGTAAATGTGGCAATACAGCAGAAGAAAAAAAGTGATAGAATCAAGACAATTGTAGAGGCAGCCACAGAGATACTGGGGATCACGAAAGTTACAGCTGAACTGATTCATGAGATGTTGAACCCAACCAATTATAATGGAGTGTCTCAAGGTGATTAACCTTACTATGGTGTTTCATATCCTCCACTGGAATGCCAGAAGCTTAATTGCAAATAAACAAGAGTTTAAGAAGGTGGTGAGTGATCTGGAAGTCAGAACTGATGTTATGTGTATACAAGAAACCTGATTAAGACCACATTTGGATTTTGTCCTACCAGGCTACAACTCGGTTAGATGTGACAGAACTGGAAAACAAGGTGGAGGATGTGTAACATTTATTAAGGATACTTTAGCACATAGAAGGGTAACTGTTCCAAATGAGTATGAATGTGTAGTAGTAGAAATGTGTAGTCCCACAGGTAATATCAAAGTTGTCAATTTTTATAATCCGTGAAATTATCAATGCAAACATTCCATGAGATATCAGAAAGTGTTGATAGTAGAGAAATTTGGTGCGGAGACTTTAATGCTCTCAATATTCTGTGGGGAAGTGATCATACAGACACTAATGGAGAAGTAGTTTAAGAACTAATCGAGGAGAGATCACTTCACTGCCTTAATGATGGAAGAGGTACCAGGGTTAATGTCACAAGAAATTCAGTCTCCTGTATAGATCTTACTTTAGTCTCTGTAAATATGAGTAATCTTTGTGAATGGGATGTAAAGAATTATACCAACATAGGGAGTGATCACTTTCCAATATTATGTTCCATGAACTTTGATATGTATATTCAGGAGGGTTACGTTATAGGGAGATGGTGTTTTCCTAAAGCTAACTGGGAAAAATTCAGAGAACTTTGTATTGAGTATACTGAAAGAATATCGATGGAGGGTAATGTAAATAGCTGCGCAGCAGCAGTGACATCCATGATTATTAGTGCTGCAACAACCTGCATCCCTAAGAGCACAGTGAATGAGAAAAAGAAAATAGCTCCATGGTGGAACGATGAATGTAAAAATGCTATAAAAAACAGAAATCATGCTTTCAGAATTTTAAGAAAGCACTTCCCAGAGGAAAAGAAAATCTGCAAAGAGATCTCCAAAATGTTTCATTTATTTCTCCTAGACAACTTTGAGATCCATATGACACCAAACTGAGACAAAGGTTTATTTCTCATGTGTCTCAGGCTTTTCTCTGGAGCAATAAGATGCACTAAATCTCAATTTAGTCTCCTGTTAAGTTTCAGAAGAGATCTCAACAAGCTGTAATATAATGCTCAGAGTTTCTCAACTTCTGTGTCTCTTTGTGATCGTGATCTCAGACAGAGAAATCAGAGAGTTCTCTCCATGAACTCAATATACTCTCATCCCAGCTTCAATTCATGCATCTCATGCTAAACTCAGACAGAGCAAAGGAAGAGATTTCCACAAGCTCTAATATAATGCTCAGAGTTTCTCAACCTCTGTGTCTCTTTGTGATCTCAGACAGAGAAATCAGAGAGTTCTCTCCATGAACTCAATATACTCTCATCCCAGCTTCAATTCATGCATCTCATGCTAAACTCAGATAGGGCAAAGGAAGAGATTTCCGCAAGTGCTCATTGAATTCTCAGACTTGGATCACTGTCTTGGTTGTTTCATATCATATGATTAATCCACATGATTTTTTTAAATATAATGTATTACTGTATGAATACATTAATTGTAAATATTTTATTTTAGGCTGCAAAGACCCTCTTCTTTTATATAATATTTTCTATAAATGATTTGAAATATTTCACTGCATGTAATTCAGTAAAAACAATTATTAACCACACAGTTTTTGCTGTCTTTAAACTGTCTTTAAGTTTGTTAATGTTATTTTGATTTAAATAAAGATTCAGATTCAAATTTCTTTATTTCTTTATTACATCAGCTAATCATTTGCTATAGAGCCTTTGCTTTAAAGCCTGATGGTTGTGGATAGATCTTCTGTCTGTCCTGCAGTGAAGAGAGAGTAGCATTCCCGTCCGTTGTATCTTTGGTACATCAAGATGTTCTAAAGTGGATGATCTGTGTTGTTTAGAACGGTGAATCTAGTCTGGTTGGAGGAAAAGGTCATATGATTGAATTAGTTATTCATGTGCGTGCGTGTGTGTTTGTGTGCATGAGAGGGAGAGTGAGCGAGAGACTCTGATATTGCTCCATAAGCCTGTTCTCATGCTTTTTGCGTCACATATACACGCTTTGGAAAAGCCGTGTCTATTGTACGCAAAACAGCGATTTTGCATGTATATGATACGCTGCAGTTTACAATAGCGTTGCAACACAAAGGAGGCTAACCCTACCTGCTAGCACATCGGCCGTGACATCGCTAGCTAACAAGCTAGTTAGCACCTGGATGCGTCAACTATACACGCCTAAGTGCTCAACAAACTTAAAGACAGTTTAAAGACAGCAAAAACTGTGTGGTTAATAATTGTTTTTACTGAATTACATGCAGTGAAATATTTCAAAATCATTTATAGAAAATAATATAAAAGAAGAGGGTCTTTGCAGCCTAAAATAAAATATTTACAATTAATGTATTCATACAGTAATACATTATATTAAAAAATCATGTGGATTAATCATATGATATGAAACAACCAAGACAGTGATCCAAGTCTGAGAATTCAATGAGCACTTGTGGAAATCTCTTCCTTTGCTCTGTCTGAGTTTAGCATGAGATCCATGAATTGAAGCTGGGATGAGAGTATATTGAGTTCATGGAGAGAACTCTCTGATTTCTCTGTCTGAGATCACAAAGAGACACAGAAGTTGAGAAACTCTGAGCATTATATTACAGCTTGTTGAGATCTCTTCTGAAACTTAACAGGAGACTAAATTGAGATTTAGTGCATCTTATTGCTCCAGAGAAAAGCCTGAGACACATGAGAAATAAAGCTTTGTCTCAGTTTGGTGTCATATGGATCTCAAAGTTGTGTAGGAGAAATAAATGAAACATTTTGGAGATGTCTTTTCAGATTTTCTTTTCCAGGTAGGGTTAGCCTCCTTTGTGTTGCAACGCTATTGTAAACTGCAGCGTATCATATACACTCAAAATTGCCGTTTTGCGTACTATAGACACGACTTTTCCAAAGCGTGTATATGTGACGCATGTGATGCGATCGGGTTGCAGTAGCTCCAGTATTGCTCATTTTCTTTTTCAAAGGAGAAATAAAGGAGTCATTAAAACACTGAATTGAGATTAGCATCTCCTTTTAATCTCAGGTATGACTCCCTCTGATTATTCTGCCTCACCTAGTGAATTTTAGGAGAAACATATTGGGTGTCTGTGGCTCAGGAGGTAACGCGAGTTGGCCGTTAATCGGAAGGTCGGCAGTTCAATCCCCGGCTCCCCCAGGCTGCGTGTCGAAGTGTCCTTGGGCAAGACACTGAACCCCGATGTATGTGTGAATGGTGAATGCAGAAGTAGTGTAAAAGCGCTTGAGTAGTCGAAAAGACTAGATAGGCGCTATACAAGTACGGAACATTTACATATGAAAACATTTTAGACAAAATGGAGATTAAAATGAGGTTTAGATGAGAATCTCAAATTTGTCTCCTAAAAGCAAGCTCTGAGCAGTAAAATTTTCCTCTGTCTCACCTATTGCTCCTAGTGAATTTTAGGAGAAACATACGAGAAACATTTTAGACAAAATAGAGATTGAAATAAGGCTTAGATGAGAATCTCACATTTGTCTCCTGAGCTATAGAACAGCAAGCTTTGAGCAATAAAATTTTCCTCTGTCTCACCTATTGCTCCTAGTGAATTTTAGGAGAAACATACGAGAAACATTTTAGACAAAATAGAGATTAAAATAAGGCTTAGATGAGAATCTCAAATTTGTCTCCTAAAAGCAAGCTCTGAGCTGTAACATTTTCCTCTGTCTCACCTATTGCTCCTAGTGAATTTTAGGAGAAACATGTGAGACACATTCTAGACAAAATAGAGATTGAAATAAGGCTTAGATGAGAATCTCACATTTGTCTCCTGAGCTATAGAACAGCAAACTTTGAGCAGTAAAATTTTCCTCTGGGTTGAGCCAAGATAACCTGGTTGACTATCAAAGAAAGAGGGCTATGGCACGGAAAATAATTAAGTCATCCAAGAAGAATGCATGGAGGCAATTCTGCTCCTCCATTTAGGTGCAGTGAAAACAACCCCTACTAATGCACTACTGGTAGAAGCTGATGAATTGCCATTATATTTAGGACATGCTAAGTTGTCTTTAGCATATTGGGTCAAGTTAAAAGGATCTGGAGAGGAACAACCTGTAACAAAGGTTCTGTGTGACTGCTGGGAACATACACAACAAGTGAAAGGTAAAGGATATGGCTGGAATATTAATACAGCAGCAGAAGAATACGGATTAAATAACATAGAATATGGACCAAATACTGTATGGGGTAATGTTCCTCCGTGGATATTTCCTGTACCCAATGTGGACTTGTTGCTTCTAGAGAAGAAGAAAGAATGGAGTGAAAGTAATGTAGATAATATTGGATATGTGGTTCAAGACTATATAAAGAGAAATTATTATAATTATATACTATTATTTACTGATGGATCAAAAGATCCAGGGACTGATCATGTAGGATCAGGATCATACATACCTGAGTTTGATGTAAGTATATGTAAAATAATTAATGATAAACTATCTGTATATACAGCAGAAATGGTTGCTATTATTTTAGGGTTACAGTGGATAGAAGGCGTGCGGCCTGAGAGAGCAGTCATTTGCTCAGACTCCACTGCAGCCCTGTATAGTCTGAATTCCAAAAAGACAGCAAGAGATGATCTATTGATTGAAATATGCACAATAATGCTGAGAATTCAAAGAACTGGAGTGGATGTACAATTTGTTTGTGTACCTGCTCATGTTGGTGTTGATTGGAATGAGAAAACAGATGAGATTGCAAAGACAGCGTTGAAATTAAAAGATGATGAAATAATGACAGTTCCCTTTGGAAAAGGAGAGGCCAAATCATTAATTAGAAAAGCAGTGAGTGATGTATGGCAGAAGAAGTGGGACACAGACACTAAAGGGAGACACTATTACAGCATACAGAAATCAATTAAGGTGAAGAGTTTCAAAGGGAAATGTAGAAGAGATGAAGTGGTGTTTTCAAGATAAAGGTTTGGACATAGTGGGTTAAAATCAACGCTTTGTTTAATGGCAAAATGTTTGTCTGATAAATGTGAGGCTTGTAATGTTCCTGAAAATGTCGAGCATGTCATCATGAAGTGTAGTAAATATAATTCTGAGAGAAAAATCTTACAAGACAAGATATATGAATTAGGACGGGAATGGAATTTAGAAGGGATTTTAGGGATGAGTGAGGGATCAAGGGAGTGCTGCAAAGCTCTCTTTAATTTTCTCAAAGCTACAGGATTAGATCATAAAATATAGTTCTTTATTTATTTTTTCTTTCTTTATCTATTTTTTGTTGTTGTTGTTTTGTTTGTTTGATTTGATTTGTGTGTTTTGTTTTCTAGCCATTTATTTACCTGTAACCTGTAACCTGAAGTACTAAAATCCTGATATTGCACACTCCAGCACAGTATGTGGCGGTATGCACCTGAACAAGTTGGTTTCGACCCGCCATAAAACCCAGAGAAGAAGAAGAAGAAGTAGTGTCCACTACCGTTGTCTTTAGAAGCCGACTGATGCTGCGGTGTGTCGGATATCTGCGGGAATTGGTGAGTCTGTTTGTTGTTGTGTCCACTAGCATGTTGCTATTAGCATTAGCATCACTATGTATTTTAATGGGATTCTACGCTAGCTTAACGCCAACAGCATTAGTCCTATCAATGTATTTCTATGGGCTAGCATTAGCAGTGCTAAGAGCATTAGCCATCTCAATGTATTTCTATGGGCTGTGGTGGCTGGTAGCATTGGCAATGCTAGTAGCATTAGCTTTCCATTCATTCCTATGGAGTTTCTATTGGATTCAATGAATTATAATGCAAACCTAGCACTTTCTTTTCAATGCTATAGCTTTGTTTAATTATTTAAATGGTTCATTTACATATTGAATGTCAAAATTATCAATTGTATTAAATGGAATGTTATGTTGTAAATAATCATAATATTTTCTGGGTGTTTATTTACATGCATTTAAGTATCTTTTTTTTTTACAATTTTGTTATTGTCATTTAACACATTTATGACAATTACTTATGCAGTATTTTGAATACTATTGTGTACACATAAAATATAGAATATAAAACTAGCTAGGTAGGTAAATTATATTATGAGTAGTGACTAAACCATGGGTCCTGTTTAATACAGGCCAGGTGAGGCCAGTTGCGGGCCAGTTGATTGCGAGCTACTACTACTGTTGAGTTTTAAAAAGTTACAACAAACTTAATGTATTCCAGTGTTTCAGTGTTTTCCTTTAAATGTAAAACTGCAGGATTTTAGGCCAGACGATTGCATCGGGATGTTGATTAAACCATTGTCTGTATTCTCTTTGTAATGTGAAGAAAACTAACACCTCTTTGTTTAGTTTCAGAAGGACTCTTTTCATTGACACTTAAGATAGGGTGTCAACCATTTTATAGACAAGCCCTGTTGTTTTCTATGATTAGTTTAGAGCAAAAGACTGTTTATTCCTGCAGATTGAAGGGGGGTTTTACATCTAGGGTTGGCGCTCTTTTGTTCACCCAAAAGCAACGTAGAACAGTAAGATACAGCCTTCCTAATTGCATGACGAAGAAGTCAACCAAACGACCAATGGCTATGGAGCTAAGCCATTTGTAGGAAAAAGGACCCGCCCACATACCTGGAGGATATTAACAATTCATTTTGTGAGAATCAGGACTGTAAGCTGTGGATGTGGGAGGAGAAGCAACTTTTCAGTCCACTGCTGGAGGCTGCTTTAGCTTAGTCTTTTAGGACATGACTGAAAGCTGTAAATCTGAAAAGAGAAACAACTTTCCAGTCCTCTGCAGTGTTTTTGTTTTATGTTTGTTCTGTAATGCCATCTTTTATTCACCTATTTTGTAATTAAATTTTCTTGTTAATTTTCATCGGACCCAGCCTCTCCTTTCTCAAAATCTGAAAACGCAACACTACCTGGAGCAGAACCTGCCCCAATAACATCATCGCACCCTGTGGGTCTGGTTGGAGGCTGTTGCAGCTCTGCTCACCCCCTTCACTCTCATTCACACACACACAGCCATTCACTAAGCCCTGGCTCATGGATTATTGGCGTCCCACGGGCCGTTCTCGTTATTTGGACGTGGCGTTCATCTCTCATGAACAAAGAATATGGTCCTATTGTGTGTTGTGAACTGTCTTTAATCTGAGTAATCCTCAGTTCCTGAGTTGTATTTTGTTTTGTTTTTTCTGTGAACTACTAAAGCAACCAAACCAAATTTCCTCAAGTGCTCTTTATCAAAACCAACTTCTCTGCAGATTATAAATATTTTGGGTATTGTTTGTTTTTGTTATTGTTTTCACTTAATACATGGTACCAACACCAAATGTAATTATCTGCCTCCGTGTTATTATTTACCCTTTCAACACCTCCTTGAGACGAACCCTATCTTCTGTAGCCTAATCATTATTTAACCCTCTACAGCCATTTCCATCTGCTATATAACACATATTCCCCCGTATAAGCTAGATGTGGACACTACCGCATTACTTGATAAATAAAAGAGCTTTGCTACTGAAAATCTACACTATCACACAAAAGTGAGTACACCCCTCACTTTTTTGTGAATATTTGATTGGATCATTTCCTGTGACAACGCTGAAGAAATGACACTTTGCGCCAATGTAAAGTAGTGAGTGTACAGCTTGTATAACAGTGTAAATCTGCTGTCCCGTAAAAATAACACATCACACAGCCATTAATGTCTAAACCGCTGGCAAAAAAAGTGAGTACACCCTAACTGAAAATGTCCAAATTGGGCCCAAAGTGTCAATATTTTGTGTGGTCATCATTATTTTCCAGCACTCCCTTAACCCTCTTGGGCATGGAGTTCACCAGAACTTCACAGGTCGCCACTGGAGTCCTCTTCCACTCCTCCAAGATGACATAATGGAGCTGGTGGATGTCAGAGACCTTGCACTCCTCCACCTTCCATTTGAGGACACCCCACAGATGCTCAATAGTGTTTAGGTCTGGAGACATGCATGGCCAGTCCAACACCTTTACCCTCAGCTTCTTTAGCAAGGCAGTGCTTCATTATGTCACAGTACATGTTGGAATTCATGGTTCCTTCAGTGAACTGTAGCTCCTCAGTAGTCTTCCTCACCTGGTTGCCACCACACAGGCTTGACACCATCTGAACCAAATAAGTTTAACTTGGTCTCATCAGACCAGAGGACATGGTTCCAGTAATCCATGTCCTCAGTCTGCTTGTCTTCAGCGAACTGTTTGTGGGTTTTCTTGTGCATCATCTTCAGAAGAGGCTACATTCTGGGATGACAGCCATGAAAACCAATTTGATGCAGTGTGCAGCATATGGTCTGAGCACTGATAGGTTGACCCCCCCACCCCCACCCCTTCAACCTCTGCAGCAATGCTGGCAGCATTCATATGTCTGTTTCCCAACCTCTGGATATGATCCTGAGCACGTGCACTCAGCTTCTTTGGTCGACCATGGAGAGGCCTGTTCTGAGTGGAACCTGTCCTGTTGAACCGCTGTATGGTCTTGGCCACCGTGCTGCAGCTCAGTTTCAGGGTCTTGGTAATCTTCTTATACACTCGGCCATCTTTATGTAGAGCAACCATTGTTTTTCAGATCCTCAGAGTTCTTTGCAATGAGGTGCCATGTCGAACTTCCAGTGACCAGTATGAGGGAGTGTGAGAGTGTTAACACCAAATTTAACACACCTGCACCCCATTTACACCTGAGATCGTGTAACACTAATGAGTCACATGACACTGTGGAAGGAAGTTGGCTAATTGGGCCCAATTTGGACATTTTCACTTAGGGGTGAACTCACTGTTGTTGCCAGCAGTTTAGACATTAATGGCTGTGTGATGTGGTATTTTGACAGCAAATTTACACTGTTATACAAGCTGTACACTCACTACTTTACATTTTAGCAAAGTGTCATTTCTTCAATGTTGTCACATTAAAATATATAATCAAATATTTGCTAAAATGTGAGAGGTGTAGTCACTTTTGTGAGATAGTGTATTTGATTAAGAACAACAGAACAGCAATGCTACCACCAAGCTATTGAGAAATGTAGATAACCAGTAATGGCGTAACTTGTAGAGAAGGTACTGCCAATATACTAAGTCTAACTGTACATAGCCAACTAAAACTAACTGTATATACATATACAATATTAAAACCATTTCATGTGTCTGTTTATGTGAAAAGAAAAATCACATTGATCTTTTCTATCTTCACTTACAATTTCCCAGACAATTCAAAAGATTAAAAGAGTCACCAAGCAAATAGCTGAATCCTCACCTGAGAGTTTCCAGTTTACAGTGTGGACTCTCCAGTCCAACACAGAGCAACTTCAGTCCTGAATCCTGCAGGTCGTTGTTACTCAGGTCCAGCTTTCTCAGGCTAGAGGACTGGGAGCTGAGAACTGAGGACAGAGCTTCACAGCTTCTATCTGAGAGGTTACAGAAACTAAGCCTGAGGAATAATCAACCATAAAGAAAAGATGACTTAAATTACATTATGTTTCCATTTCTCCAGTGTATGATATCAAATGTATTTGATGGTTGGTAAATGGTAATGGGTTGCATTTATATATCTCATTTATTCAAAGTGATTTGTGCTACCACGCAAGGCACTGGCCTGACCATCAGGAGTAGTTTGGGGTTCAATGTCTTGCTCAAAGATACTCTGACATATAACCTGGATAAGTCAGGGATCAAATCACCAACATTACAGTGAAACAACTATCGCTACCAGCTGAACCACTATTGATCAACCTACACAGATTTTTTGGAGGCTTTGACCACTGGCAGCAGCCTCAGAAGAGCCTCCTCTGAAGCAGAGTATTTCTTCAGGTCAAACACGTCCAGATCTTTTTCTGATGACAGTAAGATGAAGACCAGAGCTGACCACTGAGCAGGAGAGAGTTTATCTGTGGAGAGACTTCCTGAACTCAGGGACTGTTGGATCTGATCCACTAGAGAACGATCCTTCAGTTCATTCAGACAGTGGAACAGATTGATGCTTCTCTCTGGAGACAGATTCTCACTGATCTTCTTCTTGATGTACTCAACTGTTTTCTTGTAGGTCTTTGAGCTACTTCCTGTCTGTGTCAGCAGACCTCGTAGGAGAGTCTGATTGGTCTGCAGTGAAAGACCCAGGAGGAAGCGGAGGAACAAGTCCAGGTGTCCATTTGGACTCTGTAAGGCCTTGTCCACAGCACTCTGGTGGAGAAGTTTAAGTTTAGGTTTGTCTCTGAAGACTTTAGACCGCTGTGAGGTTGTTGGTTCTTCTGCCAGCAGATTGACACCAGAGTTGATGAAGGTCAGATGGACATGAAGAGCAGCCAGAAACTCCTGAATACTCAGATGGACGAAGCAGAACACCTTGTCCTGGTACAGCCCTCTCTCCTCTTTAAAGATCTGTGTGAACACTCCTGAGTACACTGAGGCTGCTCTGATATCGATGCCACACTCTGTCAGGTCTGATTCATAGAAGATCAGGTTGCCTTTCTGCAGCTGCTCAAAAGCCAGTTTTCCCAGAGACTCAATCATCTTCCTGCTCTCTGGACTCCAGTGTGGATCTGTCTCAGCTCCTCCATCATACTTGACGTTCTTCAGTTTGGACTGAACCACCAGGAAGTGGATGTACATCTCAGTCAGGGTCTTGGGCAGCTCTCCTCCCTCTCTGGTCTCCAGCACCTCCTCCAGAACTGTAGCAGTGATCCAGCAGAAGACTGGGATGTGGCACATGATGTGGAGGCTTCGTGAGGTCTTGATGTGGGAGATGATTCTGCTGGCCTGCTCCTCATCTCTGAACCTCTTCCTGAAGTACTCCTCCTTCTGTGGGTCAGTGAACCCTCTGACCTCTGTCACCATGTCAACACACCCAGGAGGGATCTGATTGGCTGCTGCAGGTCGTGTGGTTATCCAGAGGCGAGCAGAGGGAAGCAGGTTCCCCCTGATGAGGTTTGTCAGCAGCACATCCACTGAGGTGGACTCTGTAACATCAGTCAGGACCTCATTGTTGTGGAAGTCCAGAGGAAGTCGACACTCATCCAGACCGTCAAAGATGAACACAACCTGGAACTCTTCAAAGCTGCAGATTCCTGCTTCTTTGGTTTCAGGAAAGAAGTGATGAACAAGTTCCACCAAGCTGTACTTTTTCTCTTTCAGCACATTCAGCTCTCTGAAAGTGAATGGAAATGTGAACTGTATGTCCTGGTTGGCTTTGTCTTCAGCCCAGTCCAGAGTGAACTTCTGTGTTAAGACTGTTTTCCCAATGCCAGCCACTCCCTTTGTCATCACTGTTCTGATTGGTTCATCTCTTCCAGGTGAGGCTTTAAAGATGTCTTCTTGTCTGATGGTTGTTTCTGGTCTGTCTGGTTTCCTGGATGCTGTTTCAATCTGTCTGACCTCATGTTCATCATTGACCTCTGCAGTCCCTCCCTCTGTGATGTAGAGCTCTGTGTAGATCTGGTTCAGAAGGGTTGGGTTTCCTGCTTTAGCAATCCCCTCAAACACACACTGGAACTTCTTCTTCAGCTTAGACTTGAGTTTACGTCGGCACACTGCAGCAACAGCTATTTCGGAATGAAGAAAGAAGAAATGTGATTAATAAGTGGATGCTACAGTAAATCTGATAAATGTAAACTTTAAGACATCAAGATGGTATTTATTTTCCTCCTCCATGAAATCTCTTCAGCTCATCAGCTGTGAACGGTTTCTGAGTTTCAGCCCAGAAGAATTCATAGATCTGATCCAAATGTGTGCATCATAGTAACAGCAGAGTTTGAAATGGAAACTTCTCCCATGTTGCCTCCATTTCCTCTTTCCATCATGTTAAATCTGTTCAAATCCTCTTACTGCTCTGCAGACGCTCAGCCAGCTCCTCCTGCTTCATTCTCCTCAGGAAGTGCAGTGTGATCTTCAGAAATGCCTCTCTGCTGCTCCTCCTCAGCTCCTCCTCCTCACCGCCCAACACCTCCTCATCCTCCCTCTGATTCTCTAAGCATGCTGGGTAATCTGGATTTAGAACCCTCTGATACCTCTTCAATTCATTTTTCACAAATCTGACAATATTGTCCTCAAGCAGCTGAAACAGAATACATAGGTCAGACAACAAAACATAAGCTCATCTGTCACAGACTGAAGGGCCCGCTGGTCTGAAGAGTGTAGCATAGTGAGTGTTGGGACCAGTTAGTAGTAGTTGAGCTTGTACATTTACACACCATAAATATGGAGTCCTGGTCTGTTTGATGCTGCTGGGCAGACTGAACTCTAGGAACACATATAACAAAAATATATAAGAAACACACACACCTTGTTAAAGATTTTGCCTCCCATGAAGATAACGCATGGTTAAAAATGAGAGAGAGAGAGAGAGAGAGAGATTTAATTGATTAATTAATTAATTTCTTACCTTTGATTGGCAAAGTAAACAGGTTGATCCATAGAGCAGTCACTCTTTATGGACACACATGTGGGCACAGGACAGGCTTGTCTTTGCTGCTGGATCCTATGAGAGACAATACATTAACAATGAAGTCCAGCCATTAACTGTTTATTCTGAACACTTCGATTCCGTGTGTTTGTTCCTATCTGCTCCAATGTCCTAAACTAAATCTGTAGTTTGAGAACAAACTCATCCATACAGTTACCCGAACAAAGGCGCATCCTTAGCTTGGCAAAATAAACTTGTTTATGTCAACTCTTTAATATGATAATGGTTTTGTATAATAAATTAATCCAACAGTAGCTCAAGAAACCCACAGTCCACCTCAGTGGTTAGTTGTAAGTCTACTTTCTTTGAAAAAAAAACTTTGTTGGCTATTGATCTTTAGTTATTATGCTCCATATATATCCATATATTTGGAACAAACTCCCAGATAACTGCAGGTCTGCTGAAACTGTCAGTTCTTTTAAATCAAGACTGAAGACCTTTTTTTTACCACTGCTTTTAATTAAATATTTAAGATTTTTCTTTTTATTGATAACTTACACTGCACTGTAACTTTTACTGTCCTGTTTTCTTTTTCTTTGTTTTTAGCTTTTTACCATTGCTTTTAATTAAATATTTACACGGTGAGAAATGAGTAGGTAGCTGGGTTAGGACGTTTTGGGAGTGAGATTGAACAGAGTGAAGGAAGTGGATCTTAAATCTGGCGCCCGAATGATTTGCAGGAACCTCTGTCCACCTGTAAACGAGCAGGTGGGTCCAGAGTATAACTGGATCAAAGGGGCCTGCTGACAGACATGTCCTGGTTTCTCTGTAGTGTCCGAGGGTTTTTGGAGTTTCAGTGGACCCAAAGATTGCTGTGGACCCGAGTACAGACCAGCTAGAGAGAGTAGATTAAGAGTACTTCTCTGTTTGTTCTCTTTTCAGAATGATTGTGACTCAGTTATTTGCTCAACCCCTCAGCCTGTTTTTATTTTCCATTTAACTCTTTTAACCCTGATTGTAACATTATATTTTATGTTGCTTTTAAACGTTTTTATTGTTTTTCCCTGTTGCTTTTATGTTTTATGTAAAGCACTTTGAATTGCCTTGTTGTTGAAATGTGCTATACAAATAAACTTGCCTTGCCTTGCCTTTAGAAAAGTCACAACTAATGTAGCTTATGTTACTACCTTAGGTTGAGATAGTAACTACACTGCTGCCCAATAACGGTTCAATCCAGCAGGAGTAGAAGACCTGCTACCCTTTCAAAGAAGCTAACCAAGCTTCATTATCTTCTAAATCATTTGATGCACTGCTGGTCATGTTTATCCAGTGAGAACTACATATGCAACCCAACGACCCAGTTGACCCAGCCATTTTGTGATTTTATTATAGAAACAGTAAAGAGAATGCAGGAAATAAGTGTTGAGAGAGATGCAAATGACATGCAACAAAGTTCCCTGGTTGAAATTCATCTGCAGATGTTGTGGTTGATGCTCCGTGCTCTGAACCCCTAATCCACCAGGGCTTCCCTTTCCAATACCATTGAAATCCATCTACTGAGGAAGAGAGCATCACCAAATATTGATACTTGACCCAGTAGGTATTAGTTGGGGTTCAGACAGGGCACCGGCCCTGTTTTGATTTGTTTTGATGAAACCATCAATACCGTATTTTAGAATTTTTCTTCCTTTAATACATTCCTTAATTACAAGAGCCAAGAGCTCTCTCCATAGACCAATTACTCTTGAGCCACACAAAAGAGTTGGGTCTCGGAAAGCTGAATGGAACTAAGAATTATTATTATTATTAGACTTTATTGTCTACCTTAGTGGAAATGTGTCTTTGACTTCTCTGAACAGATATGCAACAATCACACCACCACTGTACTGGATGCCATAGTATCTCTCATTGCACTGTAAAACAAATTTACCCACGGGTATAAATAAAGTAAACAAACAAACAAACAAACACCACAGTTAAATACTTAAAAAATACACACATCATCAACATACAACAACAGAAAATGGAAAGCAGTGCAGCAGACATAAATAAGGTTGGTTGCAGCCTACAAGAAACATTTAAAAGTGCTTTCAGTTTACATTCAGTAAACCAAGGAGAATAAAAGATCTCCGGCTCGCCCTTGGAACCCTGAATCAAACTGAGTTTAGTGGGTGTAGGGTGTCTGCTAATATCTGTCTGGCCTTCCTGAGTACCGCCTTATCAAATACATCACTAAGCTGCCTTTGTGGATTGCCAATCACCTTCCCTGCAATATTAACAATTTTGGAAAGCTTGTTTTTGTCTTTCACATTCAGGTTGCCATACCAAGCTGCTGTACTAAACTGTAAAATGCTTTCTACCAGGCCCTGCAATGAACTGGTGACCTGTCCAGGGAGTACTCTGCCTTTCGCCCGATGTAAGCTGGGATTTGCTCCAGCCCCCCGCAACCCTGTACGCAGGGTAAGTGGTTGGCGATAGATGGATGGATGGATGGATGGATGGATGGATGGATGGATGGATGGATGGATGGATGGATGGATGGATGGATGCTTTCTACCAGGCCTCTGCATGCCATCTGTAGGGGCCCACTAAATATGGTTAAATGAAAAGAGTATTTCTTGGCGTGTGGTATCATACTGGGAAAAACTACACCTTCCATGATGCTTTGTTCTTTGTGAATTCCAGTGCTATGATAACTTGGCCAATGTGATTTTAGTTTGTTTTGATTGATGCAAACTGAGCCTATTAGAGATCACTTGAAGGGGCGGGAGAAAAGTTAGTCGGAAGAGAAGCAACGAGAGAAGCAACGAGAGAAGACGCATGTGCGAGAGGGAAGCGGCTGTATGTCGATGTGTGGTAAAACACTCGAACTCGGAGAGGATTAATATTTGTAGACTTTAGTACACACGTACAGGCACAAATATTACCTTGCAGTTAATTTATGTATCGTAGCAGGCTCAGTCGTTTGTTGTTTTCCAGTGAGAGTGATAAGTGTAGCTCGGTCGGTCCCTCGCTACTGTTTGCAATAACAGATAAAAGTGTAAAAGCGAACTGTCGGACTTTTAAACTAGAGGGACATTGGCTTGGACTGTTATGAGTGACAACCAGCTTAGACAACGAGCACCGTTTCTATCGGAGAACTAGAGAGAAAGTAAAACGTGGGAGCTAGCCTGCCAGTAGCACCGCTGTGAGGAGGGACCCCGCCCATGGGAATTGCATCGCCACGCGGACATCTACCAACTGCACCTCGCCATTCTGCTGCATCGTCTACCAGCCTGTGGATTCTTTGAACTGACGGAGTCGCGTGAGTAACGGGAGACTTTTCTGAACGTTGAACTGTACTACCAGGGAGTTAAAGGATTTCTCTTTCATATGTGCACCACCGTATGGGCCCCAGCGTTTACAAATTCAAGCACTTGGTAATAATTTGGACATTTTAAAGTTGAACTGTGATGATACAAATGTGTTTATGTTGGACTTTATTGTACTGAAGTGGTATTTTTGGTACTGATACCTATAAAGGTTATATTTATTTTAATTTAGTTCACACACACACACACACACACACACACACACACACAAGGTTTAATTTTTTTTAATTCCATATTAAGAGAAACAAAACAGGGGAGTGTTATTTTGAAGAGTACCAGAGTGGTTTGATAAAGCATCTTTGGCTATTTGGTAGTTTATTAAGGGTTCATTGTAAGGTTTACTCTTTAAACTTAAAACTTTAGTGATTTGGATTTGATACAAAATAACCGGTGTTTTGAGGGAAACCGTTGGTTTTCAGAGTACCAGGAAAGTAGAAATAAATGTTCCTTTTTTTTATAATATATATATATTGTTGTGGTTCATGTTTGACTTACTAATAGATATTTACCATTATTCTGGGGAACTTCAATACAGTTCTTAAGGTGAACTTAGTAGTTCCACAGTGGAGGCACCGCGCTATTATTATTCTTACACATATTGTCTATCTGTTGTCTGTACCTACTTAGCCTGTCTGAATTCACTGTAACAAATATTAGTGAATAGGGAATATTTAGCCAGCTCACCATCAACAGCTAAGAACCCAGGATCCTGTTTAACACACTTTTAATATAGTAGCCCGACGTGATAGTAGGGTACACCTTAGGTCTTGTTTGATCAGCTCTACTGGTGTCAACAAGGGGTTACACATCTCAAGAATGTTTTGACTCACCCTGAAGCTCCTCAGCTTCCTAATAAATCCTTGGTTGGCTCTCCTAAAAATACTTTGACTTTACATCATAACTTGAAGTGCAATCAATAATTGTACTCAAGTACTTAAAATGTTCTACCACTTCCACAGCCCGACTATTAAGTACAACATGGTTGATGTTACTGGCACCTCTTGGTTTTGTTTTTTTTGTTAAACATCTACATGTTTCCACTGACGCAGATTATGAAAAACAATGAAATATGTTACCATAATTATGCAGATGACACACAGATTTACATAACCATTTCACCAGGGGACTATGATCCTATACAGGCGTTGAGTAAATGTATTGAGCAAGTTAACGACTGGATGTGCCAGAATTTTCTTCAATTAAACAAGGATAAAACTGAAGTTATTGTTTTTGGAGCCAGGGAGGAACAATTGAAAGTCAGTGCTCGACTTCAATCTGTAATGTTAAGAACCACAAATCAAGCCAGAAATCTTGGTGTAGTCATGGACTCAGACCTGAATTTAGGGGGCCATATTAAGACAATTACAAAGTCAGCCTACTATCACCTGAAGAATATATCAAGGATTAAAGGACTTATGTCTCAGCAAAACCTGGAAAAACGTATCCATGCATTTATCTTCAGTCTACTCGACTAGTTTACAAAGCACTAAATAGTTTAGGGCCAAAATACATTTCTGATCTTCTGCTTCGTTATGAACCATCCAGACCTCTCAGGTCGTCTGGGATCAGGTCTGCTTTCTGTCCCCAGAGTCAAAACTAAACAAGGAGAAGCAGCGTTCAGTTATTATGCTCCGTATATTTGGAACAAACTCCCAGATAACTGCAGGTCTGCTGAAACTGTCAGTTCTTTTAAATTAAGACTGATGACTTTTCTTTTTATCATAGCTTTTAATTAACTATTTTTCTTTTTAGCTTTTTACCATTGCTTTTAATTAATTATTTACACGGTGAGAAATGAGTAGGTAATTCAGTGAAAAGATAATGGGAGTGAGATTGAACAGAGTGAAGGAAGTGGATCTTAAATCTTACGCCCGAATGATTTGCAGGAACCTCTGTCCACCTGTAAACGAGCAGGTGGGTCCAGAGTATAACTGGATCAAAGGGGCCTGCTGACAGACATGTCCTGGTTTCTCTGTAATATCCGAGGGTTTTTGGAGTTTCAGTGGACCCAAAGATTGCTATGGACCCGAGTACAGACCAGCTAGAGAGAGTAGATTAAGAGTACTTCTCTGTTTATTCTCTTTTCAAAATACTTGTAACTCAATTATTTGCTCAACCCCTCAGCCTGTTTTTATTTTGCATTTAACTCTTTTAAGCCTGATTGTACACTGCACAGTAACTTATATTATATTTTATGTTGCTTTTAACGTTTTTTATATTTCCCTATTGCTTTTATGTTTTACAGGTGAAACTCGAAAAATTAGCATATCGTGCAAAAGTTCATTTATTTCAGTAATTCAACTTAAAAGGTGAAACTAATATATTATAAAGACTAATTACATGCAAAGTGAGATTTCAAGCCTTTATTTGATATAATTTCGATGATTATGGCTTACAGCTTATGAAAACCCCCAAATTCAAAATCTCAGAAAACAACTTGCCTTGTTTGTGTTATAAGTTCTTTTGTTTTGGTCATGTTAATGTCTGGTTTAATAGTCTGACACCAGTCCTGCAATAAAGTGACCTGGCTAAAGTAAGCTTCCCCATGTGCTGCATTATTTTCTTTGAGAAGTTCCACCATGGCCGTGTTATCAGCATATTTAATTAAGCTAACATTGCTGCTGTGCACATTAATTTATAATGATATAATATGTCATTTATACAAATTATATAATAAACCCATTCATTGAAAGTCTCTGAGGGCGGTCAGTTAAAAAGCTTCTAATCCAGTGAATGAGCCCCCCATTCACATTTATCCTATCAAGCTCTGTTGATACTTGTAAGTTGTTCCTCAAATGTAAGTCGCTTTGGATAAAAGCGTCTGCCAAATGAGTAAATGTAATGTAAATGTAAAGTCGTTCTAAAAGAATGTAAGAGTTGCGGCCTCTGTGACCCTGTGTAACCTAGAAGCAAATTGAAGGGGGTCCAGTTGATTCCCAACAGAGGACATAAGATGGGTACTGACCACTCTCTCCATACACTTGGCTAAGACTGGAGTCGGAAGTGCCACTGGTCTAAAGTCTCCAAGGGCTGTAGCCTCCTCGAGCAGTCTCCAGTTCAAATTCCCCAAATAATTGAAAAAGTTTCTGAAAGACCAACAGCAGCAGATTAAAGAAAGATCAAGCTTAATAAAAATCAGACCAGAGACTACAAATATGAGACATAGCTTTTTCCAACAAACAGTGTAGGATGAGGGACGGAGAACCACTTAAATATACAAGGGAGTGGAGATAACAAAACCAGGTAAAACACATTAGACAATCATTGAGACATGCTCAGGAAGTAAAGTGAGACAATTAAACGCAGGGCAAAGAGAACTTCAAAGTAAAGCAGGAAACAACAGAAACCCACCAAACCATATCCGTGACAGTAACCCCCCTTCAATGAACAACACACGGCATTCCAAAAACACACCAATCAACACAAACAAAAAACCAAAACTAACTAACCCCAACCAAAACACGAGTCCCATAGAAACACGAACCAGGAGGGCAGGAGTTGGGATCCAAAACACAAAATATTTAACAAAAACACATGTATCTCAGGTGGATGCCTGAGAATGGGGAAAGCAGGCAACCTCAGGCAGACAGCACGGAGGATGAGCAGGAGGCAGATGGCAAGTGCTACCACTCTCTGGAGAGCTATGAATGGCTGCCAACTGGAACCCATTACTGCTGAGCTGCTCCATTTCAGTAACACTGAGCAGCACTTTCACAATGACACTGGACCGCTCAATCTCAATGGTGCCAGGCAGTGAGACATCGGCAGCACTGAACAGTGGTGAGGACATGGAGCTTGACAGCGATAAGGAAAATAAGTTGGGCAGTGATAAGGGCAGAGAGCTTGTCAGTGGTGAGGAATGATGACGACAGGAAACTCAAAAGAACAAAGTCAGGTATTTATTTACAAAATGGTGAAAAAACTTGTGATGTGGTTTAAAGTTCAAAAAGCAAAAGAGTCCACAGAACACAGAATCCACAATAGAAATCAGAATCAGAAATACTTTATTGATCCCCGAGGGGAAATTCTGTGTCATAGTTGCACACATTGCACAGAAGGCAAAAGGAATATAAATAAATAAAGGTATAATGAATAAACAGTAGCAGCAGAATTGCTGCAGATATTGCACATTATGTATTTAAGCAGGTATTATTTCACAAAACATAATAATGTCCAGTTTAAAAACTAAGTGTCTGTATGTCAGATGTCTTCCACAGCACAGGGACCCATTGGAGACTCAGGCTCAGGTTAAAGACATGGTGAAAGACTCCACATAGCTGGGGGGCACAGGCTTTGAGCACCCCGGGGTGGACACCACCGGGACCTCCAGCCTTGTTATGGTACTTTCAGACCAAACTTGAATTTAATCTTTGCGATGCTTTTCTTTTCGCATGAGTACATTCGCTGCAAGTGTTCACACACAATGCAAGAAGGCAACTAGAAATCATGAATATTTGCCCGAGTTGTAAAATTTCAACTCACGTAAAGGCCTGTCAGTCTGAAGCCATTGATGTTCCTCATGCCACTCCACACCTCCTTCAGGTTGCCCTGCTGGAGTTTACTGTACTTCTCCTTAGCCTCATTTACATTAAATTTACATTTACTCATTTGTAAATGTAAATGTAAGTCGCTTTTATCCAAAGCAACTTACATTTGAGGAACAACTTACAAGTATCAACAGAGCATCAAATATAGTTCTATAACTGACAATACATACTAGTAAGAGCAGTAATAAATACTAGTAAGAGCTCATAGTACATATCACATCAATGGGTAAATACCTAGGGAAGGAAGTAAGAGTTAACAGAAAGTGCACACAGAACAAAAAGTGCAGTCAATACAAGATAATTGTAGGGGAAACAAGAAGAAGAGCACAGGAAGTGCATGTTAGAGGTTAGTTAGAAGTGTTTTAAGAGGAAGTGTTCTCAGAAGAGATGAGTTTTCAAGAGCTTCTTGAAGTTAAAGAGGGACACCCCTGCTCTGATGGCTTGTGGTACCTCGTTCTGCCATCATGGTGTCACAGATGAGAACAGCCGGGACTGGGATTGCTTTGTGTGAAGGGCTGGCAGAGCCAGGCGCCGTTCGTTGGAGGAGCGTAGCGGCCGAGAAGGAACGTAGGTTTGTATTATGGAGTTTAGGTAGATGGGTGCAGACTCGGTGGTCACTCTGTATGCAAGCATTAGTGATTTGAATTTGATTCTGGAGGCCCTGGGGAGCCAGTGGAGGTCACTGAGTAATGGAGTGACATGAGTCCTTTTGGGCTGATCAGAAACCAGACGCGCTGCTGCGTTCTGAACCATTTGTAGGGGTTTCACCGCACAAGCTGGAAGACCTGCTAGGAGGGCATTGCAATAGTCGAGGCAAGAGATAACCATGGCCTGTACCAGAAGCTGGGTGGCATACTGAGTGAGGTAGGGCCTGATTTTCCTTATGTTGTATAGAGCAAAGCGGCATGACTTAGAGACAGCAGCGACATGGTCTGAAAAGGACAGTTGATCATCAATCATGACACCCAAGTTTCTCACCGCCTGGGTTGGAGTGATGGCTGAGGAGTCAATTTGTAGTTCGATGTTATGGTGAATGGATTGCTTGGCTGGAATGACCAAGAGTTCAGTCTTGGAGAGGCTTAGTTGAAGGTGGCAGGCCTTCAGCCATGTAGATATGTCCGAGAGACAGTCTGTGATCCGTAGAAGACAGTGGGATCGCCTGGCGGGAAGGATAGGTAGAGTTGCGTAGCAGTGGGAAGATTTGTGTGAGTGAATGATTAGCCCCAGTGAGGTGGTGTAAATTGAGAAGAGAAGGGGCCCTAGCACTGAGCCTTGGGGCACGCCTGTGGAGAGGCAGTGGGAGGAGGACAATTGTCCTTACCACAAGACAATGTAGGAACGCCCAGAAAGGTAGAATTCGAACCACAGGAGTGCTTTACTCGAGATGCCCATTGCTAAGAGAGCGGATAGCAGAATCCTGTGGTTGACTGTATCAAAGGCAGCTGATAGGTCAAGCAGGATAAGAACCGAGGATTGGGCTGCATCTTTAGCTGACCTTAGGGCTTCTGTTACAGACCGAAGAGCCATTTCAATAGAGTGGGCACTCTTAAAACTAGACTGACATGGATCTAGGAGGTTATTCCGTAAGAGGAATTCTGAGACTTGTTTGAATACTGCCCGTTCAATAGTTTTGGATAAATAATAAAAATAATAATAATAATAATCATAATAATAATACATTTTATTTAAGGTGCCTTTCTTGGCATTCAAGGCACTGCACACAATGCATTTTGGTTGTTGTAGGACATTATGCTTTAGCGCAACAGTGAGTTCTTCAGCCTCATTTTCAGTTGTCTCTGGCCATAGCGCACCAATTTCAAAAATAATTGCAGGTTTATGCTACATAGGTGACCTAGCTAATGAAATGGTTGTGAACACTGGTTGTTACTGTTCTCCAGGAAGAATCTTTAAAATGCCAACATTTCATAGCAACGTTATGACGACTCACTTCATTCAGAAGAAGGTTGCCCTTTAAAAGCAAGAGAAGCTCCTTAGACATTTGACTCTTGATGGACACACAGCTGGGTCCAGGTGTTCTATTTGTACAAACGTTTGATTCTATTGGCCCTTGTATTGTGGAGATGGTAAATACTTCACTTTTAACTGGTGTTGTTCCTTGTATTTTTAAAAATGCTGTTGTTAAGCCTGTACTTAAAAAGCCCAGTTTGGATCCGTTACAACCTAAGAGTTACAGACCAATTTCCAAACTTCCATTCATGTCAAAAGTTTTAGAAAAAGTTGCAGCAGAGCAACTCACTCTTTTCTTAGAGAATCACAAGCTGTTTGACAAATTCCAGTCTGGTTTCCGTAAAAAGCATTCCACAGAAACTGCATTACTTAAAGTTTCAAGTGACATTCTGATGTCAGCTGACTCTAAGGAATACACAGTTTTGGTTCTCTTGGACCTTTCATCTGCGTTTGACACTTTTGATCATAATATTATGATAAATAGACTCCATGATCTGGTTGGGATGTCTGGATCAGTTTTAAAATGGTTTTCATCCTACCTTTCTGGTAGAACCTTCAGTGTTTATGTAAATCAGATCATGTCTGAAACTGCAGGGTTGTCGTGTGGGGTACCTCAGGGTTCTGTCTTGGGTCCCATCCTGTTCCTTTTGTATATATATCCTCTAGGACAGATAATTATTCAATTCAATGACGTATCTTACCATCTGTATGCGGACGATATTCAACTGTACTGCTCGTTCAAGGAAACTGAGTTCCATAAATTGTCTTCTTTAACCAACTGCTTGAAAAGTATTAAACAGTGGTTATATGATAACTTCCTGCTTCTGAACTCTGAGAAAACATTGGTGACTTAGGCTCGTCTGTCCAGCCGAGCCTCAGGAGCTTAGGTGTTGTTTTGGATTCTGCAATGTCCTTGGAGTACCACTCTCAACAACTAGTCAGAAACTTTTTCTTCCAGCTAAGGAATATTTCCAAATTGAGAACAATGGTGTCAAAGGGTGAGTTGGAGATGATTATTCATGCTTTTATTTACTCTCGTTTAGATTACTGTAACAGTCTTTATACTTGTTTGAGCAAGAAGGAGCTTCACCCTCTCCAGGCTGTTCAGAACTCTACTGCAAGGCTTTTAACCCACATTAACAGAAGAGCGCATATTACACCTGTTTTAGCAGCACTTCACTGGTTACCAGACCAATATAGAATTCAATTTAAAATCCTGGCTCTTACTTTTAGAGCCCTGCATGGTCAAGCTCCACCCTACATCTCTGACTTGATACAGCTTCATACTCCGACCCGTAGTCTGAGGTCATCAGGTCAGAGGTTGTTGAGTGTGGTCCCCTACACTCATTTTAAATCCAGAGGGGATCGTTCATTCCAAGCAGTGGCACCGAGGCTGTGGAATGCTTTGCCTACCTTTCTTCGCTGTGTGAATTCTGTTGATTCTTTTAAAAAACAACTGAAGACGCTGCTATTCAAACAGGCTTTTAGTTAGATGTGGGGTTTTTATGGTTTTTGTTCTATGTCTTCTATTTGTTTTTAAATTTTTCTTATGCTTTGTATTTTACTTTTTGTGTTACATTTTATTGTGAAGCACTTTGTGATTTTTGTCTGTGAAAGGCGCTATACAAATAAACTACTTACTTACTTACAAAGACACCAAACCTCATCTTGGGAGAGATGGATAATAACGGACACAAACATTTTACATTCTTACCTCTGATCAGCAGAGCAGTGTCCCCCTTTGAAGTCAACAGATCTGCCCATAGACCAGTCACTCTTCATGGACACACAGCTGGGTCCAGGTCCAGGTCCAGCAGAGTCTGGTCCATCTTTGAAGGTAATAGGTTCGTCCATAGACTGGTCACTCTTGATGGACATACAGCTGGGCCCAGGTCCAGGTCCAGCAGAGTCTGGTCCCTGCTGCTGCTCTGGGCTTCAACACAACACACACAGAGCTTTGAGTGTGAATAATGATGGTGGAGTGATTTGAGTCCTGGACAGTTAGAGATCCTCATCTCACCTCTGAGCTTTGGTCTGGCTGTCATGTTCCCCCCACAGAGTGCTTTTAGAGGGAGGGTCTCTGTCCTCACACTGATTCATAGCAGAGCCCACACCTTCACACAAACACAACAACATGCTCATTTCATTACAACAACTAATGCTAATGATGCTAATATTCCATGCACTGAGCAGAAACTCAATGTTCTGAAGAAGTTTCTAGCCTGTTGGTGCTTGCGTCATTCAGGGAGAATCACTTCTGTTTAAATGGAGATTACACGGAATCGAAGCAGAAATGAAACTGAGGAACTCCTTCAGGTTTAATGCCTGCAGTGTCGCTGAACAAAGAAATATTACAAGAAAGAAAGAAGGTCTTTTTCACTTATTGGCGCAGAGCTTTAAAACACAATGAGGTGGTGAAGGGGCAGAGGATAAGACACATTATCTACCTTTGGTCTGAGAGACCCTGGTTCAATTCCCCTCTGTGACCCATCCACCAATGTGTCCCTGAGAGAGATACTTAAGAGGTGTGCGACCTCTGACATGTATAGCAATTGTAAGTCCCTTTGGATAAAAACATCAGCTAAATGTCATAAACAGTGTTTAGGTGTCCGAAACATTTTCTTTGTAGATGTAAACATTATACTTCTGTGCTTAATTTCCACATGAAAGAGGACCCCACCTCTCGCAAACATGTTAGCTTCCACTGGTTGTGTATTATACTGTTCAAATTTTTAATTACACGCTCACTGCAACAACTACAAATTATGTTGTCTCAAATATGAAAAGATATTTTCATTACAACTGGACAAAGCCAGCCAGTCAGACGAGGTAACTACACTCAGTATCATGAAACAAAACTGAACAGATCACTGTAGTGTCAAGAGAAAGAAAAGTGTATATTTTAGCTTGTATTACAGGATAAAATCACATTTTTAGACTTGTTTTCAAACTTACTTATTTAGATGATCAGTCTGTCTTGTTGGGAATCAGAGTGTTGAGGTCTTATAAAGATCAACCGCAGGAAAGCGGGAAAAGAAAGATATGATGCCTTAAATTGTAAAACAAACACAAAAAACAGAACTACAAGAATGTGATGTGAAAGTAACAAGCAACCACCCTTTTCTCCTGCACGAAATACAGACTCAGCAGAAATACAGAAACCAATAAAAAAGGTCCAACATTTAAAATGTGCGCACATGTCAAGACATTTCACTGGTTTGTATCAGTCAGGCAGCTTAATGTGTAGAATGTGAAGACTTATTGTATAATTTGAACAGTCAGGTGACTGGATGCGAGTGAACGCTGGCGCAACTTGCTGCCGCTGCTCGCCGGTAAACCTCGCATCTCTAAACTCGTATCTCTTAACTTTCGGACTCACCTTATGGCTTCATAACTCAAATCGCACAGTGTAATTCCTTCATACGGAATACTCTTATGATCTGCCGGCACTACTGTTGTCTGAGCCTTCACAGTCAACCCACCTTCTCCGTTTATGGTCTGAGCCACATCTTGTGTCTACAATGTGGGCCGCTAGGACATACATCCTGTTTGTCTGTGTCTGGCTCTTTCTACTGCCTGCTCACCTGCTAGTGACGGGTTTACTTCAGTTTTCGGCCGCTGACCTGCTCCGGCTGCGCCCTCACCTGCCTGGACCTGCGCCTGAGGCTCTCCATCTTCATCCGGACATCGCATTCCAGCCTCGTCCGAGATACATCAACCGAGGGTCCCGCCGGAATTTTTATCACAACAGCTCTACAGTAATAAAGTCTATATGGTCCACCTCTCGTCGCCCACCACGCGCCACCAACCGGGCTGTCAACCACAGTGTGTTAGCCCGCCTTGCTCGGTCGGCTAGCACCACCACCAGCTGTAACAACACCGCACTCAACTTCGCTCTGCTCAACATCCGCTCACTGACAGGCAAGGGACATCTCATCCAGGACCTCATCTCCGACCGTAAGCTAGACTTTCTCTGTTTAACGAAACATGGCAACAGCCCAGCGACTTTTCCCAGCTCAATGAATCCACTCCCAGTGGGTTTGTTTACATCTGTAAACCCCGCGGCTCCAGCCGAGGGGGGGGTATCGCGATAATGTATCACGAGAAGTGGAAAGTCTCGCCGGTGTCTGTACCTGTCTACAGCACATTCGAATCTGCTGTCTGCAAGTTATCTGGTCCCACCCCAACCATCATTGCAACTGTTTATCGCCCCCCTAAAATAAAGAGTGAATTTTTAAATGATTTTACTGCTTTTTTCACTCACTTATCTTCCCTCTCACCAAATATATTACTGCTGGGCGATTTTAATATCCACATGGACAATGTCAATCTGCCTCTTACTAAAGACTTCACCTCCTGCTTAGAGAGTTTTGGATGCCAACAATATACTACTTTCCCAACACACAACAAAGGACATATTCTGGATTTAATCTGTTGTTCTGGTATCACCCCTTCTGACCTTACAGCCGTTGAACTCCCCATATCTGACCATTTTCTCCTCTCATTTACATTGAAACTCACTCTCTCCATTTCTAAAATATCACGTCTTATTTCATTTCGGAATATAAAGAACATTAATCTTGCCACTCTCACTTCAAGTATCCACTCCTTCTGTTTTCCTGATACTCACAACCGATCCACTCCCGATGCTCTGGTCTCGCACTACAATACTGGACTCCATAACATTCTTAATTCCATTGCTCCATTAAAAAATAGATTTGTTTCCTTTTCCGTCTCCGCCCCTTGGTTCACCCCCGACCTTCGTCTCATGAAAGCCAAAGATTCGGCAGCTTGAACGCCTCTACAGGAAAACTGGTCTCACTATTCACAAAGAAATGTACAATAACCACATCTTATGTTACAAGGACTCTATTTCTAACACCAAAGCCCACTACTACTCCAGTATAATTACTGAAAATAAAGGAAACTCCAAGTCACTGTTCTCCCTACTTAACAGTATCACCCAACCCAAGGACTTTCTCCCTCCTCACCTGTACACATTATCTTTCTGCAACTCTCTCATTTCATTTTTCACTGAAAAAATTAAAAACATCCACCAGCACCTTGGATCTACTCCTCACCTCGGAATCTCTGCCGACTCTCACCCATTCTCCTCCTTCCAGCTTCCCACCACCTCAGAAATTACAGAACTCATCAGGAAATCCAAGCCTTCCACCTGTGAACTTGATCCCATTCCCACACAACTTGTTAAAGCCTGCCTTCCCTCCCTGGTTCCCCTCATCTCTGCTATCATCCATTCCTCTCTCACCACTGGAACTGTCCCTACGTCACTCAAAACTGCCGCCATTACCCCAATTTTGAAAAAAACTGGCGCAGACCCCCTCTAACTTAAATAACTTCCGTCCTATATCCAATTTACCATTCATTTCCAAAATTCTTGAAAAAACAGTTGCCTCTCAACTCCATCTCCATCTCTCCGACAATAACCTGTATGAACAGTTCCAGTCTGGCTTCCGTCCCCTTCATAGCACTGAAACAGCACTTATCAAAATCACCAATGACCTCCTTGTGGCAGCTGATTCTGGACTACTTACCATTCTCATCCTCCTCGACCTGAGTGCAGCCTTTGATACCATCTGTCACTCTGTTCTCCTCAACCGGTTATCTTCTATTGGCATCACTCACACTCCGTTAGACTGGTTCACATCCTATCTCTCTGGCCGCACTCAGTTCATTCAACTTAAGTCTTTTAAATCCTCTCCCTCCCCCGTCACTTCAGGTGTGCCCCAGGGCTCTGTCCTGGGGCCCTTACTTTTCATCATTTATCTCCTTCCCCTGGGCAATATCTTCCGCAAATTTAATATTCAATTCCACTGTTATGCAGATGAAACCCAGCTCTACCTCTCGACTAAACCATCGTCCTCTCTCCCCCCCACCTCCCTCACTGACTGTATCTCGGAAATAAAAACCTGGTTTAACAATAATTTCCTCAAATTAAACAGTGATAAAACTGAGGTCCTTCTCATTGGAAGTAAATCCACTTTATCCAAAACTGACAGTTTTCTCTTATTATTGACAATTCCTCCGTCTCACCCTCCCCCCCCAGGTAAAGAGTCTGGGAGTCATCCTTGACAGCACTTTATCCTTTCAGTCCCATATCAATAACATTACCCGGTCTGCCATTTTCCAACTACGTAACATCAATCGCCTTCGCCCCTCCCTTACTCCCCACACTGCCGCCATTCTTGTTCAGTCTTGTCACCTCCCGTTTGGACTACTGCAACTCTTTGCTCTTTGGCCTCCCTCACAAATACCTCCATAAACTTCAACTGGTCCAGAATTCAGCTGCCCGCATCATAACTCGAACACCCTCCATCCACCACATCACTCCTGTTCTCCAACAACTTCACTGGCTCCCAGTCCTGTCCCGTATCCAATTCAAAGTCCTTCTGCTAACATTCAAGGCCATCCACAACCTTGCCCCACCATATCTGTCTGATCTCCTGCAGGGTCCAACTTCCACCCGCTCCCTTAGATCCTCTTCCTCCTTACACATGTCTGTCCCCCCTGCTCGTCTCACCACAATGGGGAGCAGAGCATTCAGCCGCTCTGCCCCTCGTCTCTGGAACTCTTTACCACCTCACCTCAGAAATATCGATTCATTCTCCCATTTTAAATCACAACTCAAAACGCATCTGTTTAAAACTGCCTACCACATTTGATTTAAATCTGCTTTGATCTTGTTTTAATGTTCTATTTTTTTGGCTTTGCTGCTTTTAAATGTTTTGCATTTCTGTACGGTGTCCTTGAGTGCCAAGAAAGGCTCCTTAAATAAAATGTATTATTATTATTATTATTATTAATTTATTTAAATGTTGTTTTTCTTTTTTACAAAAACAAAATCATAGATTGTACGATTATTATATGATAATTAAATATGAATACTGAGCAAAACAGACAACACTGATTGAGTCCATCCATCCATCTATCTTCATCCGCTTATCCGGGGTCGGGTCGCGGGGGCAGCAGCTCCACCAGGGGACCCCAAACTTCCCTTTCCCAAGCCACATTAGCCAGCTCTGACTGGGGGATCCCGAGGCGTTCCCAGGCCAGCGTGGAGACATAATCTCTCCACCTTGTCCTGGGTCTTCCCCGAGGCCTCCTCCCAGCTGGACGTGCCTGGAACACCTCCCTAGGGAGGCGTCCAGTAGGCATCCTTACCAGATGCCCAAACCACCTCAACTGGCTCCTTTCAATGCAAAGGAGCAGTGGCTCTACTCTGAGCTCCTCGCGAATAGCTGAACTTCTCACCCTATCTCTAAGGGAGACACCAGCCACCCGCCTGAGGAAACCCATTTCGGCCGCTTGTACCCGCGATCTCGTTCTTTCGGTCATGACCCAGCTTTCATGACCATAGGTGAGGGTAGGAACGAAAATTGACCGGTAGATCAAGAGCTTTGCCTTACGGCTCAGCTCTCTTTTCGTTACAACGGTACGATAAAGCGAATGCAATACCGCCCCCGCTGCTCCGATTCTCCGGCCAATCTCCTGCTCCAGTCTCCCCTCACTCCTCATCCTAGCCTACTCCCGCAGCACCTCCCACATTATCTCCCAAGGGACCCGGTCATATGCCTTCTCCAGATCCACAAAGCACATGTAGACTGGATGGGCATACTCCCAAGCCCACTCCAGGATCCTTGTGAGAGTAAAGAGCTGGTCAGTTGTTCCACGACCAGGACGAAAACTGCATTGTTCCTCTTCGATCTGTGGTTCGACAATCGGCCGAACCCTCCGTTCCAGCACCCTGGTGTAGACTTTACCAGGGAGGCTGAGAAGTGTGATACCCCTGTAATTGGCACACACTCTCTGGTCCCCCTTTTTGAACAGGGGAACCACCACCCCAGTCCGCCACTCCTTGGGCACTGTACCCGACTTCCACGCAATGTTGAAGAGACGTGTCATCCATGACAGCCCCTCCACACCCAAAGCTTTTAGCATCTCTGGGCGGATCTCATCAATCCCCCGGGGCTTTGCCACTGTGGAGTTGTTTGACTACCTCAGTGACCTCCTCCAGGGAAATTGACAAGAAACCCCCATCAGCCTCCAGCTCTGCCTCTACTAGAGAGGGCGTGTCAGTCGGATTTAGGAGTTCCTCAAAGTGTTCCCTTCACCGCTAATAACCCCCCCCAGTTGAGGTCAACAGGGTCCCATCCTTACTGTACACAGCTTGGACGGTTCCCCGCTTCCCCCTCCTGAGATGGCGGACAGTTCTCCAGATATCAGTTGAGGGCAGGTCAGATACCTGGATGTGATCAATTTGTCTTTATCAACAGGCTATGTGCCACAGTACTTTAAAGTAGCTGTAATTAAACCTCTTCTGAAAAAGCCCAACCTGGATCCAGACGTTTTAGCCAACTATAGACCTATATCTAACCTTCCATTTCTCTCTAAGGTCCTGGAGAAAGCAGTCGCCAAACAGCTGTGTGACTTTCTACATAGCAATAGTTTATTTGAGGATTTTCTGTCAGGATTTCGAGCTCATCATAGCACAGAGACAGCACTGGTGAAAATTACTAATGACCTCCTAACTGCATCAGACAAAGAACTTGTCTCTGTATTGGTTTTACTAGATCTTAGTGCTGCATTTGATACCATTGATCATCAGATCCTATTACAGAGACTGGAACATTTCATTGGCATCAAAGGAACCGCTCTAAGCTGGTTTAAGTCCTGTTTATCAGATCGATTTCAGTTTGTACATGTTAACGATGAGTCCTCCATGCATACCAAAGTTAGTCATGGAGTTCCACAAGGCTCTGTGCTCGGACCAATCCTCTTCACTTTATATATGCTTCCTTTAGGCAATATTATCAGGAAACACTCCATAAACTTTCATTGTTATGCAGATGATAATCAGTTATATCTATCGATCAAGCCAGATGAAACTCATCAGTTAGCTAAGCTTCAAATGTGTCTTCAGGATGTTAAAACCTGGATGACCTGCAATTTTCTAATGTTAAACTCAGATAAAACTGAAGTTATTGTTCTGGGGTCTAAGCACCTCCGTGACGCATTATCTAAAGATATAGTTTCCCCGCATGGCATCGCCCTGGCCTCCAGCACCACTGTGAGAAATCTTGGAGTTATCTTTGACCCGGACATGTCGTTCAACTCTCACATTAAGCAAATTTCAAGGACCGCCTTTTTTCACCTATGTAATATTGCAAAAATCAGGAACATCCTGTCTAAAAATGATGCAGAAAAACTAGTCCATGCATTTGTTACTTCTAGACTGGATTACTGCAATTCCTTATTATCAGGCTCTTCAAAAAAGTCCATTAAGACTCTTCAGCTGATCCAGAATGCTGCAGCACGTGTTCTGACAGGGAACCAGTAAAGAGATCATATCTCTCCTGTCTTAGCTTCTCTGCATTGGCTTCCTGTAAAATCCAGAATAGAATTTAAAATCCTTCTTCTCACATACAAAGCTCTTAATGGTCAGGCACCATCTTATCTTAAAGAGCTCATAGTACCTTACTACCCCACCAGAGCACTGTGCTCCCAGAATGCAGGGTTACTTGTGGTTCCTAGAGTCTCCAAAAGTAGAATGGGAGCCAGAGCGTTCAGCTATCAGGCTCCTCTCCTGTGGAACCAGGTTCCAGATTGGGTTCGGGAGGCAGACACCGTCTCTACATTTAAGAGTAGGCTTAAGACTTTACTTTTGATAAAGCTTATAGTTAGGGCTGGCTCGGGTGAGTCCTGAACCATCCCTTAATTATGCTGCTATAGGCTAGACTGCCGGGGGATTTCCCATGATGCACTAAGCTCCTCTCTCCTCTTCTCTCTCTCTCTGAGTGCAACCTCATCCCATTAATGCATGTTACTAACTCGACTTCTTCCCTTTCCCGTGGTCGTGTGCTTCCTCCTCCTGTCGCTTCCTGCGGGTGTTGCTGGCTCTGGAGCTGTGGAGTCTGGATCTGTGGTTGGGAGTCTCCTGCTGCCCCCGTGTTCCTGCTCGACGCCCTCTGCTACAGTTGCAACTGCTGTTACTAGTCCTATTGCTATTATTACTGTTATTATTATTATCATTAACATTACTATAAATATCTGTACCATTTTACATTCAGTCTATAGCAACATTACCTTTACTGTCTGTACCTCTATGTGTATACTGTGTAGGCTTCCTCCCTCTGCTCTCTCTCTCTTGCTCTCTCTCTCTCTTTCTCTCTCTCTCTCTCTCTCTCTCTCCCCCTCACCCCCAACCAGTCGAGGCAGATGCCCCCCCACCCTGAGCCATGGATCTGCTCGAGGTTTCTGCCTCTTAAAGGAAGTTTTTTCTTGCCTGTGTCGCCTAGTGCTGCTCTTGGTGGGAATTGTTGGGCTTCTGTAAATAACTTCAGAGTTCGGTCTAGACCTGCTCTTTATGAAAAGTGCTGTGAGATAACTGTTGTTGTGATTTGGCGCTATATAAATAAAATTGAATTGAATTGAATATTTATACATCATTCACATAAGCACACACACACACACACACCACCCTTATATAAATTGTCCTCTCACACTCTGAGTAAGGACCTTATGTCTTATGCCAGGATCAGATTCAACATTAGGCATTACTCCAGTTGAATCCTATGTCTCATGTTATCTGGACTTTGAAACAGTTTCATGGGACACTGAGTTTGATCCGACTCATTCAGCTTGATGATGGCATGTTTGTGATAGCAAAAAATATTTAGATAAGACAGAGTTTCACATTATTGACTACTTTATATTGTTTTGTTTGTTTGTTTAGTTATTAGACAGACATTCAATGTGCTGACTGTATTTTAATTGTAATCCTGTTTAGTTCATTTAGTGTTCCTCTCTTGTCTTGAAAAGTAGGTTGGAAATCATTGTAGAAGACTGAGATGAACAAATAAGAATTTTCACCAAATATAACATATATACATAAATCCCTATGAACCTCATGTTGGGTCTAATCACTGAGACTTGATCCTCCAGAATTGTTTACTGAGCTGATCTTTAGCTCATTGGCTGGTTAGTTAGCAGCATCTAGTGGAGAGAGAATGAAACTACACATCTGATGCGTGATGTTTCTGACACTGACTGGATGTCGATGTTATAAAGGAAAGGTGTGACACTATCTCACGACCAAATGGAAAACTTATTTAAGAAATAAAAGCTTTTGTTCTTGTAGCCGTCATCAAATATCAAAACCAATGGATCACAGACATGAAATACTGTAGGTACAACCCCCCGACCACTCAAGTCAGGGAGAGGAACAGGGAAATAAAAATGCTTCTGATGAGGTGGAGTCTGCCACAGGAAGTTCAACATGGCACCTCATGGCAAAGAACTCTCTGAAAAAACTATTTGAAAAAAGAATGGTTGCTGTACATAAGATTTGCTTTGGCTATAAGAAGATTGCCAAGACCCTGAAACTGAGCTGCAGCCGTGAGGCCGATGTGTGCAGCTGTAAGGTTACCCGGTCAACATGCATATATTTACTGACTTAGGTTTAGGCACAAACTTCTATAACAGCTAAGATTAGGGTAAGCTGCCTCAGGGGACTGTCAATGCCTTAAACACAAACTTTGCTTGCTAGTTAGCTACTTAGCGACCAGAAGCATTACTAGCGTTTCCGGTCACCCCAGGGCGTCACATGCAAATGCGCCTGGATGCGTCTAATACACAAATTGAATTGACATTTTGCGTGAAATGAATACGCTTATCATGCATGTATATATGACGCCTGAGATGAGAACAGGCTGCTCTGCTCCATCTTTACTTTTCTGACCGTCCATTTCACCCATGGAACTTCGTGCACCCTCGCATCGGGACTCTGCAGCAGCAAGAGTGTGAGAACAAGCCTGGTGTGTGGATTCTCCTGTTAATTCAATTCAATTTTATTTATATTAGTGGTGGGCCGTTATCAGCGTTAACGTGCTGCGTTAACGTGAGAGTCTTATCGGGCAATAAAAAAAATATCGCCGTTAATCTATTCTCAAAGTTGGGTTGCACCCAGATGCACATCTTCCTTTGCCTTATTTAGCTATGTCTGCTAAAGATTTAAATATCATGTCTGACCTCTGACCGTGTGTAGTCGTGCATGTACCAGACAGAAGATTCTGGACAGTGTGAGTGTTTGCTCTGTATGCTGCAGGGTTCACTGGGTTAAAGGTCCGGTTCCTGTTTCCTGCACAAGCTCTATGGTTAATTATATACTGATTAACATGATACTAAACATTTTGTTCCTCTCTTATCTCTACATCAATCTTAAGCAAATCACACTTCTAAGTGCACTAAAGAGCAAAAGCAACCCCTTGATAAATGTATAATCCCACAGACCTGTGTGCATGTTCATGCTCTGAACCTGTTGATGCCGTCTCACTGTTGTTAGCCTCAGCATTTTGTTTTTGTGGACAGGAGACAGTATGGCCTCCATCCCACAGCCAAAGCACTTCATTCTTTCTGAAGAAGCATAAACAATGTAATCAAAGTCTAAACTTCAATATTACATTTAGCTCCTCAGTGTTATTTTTCAGAACCATAAAGACCTGCCTCCTAAAGGAAACGACATGTTTAAGGTGATTTACAGCCCAGAGGGATGAGTTTAATTGGTGACATCAGCTGTCCGCCTCGCCAGTTCTCTTTTAGCATTTCGTTACTAATAAACGGAGGAACTTTGGACAGGATGATCTTCTTGGCCGGATTAACTAGCGGCACCACCTGAACGAAGGAGTCTTGAATCACCACACCTTGCTCGACCACCACGCTGACTTCGTCAACACTATCCAGAAAGATGACGACTCCGTTGTTCATTCTGGAAGCAGACTTCACACTTTCAGAGCCGACAATTTCTCCGATTGCTAAACTGCAATCCTCCACGGAGCAATTAAACGCTGGACAAAGTTTAACTCTGTGTCGGCGTGTGACCTTCTCCAGCCCCACATTCCCAACTCCATGAGTCAGCATGACCCCGGTGAAGACCGGGCGTCACCGCTCAGGAAGCCACAAACTAACAATGAACAAAACAAACAAACAAACAAACAAAAAATAGAAAAGATAGAAAACACACTCTAGGTATGGGACGCTCGATGCCCACGTCGACGCTGTGTCGAGATCCTGAAGCACAGACGTTTCGAAACACTGCTTCAAAGCGTGGTTCAAAACGTCAATGTCACGTGACCGCAGTGAAGCGAGGCTTCGGTGCGTTTCACTCCTGTTTCAACAGGTGGGACAGCTTCTACGCTTGATTCACAGTGTTTGGGACAAACCACACATCAGCCTCTAACACATTTGACAGGTTTGTTCCAAAGACACACAATCCTTTGATTTATTGGAGTGACGTGCTGAAGTTTATCTGCACCTGTAGGCCAAAAAAAACAGCTGAATATTTCTGAATAAAATTCTCGACTTATAACAAATGTGAGACTTTTCATTTATCATTATTGAAACAACTTCAACTTTACTCAGTTACGGATTTTCAATCCATTACGCCTCATCACTGCCAGCACTCATTAATTATTACACTAGGAGATATTTTTCCTTCTAATTATCATTACACCTCTTTTAATCTACATCATACTGTAGATATCCACATTTATTACTATATTCAATGATTTGTATAGGCCTACTTTATTATATTCTCTACTCACTAATTTTAACTACCTATTATTTCTGTTCCGTTTATGCCTTGTGAGTATCTGCAACAAAGAATTTACCCTCGTAGATCAATGAAGCATTCCGATTGTAAAAAAATGCATAGGGTAGTGGTTAAGTTATGTGCCTTGAGTGGGAGAGATGTAGGTTCTATTCTACTGCGATACATGTGTCCCTGAGTCAGACACCCTAAGCTGCGCTCTCTGACGTGTGATTCACTTTTGAGAAAAGCGTCGGCTAAATGAGTGATTACTTATGAAACAACACAGATGTGTTTTATTTAAACACACTTTTATTCCAAACCCATCTGCTGTCTCTGACAATCTGAAGGCGTTTTTTTGTTGTGTGGTGATTTCTCCGAAATCCCGTTGGTCATTTATTGATAAGACGTTTAGAGTTGTAAACGCTGGTCAGTCATTGTTTCAATGAAACCCCCACCAAGATGTGTCGATATCAAAAGTGACCAGCAGGTGTCACCGTGGAGACGAGTGTCGAAGTGTTTCGAAGTCTCGACACAATTTCGGCACAATTGCTTCAAACGTTTCAATGTTTCACAAAGCCTCGCTTTGCCCATCACTAACACACTCACGCTGAAACGCACACCCACTCTCACCACTCTCCACTCCCACACTCCCAGCATGCACTCAGAGAGAGAGAGAGAGAGAGAGAGAGAGAGAGAAGGACAGCGAGAGCAGAGGGAGGCAGCCTACATAACACAGAGGTACAGACAGTAAAGGTAATGTTCCTATAGACTGAATGAAAAATTTGTACAGATATTTGTAGTTGTGTCAAAGAGGTGGTATTCTGGTTTTTTGGCTTTTCCCCTCTCCTTTATTGAGTTGTATATCGTTTTTTTGCTGTAACAGGTTTGCACAGAGTAGCGCTATCAGACATCTTGTATAGAAATTTTTGCCCAATGGAGGGTAGTTCAGCAGTACAAGCTCAAAAGTTATCAAACAGTGGTCAGATAAAGAGGGATTCTGTGGGAACACTATTAAATGTTCAATTTCAATACCATATACCAGAACAAGGTCGAGGGTGTGATTAAAACAGTGAGTCGGCTCATGAACACTCTGAGAGAAGCCAATTGAATCTAATAGAGATAAATGCAGTACTAAAGCTGTCATTCTCTACATCCACATGAATATTAAAATCCCCTACAATAATAACTTTGTCCGTTTTAAGGACTAAAGTTCAGATAAGAATTCAGAGTACGGCCCAGGTGCTCGGTACACTACAACAAATAGAATTGGTTGCAGTGATTTCCAGCTTGGGTGTGAAAGACTCAGAACAAGGCTTTCAAATGAGTTATAATTTAGTTTAGGTTTAGAGCTGATTACTAGGCTAGAGTCAAAGATGTTACTACATTATGTTACATTATTTGTAAAAAGCTAAATTATAGCTACTACTGCAGTACAGCAGGCCACCAGAAAATCTCCCGGCAATCCTCACTCGTCAACTCATCACACATGGACGCATGGTCAAGACCCGTTGCTGGCACTGGGGGAAGCCCTGTTACCAAGGAGCGAAAACACTGCTGTCTTCTGGTTTGGTAGAAATGGTCAGTCCTGGAGTCTAGTGCTTAAAGGGTCATAGCAGTGTATGTGGACTGTCCTGCTGGCTCTCTGTCCTTCTACAGAGTCTCCTCTGACACACTGATCCACCTCCACACCTTCAACACCACATTCACTGAACCTCTTTATCCTGGGTTTGGGTTCTGGTCTGGTTCCTCAGTGTCTCTGTGTTCTGTGTAGGAACTGTGTTTCCTCCAGACAGAATCACTCACAATGTTGGGTAAAGACAGCTGTTTAAATCACTGCTCACTGTTTACACAGTGAATAACTTGAATTGATGTTTCTGTATTTACTTTACGCTTTTATCATCACAGCAGCTGTTGTTGTCTCAGTGCAGCAGCAGCACCCTGTCAGATGTTGATTCAGGCGAGTCACTGAACCCTCTGGTGGCCATAGCAAAAAATGCACGTAGAGATGTAAACATCATCTATATTTTTCATAATAACGCAGAACTAATAGTTCATGTATTATGCCTTGCTCTATAACAAATAATACAAAGCGTAAACTCATTCTGGAACTGTGATTATATCCATAAAACATTGGTTCAGGTCTGGTAGCCTCTCACACTCTCACAGCCATGAGGTGCAAAGAAGAAGAGGTTACAAACTTCTCCAGCTCATCAAAATGGACAAATGTCATGTTTAATTAAAATGAGATAAATTTACTTTACATAGAGGAAAACCTGATCATTTTAGGAAACATGGACACAATTATATCCAACGGATTCATGATTTTGTCTCAATGTGTCTCTATTGTTATTGTGTATATATGTGCTCTCTATACTGCAGCCTGTGTCTGATTTTATTATTGTATAAGTAAGCACATCGTGAGCAAAGTACAATCCAGAGTCAAATTCCTTATATGTGAACACATACCAGGCAAATAAAGCTGATTCTGATTCTGATCACTTGGATAAAATGAGAGTGCTGCTTGTGTGCAGGTGTTTAAGGTGCATGTTGTGTAAGATACAATCTAGATGACAAATATTTTTATTTTGGATTGGTTTAAATCTGTGACACATCCATCTGTTTAACTATTTGGTTCCTGTGTATCGATGAAAATAAATAAATAACAGTGCAGTAGTTACAGTCAGCTTCAAAAACTGCTGTTATGAGTCGTCTTTGTAGAGCTGAAACTCTTTTGGTTGGACAAAACAAGCCATTTCAATCATTTACTCTGAGCTAATAAGAACAGAAATGGGCAAAGAAACAAAATGTCAAATCAATAAATGGAGAAAATATGAATCAAGAAGAAGTCCACCGCAAGCTGCTTGATGCTGTGAAGTTCACTTCACTGTGCTAATCTCATTTATTGCAGTATTCTACACACATTTCATTTCAAAGAAATATCCGTTTATTTAATATTAAATCTTTAATTATAATTCCTGGAAGAGAAATCTGAATAAAGTGAAGTTGGCTGTAAAGTACAAAGTACAAAACATGTATTCAATTACATTTTATTGTAATTCTACACAAAATGCTCTTACGGGTAGTCAAATATGTCTTTTTTTATTGATCTTTATTTTGGTCTGTACTTCATATATAAATAATAAATTAAATCTGAAAAAGATTAAAAAGCATGAACAAGTAGAAAGTAATGCACAAATATCAAAAACAGATTGTAACAATGAAGACAGAGCTTATTAAAACACGTATCACAGAAAAATGGTGGGCTGTGTGTGTTTCTTATATAAAAGCTGCACGATCCAGACAACAAACTGAAAGGAAGTTAAACATTTATATTTATACACATGCATCAGTTATCATGCATCTTTGTGGTTTGGTTAACTAGGACGATAGATGAGCCATTAAAGTGCTCCTCAGGTGTGTTTCTTCTGTAGTGTTAATAAAGTACAGACACCACATCACACTTCTAAGTTTAAATAAACATCAATATTCAAATTTTACTCATTTAGGCTGAAAGTAAAAACACCACAGAATAAAAACGCTTTATTACAAATAAACGTGTGTTGTACTTAGTAAAAGTAGACAAGCAGTGTTTTATCAGGATCACTATTATCACTGTATTTATATTTAATTTAAAATGTTAAAACAGGATTTAAAGGAGTTAAAATGAGCTCAAACACAAACATCTGCAGCAGGAACATTAATCCGGAAACATAATGCTGAAACACTGACAGGAACATTTTCACAGTTACATTAAAGGTCTGAATCCTTCTTCTCTGACCTCACACGCAGGACGCAGCGCAGTTTTAACAGGATCAACTCGGTCTTTAACTCTGAAAAAGAGTCACTTCCTGTACTCGGGGCTCCTTCCGTGTTCCTGGTCCCTGAGAGCCGCCTCAGAGTGAGACCTCTCTCCGCCCCTCCTCTGAGCCTCCGCCCTGCTCGGTGCAGTTTCCTCAGGTGGAGGAATGTGACGGGGCTGTCCGCGTGCTGCAGGCTTCACCTCTGCGGGACAAACCATGGGAGGACCCCTCCGAACCTGACCCGGACTTTACTGAGAGGCTGATTTAACATGAGCAGGGGCCAGACCCGGACACAGGACAGGATCTCTGGTTCGGATTGAAGCCAGCCCAGGTGTGGTCGCTTACCTGAGCCTGCGGGCTTGACTGCGTGTCAGAGCGCGTGCACCGGGACGCCTCGGCCTGTTCGGAGCTCGCGATGCCGGAGCTCATCACCGTGACCGAGTTCATCTCGGAGACCAACGAGGACTACAAAGCCCCGACCACCTCCAGCTTCACCACCCGGATGTCCCACTGCAGGAACACGGTGGCAGGTCTGGAAGAGGTGAGACACGCACGCACCTACACACGCACGCGCGCACACAAGGAGATATACTGTGAGACACAAACAAACAAACTCTTTACAGTGTTTTTTGTTAAACAAAGTTGTTAAACTTCCTCCTCTGGCCGCCAGGAGGGAGGACATCAGTCATTAATAAGAAACAAATCAGCCAGAACATGAAGTTATTGTTTGTTCACATTTGTATTTAAACTCTTTGTCATCACTTCCTGTTTTAGAAACTAGGAATTAAAGGTTCTTCACTTTGTTTCTGGCTGTTTAAAAGTTCATGTTTAAGAAAACAAACTGGTTTATACAGATTCTCAGGGGGAACCTGAAGGGGACTGTGTGCTTCAGGGTCCCCCCCCCACCCCCCTCCTCTTCCTCTTCCTCCTCCTCTTCACATTTCCAGGCAGTAAAAGTCGTTTATTTCACTGAAAAGAGGAACAGAGAGCCACTTCCTCGTGCTCCCCTCTGTTGTAAGAGCTCAGAGCTGCTGCTGTGTTTTGCAACATGATGATGATGATGATGATGATGATGGTGATGGTGCAGGTTTGGTGATGAGGAAGCTGTAGGAGAAGGTCAGAGGTCGCCTGCTGCAGAGTGACGTTTTAGTAAAACACTGTAGTAAAACAACAGTACAAGTGTTACTACAGAAACTATTATTATTAGTGCTTTAACTTCCTGCTGAAAACATCTGACAGACTCTAAAACATCCAGAGTTCAGTCAGCAGTCAGCTACAGTTGGCTGCTGAGTGAGACAGTTCAGTTCTGTGTGGACGTTTCTATGCTTAAAATACAGCCTCATATCTTTTGGACGTCTCTTAGTTAAAAGGATTTGAAGTTTTTATTACAAAACTGTGTATTTAAAATCTTCCTGGACTCACAGCAGCACAAACAGCAGCTCTCTCTCTCTCTCTCTCCGTCCGACATGAAACACTTTCTGTATATTTAAATATGTTTGAGGTCAGGCCAGCATGTTGGGTCTTCCCTCCTCCTGTTGCATGCTGGGACGTCACGCCCTGCAGACCTGCGGCGACAACGAAGCCTCACACATCTGATCGAGTCCCAACAAGACCGGGCTGCCCCCCCCTCTAAAGGATCCTACCTTTGGCTGTCAGTCCTCTTTGTACTTTTGTCTGTTCACTCCTCCTCCTCCTCCTCCTCCTCCTCCTCCTCCTCCTCCTCCTCCTCCTCCTCCTCCTCCTCCTCCTCTCATTGTTTAGTTATTTCTTGTGAGGCGTTCAGGGCCTCTTGTGTTCTTGCGTCCCAGAGGAGGTGAAGGGAGCGAGTCAGAGGTCTGGTTCAGTTGTTGGTGAGGAAGTTTCAGGGCCCCTGAATGTTTCCTGTTCGATTAAGACATTAAATCATCTAAATAATTATCACAGTTGTTGTTTGGCTGATTCAGTGGTTTTAGCTGCAGTGGGATTATTTATCTTCCTGCACTTGAGGCTGTAAATAACAATTACTTTTATTAGTGACGTCTTCTTTGTCCAGAACCCAAAGACGCTTCATTTACTCTCATAAAGACAACAAATCGCAGCAGGTTTTACATTTAAGTAGATGATTTTTGACATTATTATTATTATTATTATTCTTAACTAATCGTTGCAGCTCTTTTTAACTGTATGTTTATTCGTGTGTGTCGAGCTGAATGAGTCCTGCAGAGTTTCAGCAGGTTCAGATGTGGAACCGGTCTGGTCTGTAGTCCCTGTTGAGCTGCTGGACTTTCTGCATGTTTCCCTCTCTGAGTCACTGAAGCCGGTTAAACTGCTGACGGCGTTCCTGTTCCCACCGGCAGCGTCAGCCGAACGCATGAGTCGCTGCACTTCTGGATTTTGGGTGAAGTTGTTGCTGACTGACGAGGCGCTCAGAGCCTCTGTGGCCGCTGAGGCTCATGGGAACTGTGGTTTATTATTATTATTCCTGTCCTTCTGTATAAAGGCCTGTTTCCACTTTACATCACGGTTGGTTTGTGACGCTGACGGCGGATTTCTGTCCGCTCTGAAACACCTTTCTCTCTTTCTGTCCTCACTGTTAATGAAGCAGTTTGAATAAACTTTATTAGAATTGTCAGTGAGCTCAGCTCAGAGTGAGAATAGAACAGGTGGTGTGAAGTCACACAGCAGGTTAGATCAGTAAAAAGGTTCTGAGCTGATGGAGTTACCGCTCAGCCTCTGTAAGATAAAGAGCGTCACAGATCTATAAACTGACAGCGTGCAGAGGAGCGTGTACGTGAGTCAGCGTCTGCACTGCTGCACTAACAGAGGAGACTAAATGTGGCCCAGAGGTTTCTCTGTGGTGCTGACGAGGCTTTAAAAGTTCTTCTGAGGTGTTCAGAGGGAACCACAGCAGCTGTGAAGCTTCTCACAGAGCTCTTTAAACAGAAACTGTTTGTGCAGTTTGGGCAGAGGTCAGCTCTGTCGCCTCACAGCAGGGAGGTCTCAGGTCCAACCTTGGTGGTCCCAGGCCTGGAGCGTGTTCTCCCTGTGTCTGCCTTTTGTCCTGTGTCAGCTGGGATTCCCCCACCACCACCACTTTGGGCAGTGTTGCAGAGATGTCACTGTCGGGTGTCACTTCTGACCTTAAAACCTGCAGCCAACCAGAGAAACTGTGGAACCTGTGAGCCTTCGGTTCCACGTTCTGCGCTGTGCTTCTGCTGTTTACACGTTTACACAGCAGAACGTTTCAGATAAACGTGATGACTGGAAACATCAGTCAGTGAACGGACAGAAGGAGCTAAAGCTGGGACATCTTGAGTTACAGGTTATTATCCTATTCGGGCCTTGAGGAGGTTTTAATACTCAGTCCAGGCTGTTCAAGGCTCTTTGAAGGATATTTCAGAAGGTGTTGAAGAGCTTACAGGGGTCCTTGAAAGGTTTCCAGGGTTCTTTAGTGGATTCCAGGTCTGTGATTCAGTCTCCGTTGACCAGCCGACCTCAAACCTTCTGTTTCCTTGATTACCTGCAGTCTGTTCTGTAAACCGGCTCAGAGACAAACGCGGACCTGAAGGTGTTCAGTTTGCATGAAGTCAGCTGATCAGAGAAGCTGCTGATGAACCTGCAGCTCTGTGATCGTTTCTCCTGCAGGTCGCTCTGAGAGAAGGCCATCGTGTTTTCACATGTAGTTTCGTCTCTGTTCAGAGTTCAGACACTTTAACACTCTGAGCAGCAGCTGAAGTCTGTTGTTCTTAAAGTTCAACATAAAAGAGTCTGCAGGACTTTTAAAGGTTTAGAACTTGTATAGAATCTGGTCTGGGTTTCCTGGAGAGTCACCGGGTTGTGGATGTCGACTGGCAGCGACCCTGAACATCAGAAACTCCTTTTTTACTCCCTTTAATGGAAAAAGCTGCAGATTTAATGTTTGTTTCACAGATTCTTGTCTTTAAAGTGTTTTGAACACGTCCTGACTGCGTTTGTCCCCTACAGGTCCTGGACTTGGACAGATCGGTTTTGTACAAGATCAAGAAGTCGGTGAAGGCCATCAACACGTCTGGTCTGGGTGAGTGACAGTTTCACCCCATTCTGTCCAAAAATACCAACGCTTCTCACCGCAGAGCTTCTGCGTGTCACTTCCTGTCTGCTCAGGCTCGAGCTGCCAACGTCTCACCTCCCTTCACTGAATATTCAGACTGTCCTCCGACTGTGTTTAACCTGCTGATCGCTGCAGATTCACAGGACTCCATGACAACAGAATGCTTTCGGCCCGCCACGGCATGATGGGAACTGTAGTCCTAAATCTCACAGCTTGTTTACGGGAAGTCATTCCTGCCAACTGCACTTAAAGTATTCAGGGTTTCCCCTCTGAGCAGGAGAGGAGGGGCGTCTCTGCTGAACGGGGACACACTGTTCTGTTCATGTGCAGAGTTTGAATTCATATAAATTGTTACAAATAAAACGTATAATTGTATATTAGTTTTATTTTTAATTACCTCATGTGGCTTTGTGTAAAACAGTGGATCACAAATCTGAGGCAGAACATTCAGAGCTTAAGTGATAAAATCTCTTTTCACCAAATTCATTTTCACAAGGAAAATGAAGTCAAATCTGTTTTCAGTCCCTTTTCCTCAACAAAACAAAGATCTTAGTAGAAACATTAAGTGCTGATTAATTTGTTCCTGATTAAAGTCTTTACTCCAGATAGAACAGGAGTGACAGACACCACGAAAGTTAGATTTTTGGTTTTGCTTGTCGATGCATCTGTCAGGCTCAGACTGTCCCGTCTGCTGCTTCTCATACGTGCAGAGACAAGCCTGGAAAACAGAGGGAAACAGTCTCAGCTCTGATCGTGAAGGTAATTTACAGACAGCTGAAACAGTTAAAAGGAGAAAAGGTTGACTTGTCCAGAGTCTCCTGGAGGCGACATGTTGACCTAAAGATGAAATGAAACAAATATAGGATCCACTTTTACATCATGAAGAGTGAAACCGTCACTCAGATGAAACGTGCGGAGCAGGAAGGGCGGAGCTGATGGAGCGACCTGGAGCTCGCTGCTCAAACAGCTGTTGGCGTCCTGGAAGGTGATCTGTTATGAGCCCAGCTGGTGCGTTCAGTTCCTCAGTGCGGTGGGGTCGTGTTCGGGCAGGTGGAGTCTCACCTCCACACATTCCTGTCATACCGCTGTCCTGTCCCAGCATGCCGAGGGAGAGCCCGCCTGCCTGTGGACACAGAGAGAAGAAGAGACTCAGACAAAGATGGTTCATCGATCTAAACAAAAACATTTGGCACAAAGTTTCTTCACCCCGTCCTTCGTTACAGGCGTATCAAAAGCAGCGTGTTTGACATTTTAAAGCAGCTGTGGGAGATATTTTAACACCTCTGCTGAGCCGGCAGAGAATCAGCAGCTGAATCTTCACAGAGAGAAGCTGCAGCTTCCTGTTCTGCTTCACTCTGAGCGTCGATTCAGAGAAGAAGAAGCTGTAAGAAGCTGCTGAGCACAAACTCAACTTTAACACCAGTAACTCGTGACTTCACTTGGACTTAATGTCCAAATATAACTGATGAGATACAGGTTATTTAATAAAGTTAAATATTATATTATTGTTATTACAGTTACTCGTGCAGCTCGTTCACAGGGCATCTTTTCAGATCGATGCAGTGCAGCTTGTTCAGAATGTGCGTCTCACATCGTTTCACCTTCAGGGTTAATAACACTGAAACAACAGGACAGCGGTGGAGATGCTGCTAAATATTCAGCGCTTCCTTCGAATTCTCAGTTTCAACACATTCATTTCTAACATTTATCAAACCTGCGTAATGACGATAACGCCGTTTCACTAATTCACCATCACAGCATTTAAGCCCCGCCCCCACAAGCTGCTCGGTTCTGCGTTGTTCTCTTCCCGACGCATTAATTCTGAACCTGTCTGGTGTCCAAATTGCACCAAACGCGACACTGCACTCCCCTCTGTCCACAGAAACACGGCTCACCATGCGGAAGTCGATCAGATGAACGGTTCCTGACATAATCATAATACAAACAGACAGACTGAGATTATGAGAAATGGTATTAAGTTTGGTGCAGAGCACATTAGGACTTGTTTAGCCGTCATGTTTGGGGCTTATGTTTGAGTGACTCTTGACTTGTGCCTAACACTGGCCTGGTCCTCCATCTGAAGCACCTAAGGATCCAGATGTTTCCCTCAGACCAAAGACTCACAGAGCAGCAGACACAAACTGAGGATGAAGCAACATGTTGATCTGCAGCTGCTGCAGGAGGAAACGAGCTGCTGTCTAATCATAAGATCAACATGTTAACTTAAAGATGACGATGTGTGAAAGTTGACTTCACAGCCTGTTTCTACTGAAAATAAGTGACAGAAAAACTGGTTAGTGCAGGTTTTTAATTTACACGCTGTAAAGGGGTTTTTTGGGCGTCGTGCTGCTCGCTAACCTAGAAATGAATCTTATTGGTTAAACTCAAACAAAACAGTAAATCAAATGGTTTAATTTAATAACTAAATCAGCTCATTTGTACTTATTTAGATTTTATAGGCAGAGGTGGTCCAAAGGTTAGATAATGGTTCAATCCCCGGACTGACAGGATGAATCTGGGTGTGGAAAGCCAACATGCGGCGCTTGCCCTCCCTCATTTACCCTTAACCCTCAGTGGTCAGCAGAACAGACTGTGGTTGTACTGGTCAGCTTCCAGGTCTGAATGTGATCAGGGTCCTCCTGCAAAACAGAGCCGTCCTCTCAGTGGAGTCCTCTGAATAAATAAAGGTTAAAAATAAGAAGAAATAAAAAGTGTGATTGCAGTTTTGTTTTTAGAAACGTATGTGAAGGAAGAAGCTGCTGCAGCCATCAGCTGGTCTCGCTGTAGGAAAGCACCGAGACTCTTTGGTGTTCTGGGTGCTGGAACAGAAACCACCACTGAGAGCGTGTTGCTAAAAGGACGTGGTCTGGGCCTCCTGCAGCGGTTAATCCAGTGTGACCTCGAACAGAAATCATCCTGTTACAGCTTGTGAAAGTAAAAAGTGAAAGCGACCGCAGCTTCCTCTCTGTTTATTTTCTGTTTATCTCAAATCCAAAGTTTATTTATTATTGACTTATATTTACAACCAGCCTCTCCAGGCCTCTCCAGGTCTCTCCAAGACTCATTCCAGGAGAGGAGAGCAACAACGAGAAGGGAAAACACTAAACACTCTCACAGCTCTGACCTGAACTCTACATGTGAACAGAGAAGAGAGAATTAGAGATAGAAAGATAGATTAAATGAAAAAGGAAACAATTTTCTGCCATAACATTCATTTAATTTTTGTTTAATAACGCATCATTTAAATGCTAATGAAATGAATTCATTTATAATAGCTTGTTTTATTCATGGATTTAATTATTAATTATAATAAACTCATTGAAACACTGTAGTGGCACTTTACTGCCTCCGTACAAACTGAAGCAGGAGCAGATCAGGAATCACTGCGGCTAGAAGACCAAATATTAAGTCGGCGTAAATTCATAAGTAAAGATTTACTCCTGCCGCGCTCCTGCAAAAAATGAGAGAGAATAACTTTGAGCCGCCAGACGCTCTCCTTCAAAAATAATAATAATAAAGGCCACACAGATGATTTAAGGAGTTACGGTACTTATGCTCGGTTTCTTCTGTTTCCTGTGTTTCAGCTCACGTGGAGAACGAGGAGCAGTACGTCGGGTCGCTGGAGAAATTCGGAGACAACTGTGTGAGCAGGGAGGAGGCCGAGGTGGGCTCGGCCTTCCTCAAGTTCGCCGTCTTCACCAAAGAGCTGACGGCGCTCTTCAAGAACCTGGTGAGAGACCGACCTCATGACGGCCATGAGTGAAACATCGTGAATCAAACAAACAGAGCCGTTAGAGGAACTTTACACTGAGACGCTCGGAGGTTTGTGCTCTAACACGACATCCTGTTTGCAGTTGCAGAACATGAACAACATCATCACGTTTCCTCTGGACAGTCTGCTGAAGGGGGACCTGAAAGGAGTCAAAGGGGTTTGTGTTCAGTCTTAAAGCTTCAACAGACTCATTCAGTCATCTGCTGATTATCTTTCAAATATCTGGAGATAAGGAGACGTACGGTGGCCCTGAGGGGGCCTCAAGAAAACGCATGCAAACTCCATCAAGTCAGCACCACGTGAACGCTGTTAGAAAGATAAATATACAACATCCGGTTAGACTTTCAAAATAAAACCGTGGATAATGTTGTGAAATGTTTTACTTTGGTTATGGTGAGCAAACGACTGTGGTTTGGTAAAAAAATAGAGTTATGGAAGTTAAATAATGTTACTTATAGGGCTGACCCGGTAGTCA